>CP106733.1:89624315-90224315 GCA_025506655.1 Gossypium rotundifolium | reverse complement strand
TACCAAGCCCACAGATGCAAAGTAAATGCAGTGCCTCTAAATCCCAGATGTTACAATACTTTTTGTCAATACCTTAAAGGCCCCATTCATTACTCACATGATAGGAAGCACCCCCAAAAGCTTTGCGGATATAGTGATGGTGGGAGAAATGATTGAATGCAGGGGAAACCACTAAAAGGTCTGCTCCAAGGAAAAAAGATAATAAGGTGAATAATATGAGTACATACAACAAGGGGTACTCAAAGGCAATTACTATTAGCCAGCCAAAAGTAATTGCTATTGGGCAGCAAGCGTCAGCAAGATAGGAATCGGGCACAAGGAAAAACTTTGAAAAGCTTCAATTTATGCCAATCCCAATGACGTGTAAGAAGCTATATCAAATTTTATTTGATGCATACGTGGTGTCCCTATTTTATCTAAAACTATTATAGCCCCCATATCCCAAATGGTATAATTCAAACGCTCAATGTGACTACCATGCAAGAATACCGGGACATTCAATAGAAAACTGTACTACCTTTAAAAAGGTAGTTGAGAGACTCATCAAGATGGGGATTGTGAAGTTTGACGATACACCTAGTGCGGAGAACCCATTACCTAACCATAGAGATAAGGGGATAAACGCGATTAGTGAAAATATAGCGAGAAGGATCAATGAGGATATTACGAAAGTAAAAACCACATTGAAAATGGTCTGGAGAGAAATGGTTGGAAGAGGATTGGTAGAATTAGATTCTATGGAAAGATGCAAAGGAGTAATGGACTACTATGAGTTTCATAAAGTAAAAGGGCACAAATTCCAAGAATGTGTTGAGTTCAGAGACCTGGTGCAAATCCTTATGAACAATAAGGAATTAGAAGTTTATGAGTAAGGCTCAGGGGGAAGAAGTATATGCGTGACAGAAGGAGAATTGGCAAACCAAAAAGTTAATTATTTGAGGATCATCATCACTCGACCAAGAAGCACGGAGGGTGGAACACAAATGGTGCCAAAGGTCATAATCCAAAAACCTGTTTCCTTTCCTTACAAGGATAACAAAATGGTATATTGGAATTATGACTATAATGTGACGATACCAGGAGGGGAAATTCTAGCTAGTGATTTCAAGGAGGACCAAAATGAATGATCTTACATACGTAGTAGACGGCGTTACAACTCAATAAACGTCAGAACAGAACCAGTGAAATCCATGACCTTGGCAGTAGAATGAAAGGCAGGACTTGAGGCACTTATCAATTAACCGATAAAGGAAGAAGAGGCTAAAGAATTTCTAAAATTTTTAAAGCACAATGAATACAGTGTGGTAGAACAACTGCACAAACAACCGGCCTGCATATCAGTGCTAGCATTGCTTTCAAGTTTAAAAGTGTATCGTGAGGTATTGATGAAAGTGCTGAATGAAACTTACGTTACTAAAGATATATCCGTCAACAAACTAGACCATCTGGTTAGCAATATAAGTGCCGACAACTTCATTTATTTCAGTGATGATGAAATTCCACCTGGGGCATGGGATCGACTAAGGCTTTGCACATCACTGTTCATTGCAAAGTATATACTCTACCAAGCATGTTCATCGATAATGGATCGACTTTGAATGTCTTACCATTGTCTACGTTGAAAAGATTGCCTATAGACGGTTCTCATATGAAGACATGCCAGAACATAGTGAAATCATTTGATGGCACTAAGAGAAGAGTGATAGGAAGGATTGATATACCGTTGTTGATTGGGCCAAACACATATGAAGTGGATTTTTTGGCAATGGATATCAAGCCCTTCTACAATTACTTATTGGGGGGACCCTAGATTCATTCGATGGGGCAATGCCCTCTTCGCTGTACCAAAAATTAAAACTAGTAACAGAAGGTCGGCTGGTTACTATAAATGTAGAAGAGGACATCATAGCAACTATTACCAATGACGCGCTATACTTAAAGGCAAATGGAAAGGCCACTGAGTGTTCCTTTCGATCTTTAGAGTTCGTGAACACAAAATTCATTTTGGAAGGGAATGATGTTTCGGTGCCTAGGATATCCAGAACCACAAGAATGGGCTTACTAATGACGGTAGAGAAAGGAGCCTTGCTAGTAAAAGGACTAGGCAGACATCTCCAAAGAGGGGTTCAAGTTCCGATGCTGAAAGAGAAAAGAGATCGTTTTGGCTTGGGTTTTAGGCCAGACGCTAGGCAAAGGAAGAATGAAATAGAGAAGAAGCAAGAGAGAAGAAGAGCATGGTTGAATGGGGAAGAAGTCAAGTGGGAATTGATGACATTCCCTTACATATCCCAGAATTTTGTATCAGGAGGGATAATTCACCCTGAGAGAGGATTGTTGAAAAATGAAAATCTTTACATCAATGCGATACACGAGGAATGAATTGAGCAAAAAAACATGTAACATCCTAGATTGGGGGCTCTGTATTTGTGATGTGTTGTGTGTGTATGCCATGCTCTGTGTGTGTGTCTAGTGTGTTTAGAGCTTTCAGAAAGGCTTGAGGTTAAGCCTGAGCCTTGGTAGAAATTTTTGTTTTTAGACTTTGGAAGGGAGAACTAGGTGAAGTGGGCCTTAAAGGTACTTGAATGGGAAAGTTAACACAAAAATCTAGCTGGTAAAGTGGCAAGGAGGCGCCACTAAGGGCATCGGTAAGTGACGCAACAAGGATGGTTTGAAGGGAGCATGTTCGAATCCCATGTTAAGCAAAAGGAGTATTTTTTTAATATATGCGCCTGAGGAGTGAGAGGTGGTTTTGGCTGGGACTCTGTAGAAGTGAGTGTGGATTTAGTCAAAAGATAGGAAGATGAGGATAAGAGGAAAATGTGGGATAGGTTAGAGGTGGAAGAGGTGGCCGAGTGTGGGACACTGAATGCAAGGACAGAAACGGCTAGAAGTGGCTAAGGTTATGCTGAAACTCTCATTTGTTTTTGGCTAAGGGTGTACCAAAATTCATTATTTTCCTAAGAGCATAGCTTTTATTTTCTCTCCTCCTATTGTCAGTAATCAAGGGTTCATCTTCTTCTCTTTTTCTGCCAAAACCGAAAAACTCCTAACTCTATTCTTCTAATGCTGAAAACGCCTAAGCCTCTTATCTATTCATTTCTTCTTCAAATCTTTCTTAAAAGCCAAAAACTCTTAGATCTCATTTACGCCGTTTCAATCTTCTTCTTTGGCATTACCGAATCTTCTCACAAGTGCTAGCCGAAATCTTCTGTAGAGGCAAGTGTCGACTTGTACTAATATTTTTATAATTTTTTTTGGCTTTTGGAGACCAAAGCTGAATTGCTAGTTGGTTGTTAGGACCATCATTAGATTGATGATTTTCACTGATCTTGTGTTCTTTTTGGGCGGTATCTAGGAATTGAAGGGGATCTAATCGCCTAGGTTTCTAAGCCAGAAATCGTTAACGTTTGAACCATATTATTTCTTTCGAGATTTCAAGGTAAGGACTTCAATTCTCCCTAAGTTGATCAATCATTTTCCTTTCGTTGTTCGTGTCTTAAACTAATGTTTCGTTAAGCGATTATCGTTTCAATATAGTACCTTCTGACCAAAATCATTCATGGACTCGCATGTTAACAAATTGAAGGAAGGGGTTGGATCTGTAGTCTCAGCCCCAAATTTTAATAAACGCGAGGTGTCTGCTATTCGAGATTGGCGACCGGGTTGTGGGCCAACTTCTGAGTAGAATAGTAGGCAGATAGCAGTAGTTTTGGCTAGTGATAGTGTCGACATAGAGAGTGTCGTCGTGCGTATTATCAGGTGTGTAAACCTTCACACACTATACTTTATTTGTACTAACATTTGTATGGGCTAAAAAGCCAGAAAAAGGGTTGTGTAGACAGCCGTGATGCCCTTAATGGTGAGCCTAGGATTGCCAGGTACGTGATCGTATCGTTTCTTTACATAGCTGAATGTATGTATGGCAAATTGATGTGTTATGAATAGCGTGTTGCATTGTTAGGATTTGTATGTAAATCATGGGTATGGGTTTGATATGAAGGGTAAGTGCTTAAATGGTCACGTAGTGATAGGTGGCTTTGCCATGATATATATATATGTTCATACATTATTTTTGGTCACATTGTGATCGGTGGCTCTGCCACGATGTATATATATTTTATTTGGTCACACAATGATCGGTGGCTGTGCCACGAAATATTATCTGGTCACCTAGTGATCGTGTGTAATTGGCAGCATGACTGTCGTGATAGAGTGTAGCGGATAGAGGGTTGATTGTAGATTGGTTGGTACGGGTTGGTGTGTAGCGGATGGAGAAACTAGGTTTGGGTTGGGCTATTTGCATTTCATATGTTGTATGTTGATATGTGGGCTAAGGCCAATGTGTGACTATGGGCTTCATACTATACGTATAATGTGGGAAATTTGCACACTGAGTCTTGGTGACTCACCCCTTTTCCTTAACATTTCAGGTGACCAGTAGCTCGTGGATGCAGGAGCCGAGGCGGGCTCGTAGAGGCCATAATTTTGATTTCTTTTCTTTATAGTTTCGGTATTACTATAAGTTTATTTCTTAAAATTTGGGCTTTTCGTTATGTAATAAGGCCTTTCAAGGTTGTACTTAGGTTTTTTTGTTCACTGTTTATTGCAAACTCGAGACCTCGACAGTTTAAATTTTAAAATAAAAGTGGAGTTTCTTTAATCTAGCATCAATGTTTTCAAAAGACTACGTAATACTTGAAAAAAGTTTTCATCCAAATCGCTGGGTTTTTCTAAGATTTAATTAAGACTTGATTACACTTTACCTTGTGACATACCAAATTCGGTCGTAATGTATGGGCTGGGTTTGGGGCGTTACATTTTTTATATCAGAGCCCAGTTGGAAAACTCGGACTGTATAATGGGTCCAGTGGTGTTTTATACTTTGATGTGAGTTTAAGAAAAATGTTTTGGGCTGAGATATGGCCTTCGAGTCTGGGGGCACCTGATCCACGCAGGTAAGTATTCTAACCCTTATTATGGTATGTATGTTGGGCTTGATGGGCTTTGTAGGGACATAGACAGGTATGCTAGGGTTTATGGACCTTAGGCCTAGTTAAACAACTCTTAAAATCCATAAGACTTAATTTCTCTTGTTAAACATGTCCATGAACATGTCGTTGGGTTGGAGTGTGGTAACGGGCATACGCATGTCTAGGATTGGATCTAGGGAGAGATTGGTATTTAAGCGATCCTAGCGGCCCACCTCTTCTTCACTAGAATCCTACTTGGTGTGTAGTGTTTGTTCACTTTAGCGGAGAGGACTTGTTAATGGGCCAAAATTCATAACTAAAACCCGAAAGGCACCAATACCCTATTTTTTTAAAATTACTCGTATGCCCCTAGTTCTGTAAAATACCTTGAATACCCTAGGTTTGAGAAAATTAACAAAATACCCCTGATTTATGAAATTACCAAAATACACTTATTTTGTAAAATCACCAAGATACCCTATTTTGTGAAACTACAAAAATACCCCTGTAGGGTCAAATTACTAAAATACCCCTGGGTAGTGAAATGACGAAAATACCCTTGTGTGACGAAGGTAATGTTATGGATGTCACCTTTGTGTTTGATGCGGTATGTGATACTCTATTTGGAATGTGTATGGTTGTTGAATGTATGTGATTTCTAGAACTAGGAGATACAGACTTGAGATTGAACTCTGTAGATATAATCTCGAATTCGAAAGAACTACTATTGAAACTACTTTCCATAAGATTGTTCGTTATTAATCAGTTGATGAAATTATTAATTCATAAATTTTTTAATCAGATAAATCGTGAATGTTAGAAATGAGCACTAGGGAGTGTGGTGTGCGTGGCCAAGGTAGAGGCAGGATTGCTATGTCAGAACCAGTAGGGCCTGGTCATGAGTTAGGAAATGAGATACCAGTGCCACCAGTTGTGGAGGCAAAGTATCAGGACCAAACGGGTGGAGACGATGCGGTGTCTCAAGCGATGCTCTGAGTGTTGGAGAGAGTTATGGGAGCAAGCATGGGTACGGGAGCTCAGAAATCTATGCCAGAGCGACTTAGGGCTAATGGAGCGGAAATGTTTAGGGGAATTTCTGGTGTAGCTCCTAGTACAGCTGAGTATTGGATGGAAGCGATGGAGCGTATAATGGATGATCTGAACTTTATGAAAGAGGAGAAGATGAAGGGAGTGGTGTCTCTTCTTCAGGATGAAGCATACCAATGGTGGCTTACGGTCAGGGATGGTGCGGTGGCTGACCGCATTACTTGGAAGTTCTTCAAGTCAGCATTCCAGAGCAAGTACATTGGATCAAGTTTTGTGGATGCGCAGCGTAGGGCATTTTTGAATCTGATTTAAGGAAGTAAATCAGTAGCTGCTTATGAAGCGGAAATTCTGCGCTTGAGTTGTTATGCCCGAGGGATAGTGGCCACAAAACACGAGCATTGTGTTTGATTTGAGGATGGTTTGAGGGATGATTTGCGCGTGTTGATAGCTCCATAACGAGAGTGAGAATTTGTGATTTTAGTGGAAAAGGCTAAGATAGCTGATGAAGTTAAGCGAACTAAAAAGTGAAATAATGATAGAAATAGGGATAGGAATAAGAGGAATGTTAGGACGTTGGGGTCAACAAGGTATTTCCAAAAAAGACCTAAGATGGATGGGCCGAGATAGGGTGTGAGATCTGGGGGTAATGGTCAATCTCAGAGGTGTGGTCGGTGTAATAAATTTCATTCGGGTGAATATTGGGTAGGTGACAGGAAATGTTTTAGGTGTGGGTCCTCAGATCATCTGGTTAGGGACTGTCCATAAGATCAGGAAGGCGCGGAGCCGGTAGGATAGACTAACGCTCAACCTGACAGAGGAGGTCCATAACCGCAGAGAGGTCGCGGTCCAGCTAGAGGGGGTGATGGTTATAGTTGGGGCCGTGGAACGCAAGGCAGAGGTGCATGGAACACCGATGCAAGACAACCGGCGTTAGTCTATCCAGCAAGATGTCGAGAGGAGGGGGATGCACCAGATGTCATAAACGGTACATTCTTGATTTTTGGTTTGCCTTTTTCTGCATTAATTGATATTGGATCGACGTACTCTTATATTGCTAGTATAGTCTCTAGAACTTTAAGTATAGACTTTGAGATTATCCCTAGGGAGATGACTGTAATTAGCCCGCTAGGTCAGTCTATAGTGATGAACAGACTGTATAGGGATGTACCTTTAAAAGTGCAAGGGGTAGTCTTTCCGGCGGATTTAATGGAACTACCTTTTGGGGAGTTCGATCTAATCTTAGGTATGGACTGGCTAGTGAAGTATCGAGCGAATCTAGATTGTACAGCCAAGCGTATGGTACAAAAGACTAGTCAGGAGGATGAGGTGGTGGTAATAGGTGAACAAAGGAACTACTTGTCTATGTAGTACCCGCTCTAAAGGCTGAAAAAATGATGAGAAAAGGGTGTAGGGCGTTCGTAGCCATTGTTTGTGCTTTGGAAGTTCAGGATTCAACGGTGGAGAATGTTAGAATGGTGAGGGAGTTTTTTGACATTTTCCCAGAAAACTTTTCGGACTACCTCTAGATCGTGAGGTGGAATTTGGAATTGATCTTCTTTCGGGAACAGCACCTGTATCCATTGCACCATATCGAATGGCACCGAAGGAGTTGGTGGAATTGAAAGCCCAGATTCAGGAATTATTGGATCGGGGTTTCATCCGACCAAGTGTATCACCTTGGGGAGTGCCAGTGCTATTTGTCAAGAAGAAGGATGGATCAATGCGTATGTGCATTGACTACCGTCAACTGAACAAGTTGACTATCACGAATAAGTATCCGTTGCCAAGGATTGATGACTTGTTCGATCCACTGAAAGGAGTGTCAGTGTTCACAAAGATAGATTTGAGATCAGGATACCATCAACTTAAGGTCAAAGAATCGAATATTCATAACATAACTTTCAGGACCCGTTATGGCGATTACAAATTCTTGGTAATGCCGTTTGGGTTGACTAACGCACCAACGGTGTTTATGGGTATGATGAACCGGGTGTTCCAACCCTATTTCGACCGATTCGTGGTGGTATTTATAGATTATATCCTTGTGTATTCAAGGTCGAAGGAGGAGCATTATTCGCATCTACGAGTGGTACTACAAATCCTGAGGGACAAGAAACTATACACAAAATTCAGTAAGTACGAATTTTGGTTAAGGCAGGTTACTTTTCTAGGACTCGTTGTATCGGCTGAAGGGGTCGAGTTGATCCTCGGAAGGTTGAAGCTATCATGAATTGAAAGCACCCAGGTCTTTGATGAAAATTCAGAGTTTCCTGGGTCTTGCAGGTTATTACAGGAGGTTCGTTGAAGGATTTTCCTTGATTGCGACACATTTAACCAAGTTGTTGAGGAAGGGAGTACTTTTTGTGTGGCGTGACAAGCAACAGGAAAGTTTTGAAAAGTTGAAGAAGATGTTGACGGAAGCTCCGGTGTTGATTCAACCAGAGGTTGGAAAGGAGTTCGTGGTTTATTGTGATGCTTCGTACACTGGGTTAGGATGTGTGTTGATTCCAGGTGGAAGAGAGGGTTGCTTATGCGTCTCGGCAGTTAAGACCGCATGTGCTAAATTATCCCACGCATGATTTGGAGCGGCTATGGTTTTTGTTTTAAACATTTGGAGACACTATCTATATGTGGAGAGGTCCGTCGTTTATACAGATCATAAGAGCTTGAATTATCTCCTCACCCAAAAGGAGTTGAATTTGAGGCAGAGGCGGTGGATTGAGCTACTAAAAGATTACGATTGTTCGATTGAATACCATCTGAGCAAAGCTAATGTGGTGGCGATGCGCTAAGTGGAAGGTGATCTCGATCCGAGGGTGATGTTTGCTCATCCGAACTCGTATGAAGATGGGAGTTTATTAGTCGAGCTTCAAGTAAAGTTTACATGGATAAATCGATTAAAGAGAAGCGATTGGTGATGATGACATGAGTGCTCGACTATCTCAAGTACAACATGTCAAGTAGGGAATATAATCGAACGATGACGGGTTTTGTGTTTCCAAAAAAGGTTTGTGTGCCGAGGGACGTGGAATTAAGGTGGATGATTCTTCAGAAGCACATAATAGCCCATATGCTATGCATCCGGAAGAAGTAAAATGTATCGAGATTTACGAGAACAATTTTAGTGGCGTGTCCAAGCGGAGGTAATCGAATTTGTAGGTAAATGTTTGACATGTCGGCAGTAAAGGTGGAGCATCGTTACCTTGTGGTTATTACTGACCGATGAAGATTCTCGCAATGGAAATGGGAGAGAATCACTATGGATTTTGTTAGTGGGCTACCTCTTACGCCTACTAAGAAGGATTCAATACGGGTAGTCGTAGATCGGTTGACAAAGCCTGCTCATTTTATACCAGTTCGAGTTGATTACTCTCTACAAAGGTTGGCTGAGTTGTATATAGCAGAGTTTGTGAGGTTGCATAGAGTACCTGTGTCCATTATCCTGGACAGGGATCCTAGGGTTACGTCAAGATTTTAGAGGGCGTTACATCAAGCGTTGGGTAAAAAGTTGGATTTTAGTACGGCGTTTCATCCACAGAGGGATGGACAGTCAGAAAAAGTGATACAGATTTTGGAAGACATGTTGAGAGGTTGCATTATCGATTTCGAAGGTAGCTGGGAAGAATTCCTACCATTGGCAGAATTCGCATATAATAAAAGCTACCAGTTCAGTATTCGGATGGCACCGTATGAGCCGTTGTATGGCCGGAAGTGTCGTACTCCTACATGTTGGACAGAGTTGGGTGAACAACAAATTTTAGGTCCGGAACTAGTATCAGAAATGGAGAATAAGGTCAATGATTAGGGCTAGAGTTGAAAGAAGCGTCGACAAAGTGTAAGTCTTCTACCGACCAAGCGGAGGGACATAGAGTTTGTAATGGGTGATCGGGTTTTCTTGAAGGTATCACCGTGGAAGAAAATTCTAAGGTTTGTACGGAAGGGTAAGCTAAGCCCTAGGTTTATCGGGCCTTATCGGGTGTTAAAGCGTGTAGGACCAGTTGCTTATCAGCTTGAGCTACCTTCGGAGCTAAGTAAGATCCATGGTGTGTTCCATATTTCAATGTTGTGACGTTGCCGTTCAGACCCATCTCATGCGATACCGTTGGAGGAACTCGAAGTAAAGCCTGATTTATCTTTTGAGGAGGAACTAGTTCAGATCTTAGAGCGTGATGTTAATGTTTTACGAAGAAAATCGGTTCCTTTGGTTAAGGTTCTGTGGTAGAATCATGGATCAGAGGAAGCTACATGGGAGCCAGAGGGTGTTATACGACAGCAATACCCTCACCTCTCTTGACCAGGTAATTTCGGGAACGAAATTCTTTTAAGGGGTAGAACTGTAAAATTCTAGGTTGGGGGCTCTGCATTTGTGATGTGTTGTGTGTGTATGCCATGTTGTGTGTGTGTGTCTGGAATGTTTAGAGCTTTCAGGAAGGCTTGAGGTTAAGCCTAAGCCTTGGTAGAAATTTTTGTTTTTAGACTCTGCAATGGAGAACTAGGTGAAGTGGGCCTTAAGGGTACTTCAATGGGAAAGTTAACACAAAAATCTAGCTGGTAAAGTGTCAAGGAGGTGCCACTAAGGGCATAGGTAAGTGACACCGCAAGGAGGGTTTGAAGGGAGCAGGTTCAAATCCCATGTTAAGCAAAATGAGTGTTTTTTTTAATATATGCGCATGAGGAGTGAGAGGTGGTTTCGGCTGGGACACTGTAGGAATGAGTGTGGATTTAGTCAGAGGATAGGAAGATGAGGATAAGAGGAAAATGTGGGATAGGATAGAGGTGGAAGAGGTGGTCGAGTGTGTGACACTGAATGCAATGAGGGAAATGGCTAGAAGGGGCTAAGGGTATGCCAAAATTCTCATTTGCCTTTGGCTAAGGGTGTGCCGAAATTCATTGTTTTCCTAAGAGCATAGCTTTTATTTTCTCTCCTCCTATTTTTGGCAATTAAAGGTTCATCTTTTTCTCTTTTTCTGCCAAAATCGAAAAAACTCCTAACTCTATTCTTATACAGCCGAAAATGCCTAAGCCTCTTATCTGTTCATCTCTTCTTCAAATCATTCTTAAAAGCCGAAAACTCTTAGATCTCATTTACCCCGTTTCAATCTTCTTCTTTGGCATTACCGAATCTTCTCGCAAGTGGTAGCCGATATCTTCTGTAGAGGTAAGTGTCGACTTGTACTATTATTTTTTTATAATTTTTTCGGCTTTTGGAGACCAAAGCTGAATGGCTAGTTGGTTGTTAGGGCCATCATTGGATTGATGTTTTTCACTGATCTCGTGTTCTTTTTGGGAGCATTCCGGGAATTGATGGGGATCTAATTGCCTAGGTTTTTAAGCCAAAAATTGTTAATGTTTGAACCATATTATTTCTTTCGAGATTTCAAGTTAAGGATTTCAATTCTCCCTAAGTTGATCAATTAGTTTCCTTTCGTTGTTCATGTCTTAAACTAATGTTTCGTTAAGCGATCATCGTTTCAATATAGTAACTTTTGACCAAGATCATTAATGGACTCGCATGTCAGCAAATCGAAAGAAGGGGTTGGATCTGTAGTCCCAGCCCCAAAGTTCAAGAAACGCTGTTGTGTTTCTTTGTTCGGGATTGGCCTTTGGGTTGTGGGCGACCGAGCGAGAATAGTAGGCGATAGTGGTAGTTTGGCTAGTGATAGTGTCGACATAGAGAGTGTCGTCGTGCGTATTATCGTGTGTGTAAACCTTCACACACTATACTTTATTTGTACTAACGTTCGTATGGGCTGAAAAGTCAGAGAAATGGCTGTGTAGAAAGTCGTGATGCCCTTAGGGGTAAGGCTTGGATTGCCAGGTACGTGACTGTATCATTTCTTTGCATAGCCGAATGTATGTATGGCAAATTGATGTGTTATGAATAGCATATTGCATTGTTAGGATTTGTATGTAGATCATGGGTATGGGTTTGATATGAAGGGGAAGTGCTTAATTGGTCACGTAGTGATCGATGGCTTTGCCACTATATATATACATATGTTCATACATTATTTTTGGTCACATTGTGATCAGTGGCTCTGCCACGATGTATATATATATATTTTATTTGGTCACACAGTGATCGGTGGCTGTGCCACGAAATATTATTTGGTCACCTAGTGATCGTGTGTAATTGATAGCATGACTGTCTTGATGGAGTGTAGTGGATGGAGGGTTGATTGTAGAAATCCCCACTATGTGATTGGTTGGTACGGGTTGGTGTGTAGTGGATGGAAAAACTAGGTTTGGGTTGGGCTATTTGCATTTCATATGATGTATGTTGATATGTGGGCTAAGGCCAATGTGTGACTATGGGCTTCATGCCGTATGTATGATGTGGGAAATTTACACACTGAGTCTTGGTGACTCACCCCTTTTCCTTAACTTTTCAGGTGAGCAGTAGCTCGTGGATGCAGGAGCCGAGGCGGACTCATGGAGGCCATAATTTTGATTTCTTTTCTTTATAGTTTCGACATTACTATAAGTTTATTTTTATTTTTAATTTGGGCTTGTCGTTATGTAATAAGGCCTTTCAAGGTTGTACTTGGGTTTTTTTTTGTTTACTGTTTATAGCAAACTCGACGCCTCGACAGTTTAAATTTTAAAGTAAAAGTGGAGTTTCTTTAATCTAAACATCAATGTTTTCAAAAGACTACGTAATACTCAGAAAAAGTTTTCTTCCAAATCGCTGGGTTTGTCTAAGATTTAATTAAGACTTGATTACACTTCACCCTGTGACATACCAGATTCGATCGTAACGTATGGGCCAGGTTTGGGGTGTTACAAAACATGTTGGGCATTCATCCTTATGAACTTGGAAGTGTTTTGCACAACTGGACTGTAGAGGAACTTCCTGTAGTATTTAGAGATTGCATAGAGTAATGTTCAGAACACACTTGTTGCTTTAAATCATAGGAGCAATAAGATTTCTTTTGTGAAATAGGCTCATGTTCAGACATCTTTTGTTTCAATAAAAGACATATTTGATAATTAATTCGAGCAAATATTCCTTCATTATTTTATTCTTTTGATCTTATAATTCCTGTCCAATTTTTTTGTTTGTTATCATTCATACCATGAAAATAGTTTTTCTTGAATTCATTTGTTCTTCGTACATTCTTTTGTGCCTACCATAGGTCCCTAAATATCAATGACATGAGCAACGATACTTCAGATCAATGGTCCTTTTTTAGCAAAACATGTGTTAAGAGGAATCTCATGATTTTGAGGGTGACAGAGATTGTGACTTGTCTCCAGATTTGTTAAGAATGTTAAAGTAAGAGGAGAAACAAATTTCAGCCCATGAAGAGGTGGTAGAAAATATAGTCTTAGAGGAAGGAATGGTTGTGAAAATCGGAACATGCATATCCGAGGAAATGAAGCAAGACCTCATTGAGTTATTACAAAAATTCAAAGATGTCTTTGCATGGTCATACCAAGATATGCCTGGGCTAAGTACTGATATTATAGTACATCGCTTTCCCATAACAGAAGAGTGCAAGTGAGTTCAGCGAAAGCTACGAAAGATGAGGCCTGATGTGATGTTAAAAATAAAAAAGAAAGTCAAGAAACAGTTTGATGCTAGTTTTCTACAGGTTGTAAAATACTTAGAATGGGTAGCCAACATTGTACCTATTCCTAAGAAAGATGGAAAGGTTCGGATGTGTATAGACTATAGATATTTAAATAAGATCAGCCCAAAGGACAACTTCCCCTTGCCTCATATTGACACTTTGGTGGATAATATGGCAGGATACTCATCGTTTTCTTTCATGGATTGCTTTTCATGATACAATTAGATCAAGATGCACCTAGAGGATATGGAGAAATCTACTTTCAGAACATTGTGAGGTACCTTTTGCTATAAGGTGATGCCATTCGGGCTAAATAATACAGGAGCAACATATCAAAGGGCCATGGTAACCTTATTCTAGGACATGCTGCACAAAGAGATTGAAGTATATGTTGATGACATGATCACCAAATCTCGAACAGATAAGGAACACATTGAAGTTTTGAGGAAGTTGTTTTTGAGATTGAGAAAATTTCAATTAAAGCTCAACTCGGCAAAATGTACTTTTGGAGCTCGGTCAGGGAAATTACTGGGCTTTGTAGTTAGTGTGAGAGGAATCAAAGTTGACTCAAATAAGATCAAAGCTATACAAGAATTGCCTCCACCGCGCACTCAAAAGGAAGTTTGAGGTTTTCTTGGAAGGTTAAATTGCATTGCTCGGTTTATTTCACAATTAATTGAGAAATGTGACCACATATTTTGTCTTCTTTAGAAACACAACCAAGGCATATGGGATGATGAGTGCCATAAAGCTTTTGACAAAGTCAAACAATATTTGTCAAATGCCCCAGTACTATCTCCACCTAATCCAGATAGACCACTAATACTATATTTGACAGTGTTTAATAACTCCATGGGATGTGTGCTCGGTCAACATGATGAGTCAGGAAGAAAAGAAAATGCATTATACTATCTCAGTAAAAAGTTCACTGAATGTGAAATGAGATGTTCGTCAATTGAGAAATTTTGTTGAGCCTTGATTTGGACAACTCAGAGATTGAGACAGTATATGCTATATCATACAACCTGGTTAATTTCAAAGCTTGACCCATTAAAGTATATGATGGTGTCAACTGCTCTAAAAATGGAAGAATGGAAAGGTGGCAGATTTTGCTTTCTAAATTTGATATAGTATATGCTAACCAAAAAGCCATAAAAGGGAGCGCAATAGTGGAATTTTTGGCTAGCAGGGCTTTAGAGGATTATGAACCATTGAGCTTTGATCTCCCCAATGAAGAGCTAATGTATGTGGCAACTAATGAAAAGCATCCGTGGAAGCTAAATTTTGATGGAGCGTCTAATGCTATGGGAAATGGAATTGGGGCAGTCTTGGTATCCCCTAGTGGTGATCATTATCCATTCACATGCAAATTGGATTTTGATTGCACGAACAATATGCCAGAGTATGAGGCATGCATCATGGGAATTTGAGCAGCAGTAGAGCATAAAATCAGAGTGCTAGAAGTATATGGAGATCTTGCATTAGTAATCTACTAGCTTAAAGGAGAATGGGAGACAAGAGACCCCAAACTAATCGATTACTGAAAAATAGTTCTGGGCCTGATTAAGGAGTTTGATGACATCACTTTTAATTATCTCCCACGAGATGAAAACCAGATGGCAGATGCTTTGGCAACTCTAGCTTCTATGATTAAGGTAAACAAATCAGAGGATATGAGACCTATTTAGATGAGTATTTTTGAAGTTCCAGCTCATTGCTATAACATGGAAGAGGGGAAAAAAGATGATCACCCTTGGTGTCATGACGTATTGCGATACGTAAAAAATCGTGAATACCTGGAGCATGCAACTGAGAATAAAAAAGGACGTTAAGAAGATTGGCCTGTGACTACATTTTAGATGGGGATATGTTGTACAAAAGAAGGAAAGATCAAGTATTATTGAGATGTGTTGACGTTGTCGAAGCTAGGAAGATTTTGGAAGAAGTTCATGAGAGTGTTTGTGGAACACATGCTAATGGATTCACAATGGCTAGACAAATAATGAGATTCTGGTACAATTGGTCCACCATGGATGGAGATTGTATCAACTATGCCAAAAGAAGTCATAAATGCCAGATTTATGGAGACAAAATTCATGTACCGCCTTCACCTTTGCATGTTATGACTTCTCCACGGCCTTTTTCCATGTAGGGCATGGAAGTCATTGGGTCGATCTCAACGAAAGCTTCGAATGGGCACAAATTCATCTTTGTTGTTATTGGCTACTTCATGACATGGGTGGAGGCTGCTTCATATGCCAGTGTTACTAAGTCAGCAGTTAGTCGTTTCCTAAAGAAGGAAATCATATGTCGATATGGAATGCCCGAGAGAATCATATCAAATAATGCGCTGAACTTGAACAACAGCACGATAGTAGAAGTCTGTAGTCAATTCAAGATCAAACACCACAACTCGTCTCCATATGGTCCAAAAATGAATGGGGCAGTGGAAGCGGCCAATAAAAATATCAAGAAGATAGTAGAGAAACTGACTGAGACCTATAAGGATTAGCATGAGAAACTACCATTTGCACTCTATGCTTATCGAACGTCCGTCAGAACTTCTATTGGGGCAACTCCTTTCTCATTGGTTTATGGGATGGAGGCAGTTTTACCTATTGAAGTAGAGATACCTTCACTTCAAGTTTTGTCAGAGATAAAGCTGGATGAAGCGGAATGGATCTAGTCTCGATATGATCAGTTGAACTTACTTGAGGAAAAGAGGATAAGGGCTATTCATCAAAGTCATATGTACCAAAAATGAATGATGCGAGCCTATGATAAAAATTCTGCCTAATAAAGTTTTATGAGGGGGACCTTGTACTAAAAAGATCCTTCACATACAAAGGGATTTTTGAGGAAAATGGATCCCGAATTGGGAAGGACCATATGTGGTGAAGAAGGCTTTCTCTAGAGGTGCAATGATCTTGACTGAAATGGATGGAAAAAGCTTACCTAATCCTATGAATTTGGATTCAATCAAAAAATATTTTACTTGAAAAGGAGAAGAGGCCATGGTGAAAACCCATAAAAGGCGCTTTGAGACTTCAAAAAAAAAAGAGAGGCCAAGGCGAAAACCCGCAAAGGGCGCCTTGAGACCAAAGGGGTTTTGAGTTGAAAACTCGAAAGGGCTATTCAAATTTTGTAGGGCATGCAGTGATCTTGCTATCCCTGAATCAACAAGAAATGAAGTATGTTACATATTGAGGCATCAACAAAGTACTTTGGATATTCTAAACGCATGTTAAGCTCAAAGCAGTCTTCATGGAGTTTGTATATAGAAGCTCAATCTGCGATATCTAGGGCACCTGATCTTTGTCCTATTCAAATTAATTCACTATCTTTGGATTCTTTTTCTTATCAAAGATATATTCCCAGTTAATTTGCTTTGTATTTTTTGATAATTTATTTAACTCTAACTATTCTGGAGATCAGTTTATTTGTTATCCATTATTCATAAGCATGTTGCATTGAAATAATGATTGATGAACTAATAATATTTTCACAAAGAACTTTTGCAAATTTCTCCGAAATTTCTAGATAATACAAGAAACTAAAACATGACAATTGTTTAAGAATTTCCATGTGTGAGGATTGGAAGTCTAGATTGAGACTATTTCTTTGAATTCTTTATCTAAATGGTGATTGGAAAAAATAATGAGTTGTTACGACAATAAAGAATCAATATTAATCCTAAGAGAGGATCATTTTAAAAGCATTCTTGTTGGGTCATAACGTTTGGGGAATGGTATAACAGATCAAGTTGACGGGAAAAGATTCAAAAACCCTAAATTGTGGTGGAATGGATTAAAGTTGAAACATATCTTGTGTTACAATAGGAATGGATTAAACCCTATGATCTTGGTGGGATGGTTTGAAGGAGGTATAAGGCTCGTGTCCTCAAGGTTCAAATGGAGTGGGCTCTAAAATTTCCATAGGGCAAATTATTTTAGCAAGAATATGATACTTCAAAAGGAACGAAGATGAAACCTTGACGAATAAATGAGTGATAACACCTAAAATAGGAAGCATTCTCATATAATTTTTTCCATTTACATATCATAGCATGTCTAAATAGGAGCATTTGACTAATTTCGATCAGGGCATCCTAATTATTGGGCATAAGCATATACCCATTCTACAGGTCATGTCCTCTATAGGACAATGTAGTAGGGTAAATCGACACTTTCAGACTTGACTCCCTGAAGTTGCAGCAGAGCAGACTGAAGAAAATAGATCTTACCTTCTTGAAGTTACAGGAAG
Source organism: Gossypium rotundifolium (assembly GCA_025506655.1). NCBI lineage: Eukaryota > Viridiplantae > Streptophyta > Magnoliopsida > Malvales > Malvaceae > Gossypium > Gossypium rotundifolium. The sequence continues at coordinate 90,206,461 of CP106733.1, read as the reverse complement.
AAGATAAAAAACATCAGCCTTGTCTCCCTAAAGTTGCAGCGGAGCAGACTGAAGACAACAGATCTTACCTTTCTGAAGTTGCAGGAAGAAGATCAAAAACATCATCCTTGTCTCCCTGAAGTTCCAGTGGAGCAGAATGAAGATGGCAGATCTGGCATTCCTGATGTTGCAGTGAATCTGATCAAAGAAATCAGTCTTGTCTCCCTGAATTTGCAGTGGAGCAGACTAAAAAAAAGCAGACCTGACATTCCTGAAGTTGCAGTGAAGCAAATCGAAGACATCAGTCTTGTCTCCCTGAGTTTGTAGTGGAGCAGAGTAAAAGATAGTAGATATAGCCTTCTAGAGTTACAGTGAAGCAGATCGAAGACAGCAGCCTTGCCTCTCTGAGTTTGCAGTAGAGCAGGCTAAAAGACAACAGATCTTGCCTTCCTGACATTGCAGTGAAGTGGATCGAAGATACTAGTTTGGCATCCCTAAGTTGGCAGTGGAGCAGACTAAAGATAGTAAATCTTGTCTTCCTGAAGTTGCAGTGAATCAGATTGACGATATTAGCCTATCTCCCTGAAGATACAGCCATTTTACAAGACCAGACAAAATGGGTACTTATTATTGTCTTTGCTCTATTCTCGTTACACGACAATGAGCAAAGAGGGGCAGTTGTAGTAGCCCATTTATGCCCAGGATTGAATAAATAAAAAATAATAAAATAAAATAGACCAATATCCGGTTTATTTTACAATCCATGTACAAAACCAAAATTCAAACCCAAACCCGATTAGCCCAAAACACATTACAAACCACACTACCGAAAACAGATTACCCAGACACAACACCCTGTTCCACCAAGACCCATAACCCGGGGGCCCAAAAAATTAAAAGAGCCCAGTTGGTCCAAATAATTTTCAGAGGCAGGAAACTCTAAGTTTCAACACGCACAAAGACCAAGCGGGCCCTCATCCAAAGATTCATCATCGCCGATTTCTCGTCGTCACACCGCAAAAGGAAAGAAGAACACAAAAAAAGCATCAAATATGGCAAGAAACAAATGGGATATATTCTTTGTATTTCTTTTCATTATTTTCAGGGCTATAAATAACCCTAATACAACCTGTAAAAGACCACGCATACACAAGTATATATACAGATAATACAATACATAAAAAGGATAATACGAAATAAAAAGCAAAAAGTTTTCGAAAAACATAGGTGGTTTTCGACAATGCTATTCTTTTTAGTTTTTTATTCTTTTCATTTTATTTTCAATTATATATAAAATAGAAGAGTTTACCTTTCGATTCATGTCAAAAACTGGAGTTTCTGACCTCCGGCTGCAGTATATGGCGGCATATACGGTGGCGCATTTCGCACGTGAGGCGATGGCCCATGAGTCCAATGACCGGACTCTGGACGGAGGAAGGGAGGACTTGAGAGAGTTTCTGTTATTTTTAAAAAACCAAATTTGAATGATTTTTTTATGAAAATGATTTATATAGCAAGATAGAATGACACCGCTTTTGCTTAAGTCAATAAGCATCAAACGACGTCGTCTGAAAGGCCAGGATCTGGCGTTGACCCGATACCCAGGGAGGATCCGTGTGTTTTTATAAAAGGGGAAATTTTCCTCTTTAGTCCCTCCGCAATTTTATTTTTTGTGATTTCGTCCAATTTAAATGTTTCTTTTATTTTTCAAATTAGCCCTGAAAGTTTGCTTCTATTTCAATTTGGTTTCTCGAGGCTATTTAAAGGTCGATATCGTAAGCGGTGTTGTTTAAGAGATAGGGCATAATTGCCCAATAAGTCCCTATAGTTTGGTGCACATGCGTTCCAACATCATCCTTTTTACAAATTTACCTTTGTTTTTTATTTATTTTAATTTGATCCTGTATCTTCTAACTTAAATTATTTTTATTTTATTTTTATTCTTATCTTTAATTATTTTAGTATTATATATATGTATTAAATTATTACTATTTATTATTTATATTAGGTTATTTTATTAAATTCAATATTATTTATATATTATATATTATTTTAAAATTTTCACATTAGTTATTAAATTACACTTTTTATTTTGTATATTATATATTATTATATCATATCATATATAACTTTTAAATTATTTTATCCTTAATATTGTATAAAATTTTGTATGTTGTATGTTGTTTATATTGTTTATTCTTAAATATGTAGTTTTATGTATATATGTATTAGATTATTATATTATAACTATGTTTCATTTAAAGTTATATATCATTTATTTATTTAAAATGTATTTTATTTATCTTCTCATGAATATATATATTATTTTTAGATTTTTGCCATATCATTTTTATGTTTTTTATTTGCAATATCTATTTATTATTTGATATATGTCATTCATTTTATGTTGATTTATTTTACACTTAATCTTGCATGTAAGGTTTCATATTTATTTAGGAGTAGGTGCATTTTCGGCATTGTGAGAGGGAGTAGGTGCCGAGCTTCTTCTGGTGTTTTTGGGATTTTCTTTTTTCTTCATTTCGGGTTTTCCCCTCTTTTGGTTTTCGTGCATTTTTGCATTTTGACCATTCAGGTCTTTTTTTTTTTTTTTTTGTTCGATATTATTTTTCCCAAGTTCTTTTTGTTCACCTTGCCGGAATCCAACACATCAAGTGCGGAATTTTGACTACCACTCTTGCTTTTATATTCCATTTTCAGCATTCCATTAGGGGGTGACCGAATTTTCTTTGGATAGTTCTTTGAAGCCGAATTCATCTGTCCCTTCGTTTCATTCCTTTTCCTTCTCTTGTTGAATTGGTTTTCCCCTGTCCACTAAGTGTCTCTTTTCTTCTCTGACCTTCTAATTTGTGGAGCGGTGACCGAATCTTTAACACCCTTCTTCTCTACTTTGATTCTGCGACCGTTTTGCTGAAGGGAAGGTGTTCTTAATTCTTTTCTTGTGACCAAGGGTTAATTTTCTTCTTATAGTCGAATGCTCATCTTCTTGTACTTTGATTGCCAAGTCATGATCCTTTCCTTTTGTTTTAGGGGTTGTTGGTTTCTAAGTTTTAAGTGAAGTGAATGAGGGTCTCAAGGTAGTCATCGAACCCGTTTTCTTATCACGCTATTTGAGGTAACCATTTTGGTCTAGCACTTTGGGGTTGGCTGATACCCTATCTTTGGATTTAGACTTTTGTTAATGTTAGTTGTCGATTCAGATTTCTAGATCGTGCATTGTTGGGTAATGGATTCTTTTGTTAGTACAGTATTTCAACCGGAAGAGGTGCAATCCTTTTTGGAGTAACATCCTTAGCGGGCCAAGTCACACTTTGGTTAAGGCATTGGACTCTGAGCAGTTCGCTCGACTTTGCTAACAGGTGTGTACTGTACACCATTCTGGTACTGGCATAAGCCAAAAAGGTGTGTATGCACACCCCTATTTAACTATGATTCGGCAAAAGCTGAAAAGCCATATCCTAGATACGGTCTTACATGGAATTTCTTATCTTGGTGTCGAGGCAATGTCTAGACATGGACTTATACGATGTCTTTCTTGTGTATTCCCTTTGGAACATACCATTGCCATGTCTTGACATAGTCTTATTTGGTATCTTTACTCATGAACTGGTCAATGCCTTGGCTTGGGCTTACATAAAATCTTCCTTAATTCTCACCAATGCCATGCCTTGGCTTGGACTTACATGGAATATTTATCTCTTGCTAGCTTTTCAATGCCAAGACTTGTCTTGGACTTACATGATAACTTTTCAATGCCAAGACTTTTCTTGGACTTACATGACATCTTTGCTTGGAGACTTACCAATGCCATGCCTTAGCTTGGGTTTACATGGGTCTTTATCTCATAATAACTCTTCAATGCCAAGACTTGTCTTGGACTTACGTGATAACTTGCTTGATTGCCGATTCCATGCCTTGGCTTGGTCTTATACGGACTTTCTCATTTCATGTGGTAGATCGAATATCCTAAGTAATTCATCTTTTCTTAATTTCATTGATTTCTTTGTTTAACGTAACATTAAACATTTTCATGATACTATTATAAATTATACTAATCATTTCAATGATATAAATCATAAAGCTTAGAAATCAACAAACTTATCTCATTGTATAAAATGTACGTAGATATGCAATTTAGTCCTCGACTTTGTTCTTGCCTCAGTTTCGATTCGGGCTTTGTTTTTATTGATCTATAATAATTATTCAACTCATTTAATATTCACATTGACTAAATGGACCCTTAACACATACTTTGGAAAAATTACCATTTGTCCCCAAACTTTCTCATAATTACACTTTTGCCCCTAGGCTCGTAAAGTGATTCTCATTCAACTTTCTTAAACTTCATGCTTAGCTGATTCATTATCTCAACTATAGAAATATCAAATTCTCACTATTTCTACCATGCATGACCAATTTCATTACTATTACAAACTAGTCCTTACTAACATTTCTCATGAAATTCATTTAGAAAACGATGTTTATCTAACATCAAACTCTCATAAACTTCCATAAAACATCATTTTACAAACATATCATTCATAGGTTGATTTTTGAACATGCATCTTAGCTCATTTTATAGCTAAAAATAGCTAATTCATAATGTTAGAACTTAAAAATATGAAGAATATTAAAAACGAGGCTAAGATGAACTTACTAGCAAGCTTGAAAAATTGAAGAACCCTAGCTATGGCTTCCTTCAAATTTTCAGCACTTGGGGGAAGAATATGAGAATGATTTTAATCATCTTTTTCCTATTTTAATCATTTAATAGATAAATGACCAAAATTCCCTTCTCTATAAATTTTTACAAATTACCATCTCATGTCCATTTTTGTCCAAAAATTATAATTTGGGAAATATCTATTTAAGTACTTCTAATTACTATTCTAAAGCTATTTCATACAAAAGCTTCTAGAAACTCATATTTTGCAACTTTTACAATTTAGTCCTATTGGACCCTTTAATGGAAATTTTCATAAAATTCCTACACTAAACTTTCATAATATTATGCAAGCATCTCAAATACCTTATAAACTCATATTACTACTTCGAATTTGTGGTCTCGCACCACTTTTCAACTAGGCCTTAAATCGGGCTGTTACAGTAAATATCTATCAGGAATAATAGAAACTGGAACCCAATAAAGACGAAAAATTTTAGCGATATAGAACTTAGCCAACATCTATAGAGAATATTTAGTATGCACCGCTAAGAAATGCACACTCTTCGAAAATTGACCAACTATAACCCACACTAAATCCTTATTCGATGGAGTCAAAGGCAAACCCAGAACAAAGTCCATAGTAATTCTTTCCCACTTCCATTCAGGAATCGCAATCTGTTGCAACAAACCCAAAGGAAACTGATGCCCTGCCTTAACCTTTTGACAAACCAAACATCGATTCACAAAATCCGTAACATCACGTTTCAAGCCAGGCCACCAATAAACTTCTCTAAGATCATGACACATCTTACCAGTAAAGGGACGTATAGTGTTAGGGCTACTATGCACCTTGGTAAGAATCGCTTACCTCAAGTCCACATCATGCAGCACACACAACCTAACTCAAAAATTCAAGATACCATCGTTATCAACATCAAAATCTTCCTTACTACCTTGCTCAACCTATCAAGTCCTCTTTAATAATTATCCATTTAAAAGTTGCTTCTTCTTAATCTGTTATGACAAAGTTGGCCTCACTTGAAGTTTTAGCTAACAAATCACCAATACTAGCTAAATACAAACGTGCAAACAAAACTCTCAACTCCACCATAGACTTTCTACTTGAAGTGTTAGCAACAACAATTGTTTTGCCAAGATGATACTCTATCACATAGTCATAATCCTTTAACAACTCTATCCAATGCCTTTGCCTTGAATCCAACTCCTTTTAGGTGAAAAGGTACTTAAGGCTTTTATGATCCGCTTAAATAACACACTTCTTTCCATACAAATAATGGCGTCAAACCTTAACCGCGAATAGCACAATAGCGAACTCAAAATCATGAGTAGGGTAATTGAGCTCATGCGCCTTCAATTGTCTCGAAGCATAAGCCATAACTTTACCCTCTTGCATCAACATATAACCAAGACACGAATACGAGGCATCACTATAAACTATAAAATATTTTCTAGGCTCTGGTTGAATTAACACAGGTGTCTCAGTCAAAACTACCTTAAGTTGTTCAAAACTCTTCTACCTTTCATTAGTCCATTCAAAAACCACATCTTTTTGAAGTAGTTTTGTTAAGGGTGCATGAATAAAACAATACCATTTAACAAATCTACGATAATAGATATCTAAACCCAAGAAATTCCTAACTTCAATAACACTCCTGGACGACTTCGGAAACACAAAAAAAAACACACTTTTTTATGCCCTTTTAAACTCAAATTCATGTAACTTCATAGTAATTCTTATCGAAAAATATATAATATTTATAAAAATGGCTCGACAGACACTACTAAAATCACAAAACCGAAAAGCAATTTTGAAGCATCGAAAAAAATTAATTTTTCAGCCTAAGACAGTCCACAATGTGAATATTAATTCATAATATAATTAATTTTAATTTTAATCCGATTTATTTTGGTTATTAATTAAATTATAAAAATAGGCAGAATGGTGCTAAAATGAGAGACTAATCCAATTGAACAATTGGGCTGCCCAAAATCATCCCACATGTTGATCCAATCAACTTATTTAGCTGATTATTTGGCTTGCAAAATAGCCCTTGATGCTTCCTTGAAATTGTATTCAAACCCCTCCACCTAACAAGCTATTGTAGATTTGCCCCTAGCTAAATTTATCAAGTTTGAAAGCTTCAAACTTGCCACATGTGTGGCCGACCATGGGGGAAGTCAATGGCTGTTGATTCTTTCTATTTTTAGTAGCCTAATCAACCTATAAATACCCCCTTGGCTGCTCTTTTCAAACACACCTCTCATCCATTCATTCTTCACTTCTCTCTCACTTTCTCTCTCCAAAACCATTCCTTTGTTCTCCATTTTTCCCTTCCATTCCCTTGCTGAATTCCCCTCTTGGAAAAGAGCCTTTCAGCCATCATTGGTAGCAGAATTGAAGTGCTAGTAAAAGCCTCAGTTCAACAAGAACAGGTGGAGAAGGATGAGCAAAGCAGACTAGTCAAACTTCGGAGAAACACTGGATTTGATTCTAGTTTCAAATCCTTGGTGAAACATGTCTATGAATACTTGTTATGTTGATAAGTTTAATTTAATTAATATGGCTTAAATTTAATTCATGTTAGGTTGATTGCATTTTGTCTACTTAAGTTATTAAAATTATTTTTTGTTGTTATAGGTCCCGTAAGTTGTTTGATTAAGTAAAATCAAGATTAAGTTATTCTTGCATTATATTTGTAAGGTAACTAATGAATTAATTATTAAATCGTGTTGAAATTGCAATTAATTGAACCAATACTTAATCAGTGCATACTTAATCTTCTAAGGTAGCTGAGGATTAAATTATCGATGGTATTAAATGGTACATTAGCCTTGCATAACTTGCAAGATTATTGAAACACCCCAAACCCGGCCCATGAGCCTTGACCTGATCTGGCATGTTCCCCGGTGTAAACCATTTCAAATTCTTTTGTTACTTAGGAAAAACTTGTGTGTTTTGGTAGAAAGAGTGTTTTGGGTTGGGCTTGAGTTGAAAACAAGTTTATTTCATTATAAAAAATCCTTTACTTTAGGTGACAAAACATTTGGGCTTTGTTTTTAAAAAAAAAATGATTACTTAATCTTTTAATAAAATGAGGTTTGTAAGCTTAACAAATAAAAATAGAATAAAATATTCCTACTAAGGCCTTATTACATCAAATAATTCCCAAAATTTAAATTCAAAATACTCAAAGTAAAATAGTCCAAATAAAAGAAATCAACTTCACATGACCTCCACTAATCATCTCAGAGTCCGGTCCATCACCGGTCGTCACCGAAAAGTAATCCCACAACGGGTGAGTCAATGACTCAATGTGTAACCAACACTAAAATTTAATATTTCGGGCATACAATATCATTCATGTTCATAAAGCATTTAAACAATATGATGCAACCCGAACCCAAACCTATATGCCATCCGCTACACACCACCCGTACCATCCTCGCACACGTGGGGACTACTAAGTCAACCTCCTTTCGCTACACTCCATATCGCGGTCTTAGGTCACGCATTCGTGGTCTTAGGTCACCACATTCAGATTTCGTGGTCTTAGGTCACCACATTCAGATTACTATGGTCTTAGGTCACCACATTCAGATATCACGGTCTTAGGTCACCGTGTTTGTGGTCTTAAGTCACCACATTCACTTCCCCAAAAATAAACCCATATGCCCCATATAATAGTAATATGCATAAATATGCCGATTTCACATTCTTATTCTTATTCTCATGTTACAATTAACATATTTCATAATCCTAGTAGGAGTAGGAAACGTGCACTGAGTACTTTGTACCATAACATGGTACCTTAGCCACTTTCATATTCTTAATATCACATATATTAATTAAACGTAGCCATAAAACATATTATGATATAGTGTGGGGTACACACGGTACCTTAGCCATGCTTTTCACATTCTTAATAACACAATTAATTTAAAACATAGCCATGATCATATTAAAACTTAGGGTAGGGTACACACTTGATTCGCTTAACAATTTCACTAAAATCCCGAAAATCCAATCTAAAGGCTTAGATCTCAAGTCCCTACATTCAGCCAACCTTAGTATGTTAGCATAAAGCCTATTCGGCTACAAAACCAAATCCTAGTAGGATTAGTACACTAAAATTTACCTTGGTGCCAAATCCCGAAATCTTCACTATACTCTTTCTTGTATTCGGCAAAGCTTTAAATCACTTTAACAAATTAGTTTCGGCTTTTGAATAAATATGAACTAGATCTAAAACACCAAAAATAGGCCTTGGCTAAATATTCGCATGTCTTACCTTGTGGATTTTAAATCCCAAAATTCACCGAATAACTAGGGAACACGCGGCCTATGGTGTACCTTCGAGAAAAGAACTTCTCCTTCTTGTAGTTGACTTAGTAAATCCCGAAGAGCCTTCTTTCCAAGTTTCGACTAACACAATAATGGGGTTAGATTTCCTAGTTTCGGCTTTAATCTTAGAAGAAAAAGAATGGAAATCGATAACTCGACCTTACCCTTAATCTTTGTGTTTACGCCCTTTTCTTGAGTCCTTAAAGATTCGGCTTAAGACCTAGAGAATAGTCACACAAGTTTCAACTTTTGGAATATTGAGAGGAGAAGAATAAAGAAGAAAAGAATAGTTGCTTAAGAGAATTCAGCAGAGGTTATCAAGGAAGAGAAAATAATGCTGAATGGCCTCTCTTTTCCTTTTATAGCCGAATTTACTACTTAGAATCCCTTACTTGGCCACCCTCTTCTATTTTGATAACTTTATCCTTTGAATTATAACTTTATTAAAAGAATTAATCCAACAATTATCACCTAAAATAATGATAATTAAATCATCATTTATCCACCTATTTAGCCGAGTTTTAAGGAGAATTAAACTCTTCCCTTAAGAGTCCCTATTGCCGTCCATTGCTTCCTCTTTAAGTAATTAAATAAAAAATCACTTAAAGTCTTAGCTAGTTGTCGTCCATCTCTCTGCTCTTTGTAGCAAAATAAAACTTCTTTTATTTGCTTCCTAAGTGACTCGATCCCTGGCCCAAATACACTTGCATGTGGCGCCATTTCCAGAGGTCCTAATTGGCATCTTTAGGCCACTTTTCCAAGCCTGTTTGTGTGTCAAATTTCACATACTTTTTCTCTTAAGGCCACCTTGCCTTAATTTCCTCTTTTAAACTTTAAAACTCGACATTTTTAAGTCATTTCTAAGTTTCCAAAAATTTTCGTTTGGCTCTTTAAACTTGACATTTCCTTACATTTCCTAGTTTTCAGAAATGTTCACTTTCCTCTTTTGAATCATTTCTAAATCATTTTCCTCGTTTCCATAAATGTTCACTTTCCTCCTTTAAACGTATCATTTCTAAAGCATTTCCTTACATTTCCAGGACATTTCCCTACATTTCCTTACATTTCCATACATTTCCATACATTTCTTATATTTCCATACATTTCCATAAATTTCCATACATTTCCTTACATTTCCATACATTTTCTTATATTTCCATACATTTCCTTACATTTCCATACATTTCCTTATATTTCCATACATTTCTATACATTTCCATACATTTCCATACATTTCCATACATTTCCTTTCATTTCCAAGGTTCTAAAAATGCACACCACATATCACAGTAAACATGCTATTTCATAAAATTAAGCAAAGATGCACACAATGGGATTCGAACCTCTTCCCTCAAAGTACTTCACTTGATGCCATAACCCTTGCACCTTAGGTGGCGTCCCTTGCCACTTTTCCACATCACTTCTTGTTTTTAACTTAAAAACCAATAATTGTCCAAAGCTTTTTCTTCCATCCTAGGATTTTAAAAACCCTTAATTCACTTCCAAACACTGCCAAAACCTACTACTCATGAATTATGCACAAACGCATAACCCCTAATCTAGGATGTTACAGTTCTACCCTCCTTAAAAATAATTTCGTTCTCGAAATTACTTACTAACAGTCGTACAATCCTTCTCACCGCACTATGCTTACGCTGTGCACTCGGATCTTAATAGAACCATCATACTTTCCAGGCACAATCTCTAAGTTCACGTCCCTTAGAACTCATTTCTAACGTCGCGATTTAATCGATTAAGAAGTTTTATGTATTAAAAATTTTGTTTCACCGATTAACCTCAAGGAAGTTTTATGGAAAGAATTTTAGAAGTGGTTCTTCAGATTCATACATGCACAGTCTTTACATTCATACATCCATCAATCAATTATGAACTTTCGCTCATTCGAGAAATGTTGTAGTTTTCATTGTTGTTATTTTTCCACTACCTAGGGGTATTTTTGTAATTTTCCCTACAGGAGTATTTTCGTAATTTGTCAAAATAAAGTTCCTTGGTGATTTTGTAAATATGGGTATTCTGGTAATTTTTCATTCTCGGGGGTGTTTTGGGAAATTTTGAAATCCGAGGGTATTTTTGTAATTACCCCGGGTGAATTTGTAAATCTTAATAAATGACGGATATTTTGGAATTTACAAAACTTGAGGGTTGTTTTTGAGAATTTGTTTTCCAAATTAGTGTTGTTGCAAAAATTTTTGAAGATCAGGGTCGTTCTGGTAATTTTGTAACTCAAGGGTATTTCGGTAATTTGCAGGATAGGGGTAATTTTGTAATTTTTTTCTAAAATTAGGGTATTTTGTCATTTTGTAAATTAGGGTTTTTTAACATTTTATCAAGAAATGAAATTTTGTTAAGAGTTGTGGATATTTTGAAAATTTCTTAAACCAAGGGCATTTTTTGTAATTTTACCACTAGGGGTATTTTAGTAAATTTGTAAATCAAAATATTTTGGAAAATTTATAAAATAATCTTTTCAAATCAAGAGGGTAATTTAGAAATTTTAAAACTATGGTTTCCATAAAATACTGGCTAGTCCCTTTCGGGTTTTAGTTAGGGGTTTAGCCCGTGTATAAGTCCTCTTGGTTAGGGTGATCTGAGGCTACGCACCAGGTAGGGTTCGAGTGGAGAGGAGGTGAGTCGATAGGACTGCTTAAATACCAAGCTCCCACCGAAACCAATCCTAGACATGCGTACCATGGTTGCCATACCCTAACTCGGCGACTTAATCACGGGTTTGTTTAGTTAGGCATTTAAGTCTTATGTTTTTGTTGGGGTATACTAGTCCTAGGGTTCAAATACTAAATCTCTATTCTACGTTCCATTTCTACCCTTCTATAAATCTTAATATAGATCACACAAAAGATCGGAGTACCTACCTGGTGGACTTGAATTGGAGACTTAGTGGGCCATGCCAGAAAAAGCTTAATTCACAAAATCCCTTTTGGGCTTAACTTTGAAAACATTTTGGGCCTTAAACCCAAGGCCGAGAGTTTAAAACTGGGCTCTAATACCAAATTGAAACACCCCAAACCCGGCCCATAAGCCTTGACCTGATCTCGGCATGTTCCCGGTGTAAACTGTTTCAAATTCTTTTGTTACTTAGGAAAAACTTGTGTGTTTTGGTAGAAAAAGTGTTTTGGGTTGGGCTTGAGTTGAAAACAAGTTTATTTCATTATAAAAAATCATTTACTTTAGGTGACAAAACATTTGGGCTTTGTTTTTAAAAAAAATGATTACTTAATCTTTTAATAAAATGAGGTTTGTAAGCTTAACAAATAAAAACAGAATAAAATATTCCTACTAAGGCCTTATTACATCAAATAATTCCCAAAATTTAAATTCAAAATACTTAAAGTAAAATAGTCCAAATAAAAGAAATCTGCACTTCACATGGCCTCCACTAATCATCTGCCGGCCCGGTCTATTACTGGTCGTCACCTAAAAAGTAATCCCACAATGGGGTGAGTCAATAGACTCAATGTGTAACCAACACTAAAATTTAATATTTCAGGCATACAATATCATTCATGTTCATAAAGCATTTAAACAATATGATGCAACCCGAACCCAAACCTATATGCCATCCGCTACACACCACCCGTACCATCCTGCACACCGTGGGGACTACTAAGTCAACCCTCCTTCCGCTACACTCCATATCGCAGTCTTAGGTCACCGCATTCATGGTCTTAGGTCACCACGTTCAGATTTCTGTGGTCTTAGGTCACCACATTCGATTCATGTGGTCTTAGGTCACCATATTCAGATATCACGGTCTTAGGTCACCGTGTTTGTGGTCTTAAGTCACCACATTCACTTCCCCAAAAATAAACCCATATGCCCCATATAATAGTAATATGCATAAATATGCCAGAGTTCACATTCTTATTCTTATTCTCATGTTACAATTAACATATTTCATAATCCTAGTAGGAGTAGGAAACGTACCTGAGTACTTTGTACCATAACATGGTACCTTAGCCACTTTCATATTCTTAATATCACATATATTAATTAAACGTAGCCATAAAACATATTATGATATAGTGTGGGTACACACGGTACCTTAGCCATGCTTTTCACATTCTTAATAACACATTTAATTTAAAACATAGCCATGAACATATTAAAACTTAGGGTAGGGTACACACCTGATTCGCTTAACAATTTCACTGAAATCCCAAAATCCAATCTAAAGCCTTAGATCTCAAGTCCTCAATTCGCCAACCTTAGTATGTTAGCATAAAGCCTATTCGCTATAAAACCAAATCCTAGTAGGATTAGTACACTAAAACTTACCTTGGTGCCAAATCCCAAATCTTCACTATACTCTTTCTTGTATTCGGCAAAGCTTTAAATCACTTTAACAAATTAGTTTTGGCTTTTGAATAAATATGAACTAGATCTAAAACACCAAAAATAGGCCTTGGGCGAATATTATCATATCTTACCTTGTGGATTTTAAATCCCGAAATTCACCGAATAACTAGGGAACACGCGGCCTATGGTGTACCTTTGGGAAAAGAACTTCTCCTTCTTATAGTTGACTTAGTAAATCCCGAAGAGCCTTCTTTCCAAGTTTTGACTAACACAATAATGGGGTTAGATTTCCTAGTTTCGGATTTAATCTTAGAAGAAAAAGAATGGAAATCGATAACTACTGACCTTGCCCTTAATCTTTGTAAGCGACAGCCCCCTTTTCTTGAGTCCTCAAAGATTCAGCTGAAGACCTAGAGAATAGTCACACAAGTTTCGGCTTTTGGAATATTGAGAGGAGAAGAATGAAGAAGAAAAGAATAGTTGCTTAAGAGAATTCAGCAGAGGTTATCAAGGAAGAGAAAATAATGCTGAATGGCCTCTCTTTTCCTTTTATAGCCGAGTTTACTACTCAGAATCCCTTACTTGGCCACCACTCTTCTATTTGATAACTTTATCCTTTGAATTACCACTTTATTAAAATAATTAATCCAACAATTATCTCCTAAAATAATGATAATTAAGTCATCATTTATCCACCTATTTAGCCGAGTTTTAAGGAGAATTAAACTCTTCCCTTAAGAGTCCCTATTGCCGTCCATTGCTTCCTCTTTAAGTAATTAAATAAAAAATCACTTAAAGTCTTAGCTAGATGCCGTCCATCTCTATACTCTTTGTAGCAAAATAAAACTTCTTTTATTTGCTTCCTAACCGACTCGATCCAGCCCAAATACACTTGCATGTGGCACCATTTCAGAGGCCCTAAGTGGCATCTTGAGCCACTTTTCCAAGCCTGTTTGTGTGTCAAATTTCACATACTTTTTCTCTTAAGGCCACCTTGCCTTAATTTCCTCTTTAAACTTTAAAACTCGACATTTCTAAGTCATTTCTAAGTTTCCAAAATTTTCGTTTGGCTCTTTAAACTTGACATTCCTTACATTTCCTAGTTTCCAAAATGTTCACTTTCCTCTTTTGAATCATTTCTAAATCATTTTCCTAGTTTCCATAACTGTTCACTTTCCTCCTTTAAACGTATCATTTCTAAAGCATTTCCTTACATTTCCAGGACATTTCCCTACATTTCCTTACATTTCCCTACATTTCCTTACATTTCCCTACATTTCCTTACATTTCCATACATTTCCTTACATTTCCATACATTTCCATACATTTCTTATATTTCCATACATTTCCATACATTTCCATACATTTCCTTACATTTCCATACATTTCCATACATTTCCTTATATTTCCATACATTTCCATACATTTCCTTAAATTTCCTTACATTTACATACATTTCCATACATTTCCTTTTATTTCCATACATTTCCATACATTTCCATACATTTCCTTACATTTCCAAGGTTCTAATAATGCACACCACATATCACAGTAAACATGTTATTTCATAAAATTAAGCAAAGATGCACACAATGGGATTGAACCTCTTCCTCAAAGTACTTCACTTGATGCCATAACCCTTGCACCTTAGGTGGCGTCCTTGCCACTTTTCCACATCACTTCTTGTTTTTAACTTAAAACCAATAATTGTCCAAAGCTTTCTCTTCCATCCTAGGATTTTAAAACCCTTAATTCACTTCCAAACACCGCCAAAACCTACTACTCATGAATTATGCACAAACGCATAACCCCTAATCTAGGATGTTACAGTTATTGTGATTAAACCATTTCAATGTAGGTGTATATATAGAACAACGAATATGTTCAAGTGTACACAATCGCAACAAGTAATAAAGTGACAAGTAAATGTCGAGTTATCGTATCTACGTGGATTGTGAAAAAAGAATTATTTATGAATGCAATTAAAACACTTTGCTAAAGAAAAATATTTTGATTTGAGGAGATGATTAAAAAGTAATATTTTTAACTAAGCAAAATAAATAAAAATAAAATAAAAGTTCCAATACACGATTTCAAAAGATGATTTTAATCAATATGGCATAATTGTGCTAGATTAATTACATTTTTAACTTAGAATTATTTTAACTCATGTTTATATTGCTACGAATAAATTCACGGTAAGTCGGTAATTTGCTAACTTATGAACATACTTACCTATAAAATCCATTTATCTCTTGACTATATCTCTACGTCAATTCAACCGATTAAAGAAATTTTAAAAAACAAATGTGTTAATGCACATACATACTTATGAAATTAAAATAATCTCTTGTACATATCTCTATGCCAATTCAAAAAATTTAAGCCGTATTAATTAAATTAAATATATCAATATCACAAATATTCATAGCCATGTTCATCATAAAAACAACAAAATTAAAAGGATAGGGAACAAGAATCAAATCTGGTGTTTTCTCCGTGGATTGACTAGTTTGCTCCACTCCTATTTCTCATCTTTTTATTGTCAAACCTAGGCTTCTACGAGCACTTGAATGCTACTCCAAATGGTGGTTGATTGAATCTTTTTCAAGAGGTGATCTCAGAAAGGGAATAGGGGAAGAAAGTGAAGAACAATGGAATGGAATGAAAAGTGAAATGTAATAGCCCATTTTTAGTCAAATCAGAATAGTGGTTTTGGAACCAAAAATTAGAAGTTGAAATGATTATTTTATTATTATTTTAATGTTGATAGCATGATAGCATGTATGTGTGAAAATTTCTTGAAGAAATTTTATCGTTTAAATGTTCAATTTGTGAAAAATGTCTCAATCACGTAAACTGCAAAAGTAGTGTTCTATTGGCTAAAGGTATCTAATAGTTATGGAATCTTATTTTAGAGGTCCTTATGTTGTAATTAGGCCATTGCAATAGTAAGTGGACAACATTGGACATTAAATGTGTAACACCCCAAACCCGGCCTATGCATTAAGCCCGGATTCCGGCATGCCACACAATTTTATTGAACATTCAATACATTTAACGAAGTAAAAATCAAATTGCAAAATGATTAAGAACATTACTTTATCGAAACATCAAGGTTTATTTGAAATGCTTGATTTAAAACACAAGAATTTGTCGTTTGGTATATATAAAGTAGTAATCGATAAAACTTTAGATTTATTAAATCGAAATATTTCATCAAAAAGTTTTAAAAGAATTTTCTAAGTTTCTAGATAAGAAAAACTTTTATTTGAAACGAGGGTTATAGAAAATCATTTACGAAAAATAAAATCAATCCAACTTAAATAAACTAAAACACAAATAAAATCTATCCACACAATAAAATCCATAATTAAAAAGGCCTTATTACATCGCCATTAATAATACTTAATAGAAATTATAAAAGAAGTCTCAAAGTTTTATGAACCACCATTTGTAGTATAGCCACCCCATGAAGTCATCTCCAACCAAGTCTCCATCAATTGTTATTACCGAGAGGGTAAAATGGGGTGAGTTACTTAGAACTCGATGTGCAACTCACTTACCATAGTCTTTGGGCCAAGACCATTTAAACATTTATTTGGGCCCAAGCCCATTTCAAAATATAATAATTTAGTATTTAAAAATAATAATGCAAATGATATGCAATTCCCAAAACCAAACCTAGATTTCCATCCGCTACACCCCTGCATCTAACTAGCACTTTTGTGGGGACCTTTAGTCACCCACCCCGCCATCACAATCAAGTAGGCTTTAAGCCCAATATCATATTTGTGGCAACGACCATTTAAATAATTGTGGTAGAACCACCGATCTAGATTTCAGAACTGACCATTGTGACATGAGTCACCTATCTAGAATTCGGCATTAAGCCTTTCTTCTCTTCATCATTGATCCTAACCCATGCAATCATGTTGTGCATTACAAAATATTTGTAAAGAAAACCATATTATAATTTATGAATTTCGGCCCATTAAAACACATTTCACATATAGCCCATTTATCCATTATCATAAATGGCCCAATTATCAAATTTCACTTATGGCCCATTTGTCGATTATCACATATGGCCCAAATTCTCAATTATTACATATGGCCCAAATTTGCCAAATATCATAAATGGCCCAAATTTATCAAATATCACATATGGCCCAAATTCACAAATATCACACATGGCCCAATTTTGCCAAATATCACATATGGCCCAAATTTATCAGATATCACATATGGCCCAAATTTTCCAAATATCACATATGGCCCAAATTTATAAAATATCACATATGGCCCAAATTTATCAAATATCACATATGACCCAAATTTATCAAATATCACATATGGCCCAAATTTATCACTTATTATCGTTTTAGTCATTAAGGGCGATTCTAAAATTTTCACGATCTTAATACCGATTTCATGATTTTAACACTAAAGTGTCGATAATACCATATTTTTCGATTTCACCAACTTTGCAATTTTTAATCCAACTTTAACCATTGTATAGTCATCTAACCCATGAGATATAGTGTGAGATTACACACCTGATTACAGTGAGAACTACACTCTCCCGCTCGTCGATATCTAAACACACATTACGAAGGATTAGAACACTAAAATTTGATATTAAACTATTCTACTACTGAACGATCTAAATCTTACCCTTGGAATCTCGAATAACCACTATTTTGCGATTTCTCTCCAGCCAAAGGTTCTATATCCCGAGTAAACAGTGGTTTGGGAGTACGTACGACTTCGAATATTTGATTTTTGCCGGATGAAGGTCCACAACCCGGTGGAAAATCTCAGATTCCCGAAACAGTCCTTCTCTTAAACATAGGGGGATTAATAGAACCACCCCTCTTCCGAGCACTATTTACAGCCCTTTTCGTCCCTATTTTGATTGTCTCTAATGACAAAAGATCATTAGTCTTAATAATAAACTATCGAAATTTGACTAAAAATTTTAAAGAGTGGGATTAACTTACCACAAATACCCTCGCTCCACAATATGTCAATCGAGCGATAACTTCTCCTAAAACGAAATCGATTAATAAACCATTCATAACCATATGTCGAACGATATGAAAATCTTTAATAATCCCTTACCTTAATACCTTAAATCTGATTTCAACGATCCATGATCTTTACAAATACTTGAGTTTCGACCCTCTACTAAGTTTCGATTGATTAAAGTTTGAGTAGAAGAAAGATAAATAGATGCTTATGAAGAATAGAAGATTCGGCTATGCAAAAACAAAGGAGAGGAAGAATTGATTCGGCTATGGTGAATGGTTACCAATATTCGGCCATGAAGGAAAAAAGAATAAGAAGGAGAGAAAATAATAAAGATAAAACAAAAGAACTTTGATATCAAAAGTGTAATCGGCAATGATGAGGGAAAAGAGAAGAAAAGAAATGGTCTAAAATGGCTATATGGTTTCTAACACAAAGAAGAGTGAAAAGACTTGATGATAATAATCAAACTAAGACCAAAATGGTCAAAAAGGGAGAAATGGTAAAAAGATGCAATTGTTTCCTCAATGCTTAAGGTATATTTGGCTAGGAAGAGAGTAAATTTTAAAAGAAAATTTGATAAGAAAACACCAATTAACCAAAAAGAAAAATGCTCATCCAACATCCAAACCTACCAAGCCAACAACAAAAATTTAGCCATCCCCCCTAGCCCTCTACCAGCCACATACATGGTCAATAGGTCATTAAAAAGTTTCCAAAACATCTTCCCTTAATCCAAGTCTTATGTCCCCTTATCATACCAAAATTTCTTGATTCCATTCCTTAAGTTAGTATTTACCTTATTCCCTTAGTCTACTTTTCATAAATGAAAAAGTCCATCCTTACCATAAGTATTGCTTGACCGACACTTGCCATACAAGTGCAAAAAAATAAAAATCACCTAATTGCTATCCAAGGGATTCGAACATCTCCCCTCATGCAATTACTCATGCGCCAACACAACCTTGCCAATTACTCATCTTATGCTAATTTTAGACACTTAAGTTAACTTAAGTATTATGGTCACTTGATCCACTTCAATAAATTTTCAATACTAAAAATGATTTTGTTTAAAAACGACTTAAATTTCTAGACTTTATGTTTTAAAGGTATGGTATCAGAGCCCAGTTTCAAAACTCGGCTGTGGTTTGGGTTCAACAAATGATTTTGTTTAAAAACCACTTAAATTTCTAGACTTTATGTTTTAAAGGTAGTATGGCACCACGAGCATCCGACACCAAGTCAAGTAAGTATGTTCAGTAAGTATTTGTTTATCTTTGCGATGAGACCTAAGGAGCACTCTAGAACTTCTAGTTTTAGGTGTTGAAAATGATAGAGATCGAGACTATAGGATGTGATTGCGAAAATAACTCTATCTCTTATATCTCATAAAATATCGTTAATAAACACTAAAATAATATTCTGATTCATAAAACTTATAACCAGATTAAAGTGAATTAGTCAATATGAGCTCTAGAGGACGTGGTCATGGACGCGGTAGACGTGGCTGTGGTTGAAGCCGAGGTGTTGTGTCTGAAGCACCGGATCATATACCGAAAATAGATGCACTTGCGTCATTTGAGAGCGAAGCTGGATCTCATGATCATACGAATGAGGATAATGATTTGACTTAAGTAATGTTGCGAGTCTTAGAAAGAGTAGCTGGAGCCAGAACTGGGCCAGTAATTCACGGATCAATATCAGAATGACTCAAGTCTAGTGGTGCAGAAGTTTTTAGAGGTGTCCCTGGTGTAGCTTCGAATGTGGCAGAATATTGGCTTGAGGCTGTAGAATAAATTATGGATGATTTGGAATGCACCGTTGAGCAGAAACTGAGAGGAGCCGTGTCATTGTTAAGAGACAAGGCATATCAATGGTGGCTTACTGTCCGAGAAGGCACTGAGGCTACATTGGTTAATTGGGATTTCTTTAAAGCTTCTTTCCAAGGGAAGTACGTCGGGACAAGTTATGTAGATGCTCGAAGGAAAGAATTCCTGAATTTGGTTCAAGAAAGTAAGACTGTGGCAGCCTACGAGGCATAATTTCTTCGTTTGAGTCGTTATGCTCGTACTATAGTGCAAACTGATCATGAGGGCTGTGTATGCTTTGAGGATGGACTCAATGATGAGGTGCGGGTGCTGATAGCCACACAACAAGTGTGGACTTTTACCTCGCTAGTAGAGAAAGCTAAGATAGTCGAAGAGGCTAAGATTTTAGAACGCCAGAATCAGGAAAAAGTAAGAGGCAAGAGGGATTTTAAGTATTCTGGTTCTTCTAAAAGGTTTCAAAAGAGGCCACGGAATGATGAGGCAGTTCAAGTTAGGGCATCTATGACTACCAATCAGATTCGAGAATGTACCGACTGTGGTAGACGACATCCCGGAGAATGTTAGAGGAAAACTAGAGCCTGTTTTAAATGTGGATCTAAGGATCATCGATTTAAGAATTGTCCATGACGGACTGAAACAACTCAGGAAGCTCGTAACCCCGAGGCTCAGCCAGCTAAAGGTACTCAGCAGCCACAAAGAGGTCGTGGATCGGGTCGTAGTGGTAATGGTAATGGACGTGGACAATGTGCACCGGGTCAAGGTAATAGTGTTAGAGGTAACACGGTGGTAAGACGACCGAGATTGGTCTATCTTTGTCAAAGCGTCGTGAGGACAAATGATGCACTGATGTGATAAGCTGTACGTTCTTTATCTCTAATGTACCTGTTACTGCTTTGATAGATATCAAATCTACCCACTCGTATGTTGCTAGTGCTATATCTGTAAACCTAATCATTAGATCTGAGATTACCGATAGAGAGATGACGGTAATTAGTCATTTAGGACAGTCGGTAATAGTGAATAAATTATTCAAAGACGTGCCCTTAGAGATTCAAAGAGAGGTATTTTTAGCAGACTTGATGGAATTACCTTTCGGCGAATTTGATCATATTTTGGGCATGGATTGGTTGGTGAAGCATTGGGCGCAATTGGATTGTGCCGAAAAGCGGTTGTCAATTAGAACTGTGGATGATAAGGAGATAATAATGATAGACGATCGAAGAAACTTTTTGGCAAATGTTGTATCTGCTTTGGAGGCAGAAAAGTTGGAACAGAAAGGGAATAGAGCATTCCTAGCATTCATCAGTGCTTTGGATGCCAAGGATTTATCAGTAGAAAGTGTAAGAACGGTGAAAGAATTTCCAGATGTCTTCCTCGAAGAACTTTTGAATCTACCTCTAGATCGAGAAGTAGAATTTGGCATTGAGCTTTAACCCAGAACTGCTCCGGTGTCCATTGCTCCTTATAGAATGGCACCGAAAGAGTTAGCAGAGCTTAAAGCTCAAATTCAAGAACTACTAGATCGGGGATTTATTCGACCAAGTGTGTCTCTGTAGGGAGCACCGATTTTGTTCGTCAATAAGAAGGATGGGTTGATGCGTATGCGCAATGATTATAGGCAGTTGAATAAATTAACGATCAAGAATAAGTATCCATTGCTGAGAATCGATGAACTGTTTGATCAATTAAGAGGAGCTTCAATCTTTTCCAAGATTGATTTGAGATCGGGTTATCATCAGCTCAAGGTGAAGGAGGCAGATATTCATAAGACGGCATTTCGAACTCGCTATGGAAATTACGAGTTTTTAGTAATGCCGTTTGGTTTGACTAATGCACCAGCTGCATTTATGGACATGATGAACCGAGTCTTCCAGCCCTATTTAGACCAGTTCATAGTAGTGTTCATAGATGACATCTTGGTATATTCGAGGAATGAAGAAGAGCATGACTCTGATTTGTGCACTGTGTTGCAAATTTTGCGCAATAAGCAACTTTATTCCAAATTCAGTAAGTGTGAATCTTGGTTGAAGGAAGTGACTTTCTTGGGTCATGTAGTGTCAGCTGAAGGAATAAGAGTTGATCCTCGAAAGATAGAGGTTGTGTTGGATTGGAAACCGCCAAAGTCAGTAGCTGAGATCTAAAGTTTCTTGGGTTTGGCTAGTTATTATAGACGCTTTGTTGAGGGTTTTCGTTGATTCTTTGCACCCTAACTAAGTTATTCTGAAGGAAGTACCGTATGTATGGACCGATAAACAACAAGAAAGTTTTGAAAAACTGAAGAAGATTCTAACGGAAGTACCAGTACTGATTCAACCAGAGGCCGAAAAAGAGTTTACCGTTTACTGTAATGCATCACACACAGGATTAGGATGTGTACTAATGCAAAGTGGAAAAGTGATAGCTTATGCTTCTCGACAATTGAGGCCGCACAAAGTCAATTATCCTACTCATGATTTGGAGTTGGCTGCGGTAGTGTTTGCATTAAAGATTTGGAGGCATTATCTATACGATGAGAAGTCAATCATTTATACGGACCATAAGAGTCTTAAGTATCTCCTTACCCAAAAGGAGTTGAATTTAAGACAACGGAGATGGTTGGAGTTGTTAAAGGATTATGATTTCTCAATCGAGTATCATCCTAGAAATGCTAACGTTGTGGCAGACGCGTTGAGTTGAAAGGTTGTATCAGAGTTAAGAGCAATGTTTGCTCATCTCAGTTTGTATGAGGATGGCAGTTTGTTAGCGAAACTTCAGGTGATGGTTAGAACAAATCAAGGAAAAGCAATTATCTGATGAAAAGTTGGGTCCTTTAATACAACAATCTGAAGGTGGTGTAATAGGAGATTTTGGTTTCAACAAAGAAGGTGTACTGTGTTTTCGTGGAAGGGTTTGTATGCCCAAGGATTTGGATTTGAGGCGAATGATTCTTCTAGAGGTGCATAGTAGCCCTTATGCTATGCATCCCAGAGGAAATAAGATGTATCGGGATCTCCGTGAACAGTATTGGTTGCCAAAGTTAAAACGGGAAGTTACTAATTTTGTGGGAAAGTGTTTGACTTGTCAACAAGTAAAGGCAGAACATCAATTACCGTTGGGATTGTTGCAACCAATAAAGATTCCATTATAGAAATGGGAGCGGATAACGATGGATTTTGTTAGTGGGTTACCCTTAACACCTACAAAGAAAGATTACATGCGGGTGGTAGTAGATCAATTAATGAAGACCGCTCATTTTCTACCGGTTAAATACGGATTACTCGTTGCAAAAGTTGGCTAAACTGTATGTATTTGAAATCATGAGGTTGCATGGGGTACCAGTGTCTATCATATCGGACAGGGATCCTCAGTTTGCGTCACGATTTTGGAAAGCTTTGCATGAGGCTCTGGGTACAAAGTTAAACTTCAGTATAGCTTTTTACCCTCAGTCAGATGGTCAGTCGGAAAGAGTAATCGAGATTTTGGAAGACATGTTAAGAGGTTGTGTGATTAATTTCAGAGATAGTTGGGAGGATTTTCTACCGTTGGCAGAGTTTGCGTATAGTAATAGTTACCAATCCAGTATTCAGATGGCACCATATGAAGCATTATATGGTCGTAGGTGTCGTACTCCTACTTGTTGGATTGAATTAGAGGAATGACAGTTGTTGGGTCCTGAACTGATAACTGAGACGGAAGAAAAGGTAAAAGTTATTCGAGCACGATTAAAGGAAACCTCGGATAGACAAAAGTCGTACGCAGATCTAAAGCGTAAAGATATTGAGTTTGCGGTGGGAGATCAGGTCTTTTTGAAAGTTTCGCAATGGAAAAAGATTTTCAGATTCGGAAGGAAAGGCAAGTTGAGCCCTAGGTTCATTGGGCGTCTGATGTGTTGAAGCGTGTAGGACCGATAGCCTATCAACTTGATTTACCTCTAGAATTGAGTCGATTCATAGTGTTTTCCATGTTTCTATCTTTGAGACGCTATAGATCGATCCATCGCACATAGTAATGCCAGAGAAGAAGTGGAATTAAGGCCAGATTTGTCTTTCGAGGAGGAACTAGTGGAAATTTTAGACTGAGATGTTAAAGTGCTAAGAAAGAAGACTGTTCTATTGGTCAAAGTTTTATGGCGTAATCACGGAGTGGAGGAAGCTACGTGGGAGCCTGAGGATGCAATTCGGCAATAATATCCTCACCTCTTTTAATCAGATAAATTTCGAGGACGAAATTTTCTTTAAGGAGGGTAGAGTTGTAACACCCTAAAAATCCGAGTATCGATATATTGTATGTTTTGGTGTTTAGCTTATGAATAAAAATTTTCTTTCCTTTTTTTTCGTGATTATTATAGCTTTGAAAAGGGCATAGAATTATTCGGGTTTTGAATAATTTTTAGTATTGGGAATTTATTGAAGTGGATCAAGTGACCGTAATACTTAAGTTAATTTAGGTGTCTAAAATTAGCATAAGATGAGTAATTGGCAAGGTGGTGTTGGCGCATGAGTAATTGCATGAGGGGAGATGTTCGAATCCCTTGGATAGAAATTAGATGATTTTTATTTTTTTGCACTTGTATGGCAAGTGTCGGTCAAGCAATACTTATGGTAAGGATGGACTTTTTTCATTTATGGAAAGTAGACTAAGGGAATAAGGTAAGTACTAACTTAAGGTATGGAATCAAGAAATTTTGATATGATAAGGGGACATAAGGCTTGGATTAAGGGAAGATGTTTTGGAAACTTTTTAATGGCCTATTGACCATGTATGTGGATGGCATAGGGGGCTAGGGGGGATGGTCGAATTTTTTGTTGTTGGCTTGGTAGGTTTGGGTGTTGGATGAGCATTTTTCTGTTTTGGTCAATTGGTGTTTTCCTACCAAATTTTCTTTCAAAATTTGCTCTCTTCCTAGCTGAATATACCTTAAGCCTTGAGGAAACAATTGCATCTTTTTACCATTTCTCCCTTTTTGACCATTTTGGTCTTAGTTTGATTTTGTGTTAGAAACCATATAGCCATTCTAGACCATTTCTTTTGTTCTGTTTTCCCTCATCATTGCCGATTACACTTTTGATCTCAAAGTTCTTTTGTTTTATCTTTACTATTTTCTCTCCTTCTTATTCTCTTTTCCTTCATGGCCAAATATTGGTAACCATTCACCATAGCCGAATCAATTCTTCCTCTCCTTTGTTTTTGCATAGCCGAATCTTCTATTCTCCATAAGCATCTATTTTTCTTTCTTCTACTCAAACTTTAATCAATCGAAACTTAGTAGAGGGTCGAAACTCAAGTATTCGTAAAGATCTTTGGATCAAGTTGGATTGATTTTGTTTGTCGTAAATGATTTTCTATAAACCTGGTTTCAAATAAACGTTTTTTATATAGAAACTTAGAAAATTCTTTTAAAACTTTTGATGAAATATTCCATTTTAATAAATCTAAAGTTTTTATCGATTACTACTTTATATATATCAAACGACAAATTCTTGTGTTTTAAATCAAGCATTTCAAATAAACCTAGATTTTTCGATAAAGTAATGTTCTTAATCGTTTTGCAATTTGATTTTTACTTCGTTAAATGTTTTGAATGTTCGATAAAATTGTGTGGCATGCCAAAATCTGGGCTTAATGCATAGGCCGGGTTTGGGGTGTTACAAAATGGAAGATATTAACAGTTTTTCATAAAGGTTAAAATAGTAATTAGCATAATTAACTTATATTAATTAAAACAAAAATAATTTTGTGTTCAAATTCATCATATTTAACCGATTGGAGAAAGAAAAATATAGCTTGGAGAGCATTTTAGGGTTTGGCCACTCATTAGCAAAATTGGTAACTGACTTTGACTCGATTTATAATGATTTTAACGTTTTTTAGATCATTGCTTCGTATTCTAGGTAGCCCATGCCTTAGATTTTGAAACAGTTAAAGATTTATCATGTTTCCATTGCTGAATTCTTGAGTAATTTCATGATTTATGAATGATTTGGAAGGTTTAATGTTATATTAATAGCTTTAGTAAAGTGATTTTTGACAAAAAAAATGTCAAAAAGGATTAAATTGAGAAAATGTGAAATGTGGTAGTTAAAAGTGTGAATAAATTGAAAATGTGGGCTACTAGTAACATGTATTAAATTCGGCTAAGCATGGGTTTGTACTAAATTACATGAATCTGTAATTTTAAGTGATAAGGAATTGTGAAAATGTGAAACATTAGAGGCAAATGTGTAAATTTGCCAAATTATAAATTATAAGCTAAATTGACTAGACCAAATGTTGAATGTGCTAAATTTGATAAAATGTAGATCAAGATAAGTCAAGGTCGTGATTAGATCGGGGAAAATGAATAGTGGATGAATAGTTAATAATTTCCATCCGAGCAACTCGAGGTACTTTCGTATAATTAGAATCAAAATTTTAAATACTTGAAAATTATTTAGAATGAAAGTATAATTGAGAAATAGTATTACTAAGTTTGAATGCCTAATGGATGAGAATTATTGAATACCGAGTCCCGTTTCAATCGTAGGAAGTCATTGGATACGAGTGACATGTCACTAAGGTTTATCGTGTTGGTCGAGATCCTACATGTGTTGTAGATTCACCACTGCTCGTATGAGCTTACCGATATATCAGCTCATAAGAGCTTCTTTTTTCACTCGTCGAGCTTACTGCTTCAGTCAATAGAGCTTACTATCCATCGACTTGGAGGAGCTTTCTGATCATAGCTCGAAAGAGCGAAAATGATAATGAATTGACGGATTACTAATTTTTACGTGATGTATATCACTTGAGTATCCGTTAATATTCTAATAGGTTCAACGAGCATAAATTTTGTTATTGGTTATGTAAACAAAGTTATGTGTTTATACGGATGAATTACTGTCTATATGGATGAACTACTATTTATACGGATAAGTTATGTTATCGAATGAATTATTGTTTATATGATTGAGAGTTAAATGTTACAAATGATGTACGTGATATATGAATTTGATATTATACAATGTATTGAGTATTAAATTGAGATAATGGATGATTATATGCACTTATATGGCTAACTTGTTGATGAATGCTTGTGTTTAGGCATTTGGTAATTGAGTTGATTATACCTTATTTATTGTCATGATTATGTATAAATGGTAAGTTTAATTCTGAATTACACGGGCTTACTAAGCTATAAAGCTTACTTTGTTTCTATTCTGTCTTTTATAGAGGTTAGATAGCTAGCTCGATTCGGATAAAGTCGAAGATACGCATCACATTATCCAGTTGCCGATTGGTACCTTTGAACTCATGGATGTATGTAAATATGGCCTGTATAGGCCAGTTATAAAAATGATAGTAATGATTACTTGAGCTAGTGATTTTGGTACATGTTGTGGTATAACATAAAGCCATTTGATTTGGCTAAACTTGGTATAATTGCTTTGGTTGTGTATAAGTATTCAAATATGCGTATGAAATGTTATGGATTAGCTGCCTATTGAGTTAGAAAATGTTGCAAATTATTCTGGTGCGTGTATGTAAAATAGGGTGGCAAAATGGCTTTCCAAATAGCCTATTTTTCCACACAAGCAAAGACAAGGGTGTGTGTCTCAACCGTGTTTGACACATGGTCAAACTAGACGGCCATGTGTCCCCTGGTGTTGAAATTGAAATGAAGTCATTATACTCCACATGGTCTCACACACGGGCATGTAATCGGCTGTGTGGCACAAGTCAGTATACCCCCTAATTGGCACACGACCTAGAACACAGGCGTGTGACTTGGCCGTGTTGCATAAGTCAGTATACCCTACAGGTTTGACACGGCCAAGCACATGGTCTTACACACGGGCGTGTGTGGCCACTTTGATGAGGACACGGGCTAGACACACGGCCGTGAGACTCAAATCAGTAACCTCGCTTGTTTGGACACGGGCTAGTACACGGCCATGTGCTCCCATTTCGAATGTCTATATGGCCTGTGACATGGGCGTGTCTGGTGGCCGTGTGATACACACGGCCTGGTCACACAAGCCTGTGTCCCCTATTTTAGAGAAAAAATTTATAAGTGTTGAAAAATTTCCTAAGTTGTCAGTTTAGTCCCGAACCACTCCCAATGCATGTTTAAGGCCTCGTAGGCTCGTATTAGGGACAAAATGATTGAGATTGAATGATGATTACATGTATTGATTAAATGTACGAGAAAAGTATGTTTAAATGTGTTATATGTACGGTAATACTACGTAACCCTATTCCAACATTTAATACGGGTGAGGGGTGTTACATTTATTGGTATCAGAGCTATGGTTTAGTCGATTCTAGGACTAATGTAGCGTGTGTGAGAGTCTAGCTATACATGCCATTTATAAATTGTGATAGTGTGATGACTCATGACATTTGAAAATGTGTTTTCATATAGCTAATGGATCCCAATCGACCTATAGCCGAAGAGGTTGAGAGTAATGCGCCAACTCGGGTGCAAGGGACAGCGACAATGCCATCTGATTCTAGACCCATAACGGGCAGTCAGGGAGGAGAGGCTAAAGAAGACTTTTTCTAGATGATAAATGAGTGGTTCACTCACTATGTCTGGAAAAATTCGGCTGCTCAACAACCTCCACTCCACTTATTCCCTAACCGATTCCTATAGTTTCTCAAGGTATGGATCCTTTCCGATTGAATAAACCCCCTGTTGATAAGATACGAAAATAAGAAATGAGGAATTGAGCCATCATTAGCGATAACATGATTCAGGTATTTGATGAACTTTCTTGCACACCTAAAGAATGTTTAAAATATGATGTATCATTGTTGAGATACACTACGTATTAGTCGTGGAATACCTTGATATCCATAGTTCCACGAGAAAGAGTTTGTAACACCCCAAACCCGGTCTATGCGTTGAGACTAGATTTGGTTTGTCACATGAATCGAGTTATCTTTAAATTTGCAATAAGTTGAAAACTTCAATATAAATTTCGGGTTTTAAAATAAATAAATAGAAGAGTATTTGAATTTGATAATATTTGAAAACATTAGTTGAAAATCATTGTATTATCAAAACTTTTAAATAGTTTGTTAATGAATTGACTATAATAAAATATTTATAAAAGAATTTCATATACTTGAAAACCAAAATTTATTTTAAATAAAGCATCATAAAATCACGACCATTAATTAAAAAGTCCAAAGTTTAGTTTAAAACCCAAACACACATAAAAATCCAAAAGTTATTTATAGAGGCCCTTATTACAATAATCCATAATAGAAAAAATATTTATTGAAAGTTCGAGTTTAAATAACCCTCTCTCATGATATGGCCTCCACGAAGTCATCCTCGCCCAAGTCCACATCAATTTCCATTACGAGATGGAAAGAATTTAAAGGGATGAGTTACTTAGAACTCGATGTGTAACTCACCTACCACCATTATTGGGCCGATTATCGAGACATAATCTTGGGCTTGAGCCCAATTCGAGAATTCAACAATATATCATGAATTAACACAATTAATAATGCATGTAATATGAAATTCCCACCCATACCTAATATCCATCCGCTAACACCCCGTACCAACCATCACACTGTGGGATCAAGTCAACCCACCCGCCATCACACCAATCGTAGGCATTAAGCCTTTTTATAATTGTGGCATAGCCCTTGAACTAGAGGCAATAAGCGATATTGTGGCGAAACCACCGAACTAGAGGCAATAAGCGATATTGTGGCGAAACCAAGAACTAGAGGCAATAAGCCGATATTGTGGCAACTGGCCATTCTTCTCTTCATATATCCCACCCATGCAATTATACATGTACTTTAAAATATAAAATTTATTAACAATACATAACATGATGGGTTTATCAATAACATTTCATTTGGCCCATAATTATAGCAATTTGTCTATTTAGCAGTTTAGTGGGCTTTGGCCCATTTACCGAACTAAAGTGTTTTGACTAAATTTTAACAAACTAGAGTATTTTGGCCCATTTTCACGAACTAGAGTATTTACGGCCCATTTTCACGAACTAGAGTATTTACGGCCCATTTTCACGAACTAGAGTATTTACGGCCCATTTTCACGAACTAGAGTATTTCGGCCCATTTTCATGAACTAGAGTATTACTGGCCCATTTTCATGAACTAGAGTATTACGGCCCATTTTCACGAAACATCAAATTTTCATAATAACAATTAATTTCTTGAGGCGTTTTCGTAATTTTCACGATTTAGTCGTTTTACGTATTTTCGTCAAAATATCAATTTTTGCGCTTTTACCGATCTAGTCGTTTTTACGATTTTGCTTCCATACCGAAATTTGACATCCAACCAAAAATAATGAGTGTGAAATTACACACCTCGTTACCGTGAGTACTAACCCTTCTCGCTCCTCGGCACCTAAAATATATTTTGATCCGTTAGACAACTAATTCGTAAAAATAAATCTTAATCGATAATAGATCCAAAATCTTACCCTCTTGATTTTGAATCACTTCGATTTTCGGTTTTCCTTCGTTTAATGATTCGTTCGTCGTCGAGAATCCACCAACGTATAATGGTTCGGAAGTTCGTACCACTTCGAATAATGGACTTCCTTCGGAAGATGGCCCACAACCCGGTGGAAAATCCCGGACTGCCGAAACCGCTCTTCGTTTGAATGGGGGATTTACAGATCCACCCCTCTTACGATAACTAAACACCGCCCTTTTCTTCCCTATTTTGACAGTCTTCAAGATCCAAAGGAATTTAGTTAGATCTAAAATAATATCAATAATACTAGAGATTTTAAAGAGTAGGATTTCCTTACCAAAATGAAACGTTTCCAACGTTTCCACGATTCTCCCGATCACTTGAATTCCAATCTCCGTTATTGCACTAAATAATAACGAAAGAAACGTTATTAGTATGAATGCTATATCAATCCAAAAAGACCCTCAATAAACCAATGATATTCGGCCAAAGTACCTTAATAAATCGAAAATGGAAAAGAACCCTTACCTATTTTCCACTACGAAAGGAAAGGATTGAGAATGGTGTCTAAATGATGAAGGGTTCGGCTATGTATGATCAAGGAAAAGAAGAATAAATATTTGGTTTATAGGCACAATAGCATTCGGCCAAGAGAGTGAAGATGGAGAGAATTTCGATTGAAAAGAAATAATATAAAAACGAAAGGATGATGGTGATGTTGTTGCTTGATTTCAATGAGAAGAGAAGAAAAGAAAATATGAACTTTAGGTGCTAGTATATTCGGCCATGGCAAAAGAAAAGAAGAGACTGATTTTTTTTGTATGGATGATTCGGCACAAGGAGAATACAAAAGAAAATTGACAAGATGAATAAAAGTGACCAAATGGTCAAAAGATTTTGGCTTTACCAAATGCAAAATTCGCCAAGAAGAATGTTGATAGGAGAGGAAATAAAATTCTGCACAAAGTGCAAAGAACAACCAAAGAGAGAAAAGAATTTCTCACCAAAACTAACTCAAAATTTAGGCTCCCTCCTATACCAAATTGCCGTCCAACACATGGTCAATTGGCCATGATTTCTTTCAAATTTTCCCTTGATAAGTGCCTTATGTTTCCCCTATCTTTCCTTAAACCTTTGATTCCATGCCATAAGTTAGTTGTTTCCTTAATCCATTGATACACTAACCAAAAATAACATGGTCAACACCTTCCTTAATTGATCATTGCCGACACTTCCTATCCATGAGCGTAAAATTAAAACAAAATTTTATCTAGGTGCTATACAAGGGATTCAAACCTCTTCCCCTTGCTAGAACCCATGCGCCAACTCCACCATGCCATATGCTCATTTTATGACACTCTTAGCACATAATTTAGCTTAAGTCTTAATCACCTTTGTTTCACTTCAATAAATTCTCAATTAATAAATTTTATTCTTTCCTCAAATTATGCTTTACCCTCTCAAAGACTTCAATAAGCACCAAATTAAAATAAAAGATTTTTCCTTTAAAATCTAAACACCAAAATCATGCAAAATTAAATACTCAGATTTTTAGGGTGTTACAGAGTTACTTGGGAATTCTTTCAAGTTTAATTCAGAATGAAATATATCAGCCAACGGTTCATTGATCAGAAACGAAAGGAATTTCTTGAAGTGAAATAGGGGCATATGTCGGTAACAGAATATGAAAGAGAGTTTGTACGACTCAGCAACTATGCTCGTGAATGTGTTTCTTTCGAGGATATAATGTGTAAAAGGTTCAAAGATGGATTACATGAAGAAATCAAACTGTTAGTTGGGATTCTTGAGCTGAAAGAGTTTGTCATTATAGTTGACATAGCTTGTAAAGCTGAAAAGCTTAGCAAAAAGAAAAGAAAAGTCGAGTCTGAGGCTAGAGACTTTAGAAAGAGATTTGCAAGAAAATCACATCAGTCAGCATGAAAGAAATCTAGAAAATATCATCCTAGTTCCACTGCTTAGGCGGGGATTTCAATAGAGATGTGAGACATTTTAGCTTTAAACCTCAAACGACATCTATTACCAGTGTGGGTAGTGTTAGAAATGTTGGACCTGAATGTAAGCACTACAATAAGTAAAATTACGGTGAATGTGGAATAATGAGCAAAACTTGTTTTAGATGTGGATCTCTTGATCATTATATCTGGGACTGTTAAGAAAAGTCTATCGCTGAAAGAGATCAACCGGTGAAAGTAAGTAATATGGCTACTAGAGGGAGACCACCCCGAGACATTGGAAATACGAGTGGTAACCGAGGTGCTACAAGAGATTCTACTGTGAGACCTGAGGCACGAGCACCTACCCGAGCTTTTTTATCCTTGTAGGGGAGGAGGCATCATTGCCAGATGTTATTACTGGTTCTTTTTCTCTTTTCAATACTAATATAATTGCATTGATAGATCCTGGATCAACCGATTCATATATCTATATAAATTTAGTGTTTAAAAAGAGTTTACAGATCGAGTGCACAAAGTTTGTAATTAAAGTATCGACCCCCTTAGGCAAGTATATTTTAGTTGATAAAATTTATAAGAATTGTCCTTTGATGACTTGAGGTTTCTATTTTCTGGCTGACTTGATGTTTCTACCGTTCGATGAGTTTGATGTGATTCTGGGTATGAACTGGCTGACTATTCATGATGCAGTTGTAAATTGTAGACAAAAGATTATCGAATTGAAATGTTAGAACGATGAAATTCTTCGGATTGCGTCTGATGATTCGAGTGAATTACCTACTGTGATATCATCTATGTTAGCTTAGAAATGTATAAAAAGGGCTATGATGCATATCTTGCATACGTATTGGATACAAAGGTATCTGAATCAAAGATTGAATCTATACCTGTTGTTTGTGACTTTTTAGATGTATTTCCAGAAGAATTATCGGGTTTGCTACTAATCAGAGAGGTTGAATTTGGTATTGAATCAGTAATGAGAATAACACCGATATTGATAGCTTCGTATAGAATGGCTCCAACAAAATTAAAAGGGTTGAAAGATTGACTTGAGATCTGGTTATTATCAGTTGCGAGTTAAAGACTCAGATGTGTCGAAGATAGTGTTCAGAACAAGGTACGAACATTATGAATTTTTTGTTATGCCTTTCGGATTAACTAATGTTCCTACAATTTTTATGGACTTGATGAACCGGATATTCAGACCGTATTTAGACAAATTCATTGTTGTACTAATTGACGACATTCTGATCTATTTGCGAGATGAATCTGAACACATCGAGCACTTGAGAATTGCATTACAAACTCTATGTGATAAGCAATTGTTTGCAAAGTTCAATAAATTTGAGTTTTGGCTCCGAGAGGTTGGATTTCTAGGGCATATCATTTCAGCCGGAGGTATTTGAGTTGACTCGAATAAGATGTATACTATTCTTGACTGGAAACCTCCGAGTAATGTGTCTGAAGTCTGTAGTTTTCTGGGCTTAGCGAGCTATTACTGAAGATTCGTAAAATGATTTTTAATGATTGCGACACCAATGACACGATTGCTTCAGAAAGATGTGATATTCAAATGGTCAGAAAAATATCAGCAGAGTTTCGAATAGTTGAAAGTACTGTTAATTGAAGCACCAGTTCTGGTTCAACCTGAATAGGGGAAGGAGTTTGTGATTTATAATGACGCGTCATTAAAAGATCTAGGATGTGTCCTGATGCAAGAAGGAAAAGTTATAACTTATGCTTCCCGACAATTGAACTGCATGAAAAGAACTATCCAACACACGACCTAGAGTTGGCTACAATTGCATTCGCATTGAAAATTTGGCAACACTTCTTATACGGTTAAAAATGCCACATTTTTATGGATCATAAAAGCTTAAAATATCTAATGTCACAGAAAGATTTGAATCTGCGACAATGAAAATGGCTTGAGTTATTGAAGGATTATGAATTTGTGATTGATTATCACCCGGGAAAAGCTAATGTTGTTGCTGATGCCCTGAGCTGGAAATCTTTGTTTCCATTACGAGCAATGAATACACCGTTGATGATTTGTGATGATGAGTTTATTTTAGCTGAATTAAAAGCTAAACCGGTATTTCTTCAACAAATCTGTGAAGCTCAAAAAGATGACCGTGAATTGTAAGTTAAACAATTATTTTATTAGTATTTTAATGTTTACATCATGATAGCATGTGTGTGTGAAAAATTCATGAAGAAATATTATTGTAACACCCTACACCCATATTCAACGCCGAAATAGAGTACGAGGCATTACTAGGCTTATACACAGTCAATCATACAATTTCAAGATTTGACTTTCTCTCCAAATTAAAAACTATTGATAACACATCTTAAACAAACCTACGAGGCTTAAATCATGCTTTAAGAATAGCTCGGGATCAAATCCAACTCTTTAAGGGATCTCTAAAACTCTTAGAAAATTTTTCATTAAATAGTCCACATGCTAATGTGGAAGAAGGGACATGCCCTTGTGGCATATCACATGCCCGTGTTCCACACACATGTGGAATTATTTCTCAATTCGAACCTTTAGGGGTTTCACACAGCCGGACATACGCCCGTGTCCCTCACACGGCCTTGACACTCCTGTGTCTTAGCTCGTGTGCCAAAAACCTTGGCATTCTATTTCTAACGTCATCATCTTATAAATGCCAGATGGCCTAGGCACATGCCCGTGTCCTTCGACCGTCTGGTGAATTAAATTCCCAATTTCAGGTGCAAACTTCACACGACCTAGGCACACGCCCATGACCATAGCCGTGCCATCCACACGGTTGAGACACATGGCCAGACACATGCCTGTGTCCCTGGCCCATGTCCCTCACACGGCCTCGACATGCCCGTGTCTTAACCTGTGTGCCAAAAACCTTGGCATTCTGTTTCTGATGTTATCATCCCATAAATGTCACACGGCCTTGGCACACGCTCGTGTCTTTCGACCATTGGCGAATTAAATTCCCAATTTCAGATGCAGATTTCACACAGCCTGGGCACACGCCCATGACCATAGTCGTGCCTTCAACATGGTTGAGACACACGGTCGTGGCTCTGCCCGTGTGTTTACTACTAAGCATACTGACTTCTAAACCTAGCATGCAAGGTGTCACATAGGCTATCCACATGCCCATGAGGCTGATCATGTGTCACACACGGCCTAGACACATGCCCGTGTGTCTACTTGTGTGGACAAGGACAAGGCTTTTTGCCAAGCTCTTTTTATCACCCTAACTTATACAAACTTAAATCACATTCAACCATCAACCCATTTATGCATATTTAACTAAGTAATTCAACATGCTACTTGCAAAATCATGAATAATATCATCTTTTCATAGATTAATAAGGAAGATTCACCCAATATGCCTTTTACAAAAGAGTCCATCTTTGAGTGAGCGAACACACTTGGCCAAAACAATATGACATTCAACTAAGTCTAGTCCCTATACATGCCATACTCAAAATGCTAAGTCTAAATATACCAAGATGTGCTGATAGTGTGGGTGATCTTCTGATTATCTTTGTATCTCAAGCTGGCTCTTTGACACTATAAAACAAGGGAAAAGAAAGGTTGTAAGCTTTAAGCTTAGTAAGTCTACATGTAAATAGTAAGCATCATACTATATGCTACTCAATCAACAATATTACATGCTATGTAAGAACAATTCACATTTTCATAACCATGCTCGCTCATCTCAACTTTTCCCACAACCCAACCATATATCATATACATTGCTCACATTTACTTGTACTTATGCCCTACACTTATCACCACAAAGCCACACGAAATATTTACTTAAGCAAGTTTCTCGATGAACCCTTTTGAATGATACAAAGTACCTGGTCATTTTGTACATAGCCCACCACTTATCAATAATAGGGTGGTATCGTACGCAGCCTACCAACAACGATAATTACGGTGGTGTTGCACATAGCCTACCAAATGATGATATAAACGATGGTATACAGCCCACCATCACTTACATATTTACATATATTTATTTGTACCCACATTTCTATTCCGAGGTTCATCCAAGAATTACTCATTTTCTATCATTTTCAATCAATCTCACAAATAAGTATTTACATTCATGTAATACATCAATAAGTAAAAACATACGTATTAAAGATGTATCGTTTACACAAAAACTTACCTCGGTGCAAAATATGATAAATTACAGCTTAATCTGTAATCTTGCCTTTTCCCCAGTCAAGGTTGTTTTCGCATTCTTCTTGATCTAAAATAATAAAATTTACTCATTTAATCACTGCATAAATCATGACACTTCAAAATTTCTACTTAGGCAAAAATGACCTTTTTGCCCTTATACTTTAGCAAAATAACAATTTTCCCCTAGGCTCGTAAATTATTTTTCATTACATTTTCTCATTAAACAAGCCTAGATGAAGATTTATTACTCTTATAACAATTCACAATACCAATCATTTCATGTATTTACTACTCAATTTACAACCTTTACAAATAGGTCCTTTTTAGGTGTTTTCATGGAAACACCTTTCAAATAAGTTGTTCTTGAACCCTCTCACATTCATTTTCTTCCATAAAAACTCTAAAAACAACATAATTACTCTCATTTAAAGTCCCTAAAATTTTAACCATTTTGTAAAATAGTCTCCTCATTAGCTAGATCATGCTACAAGGGTCTCAAAAGTACAAAAATTATTAAGAAAAGACACCAAAATCACTTACTTTCAAGGAGAGAAGCTTGGCTAAGATTTTTGAGTTCTCAAACTCCTATTTCGCTGGTAATTTTAGTGGAGGAAGAAAATGAACAAGGATGATATCATCTTTTCCTTATTTTATTTATTTCATTCAATTTAATCACTTAATTCACCCATTTTGACAAAATTTACATTTCTTATCCCCTATGGCCAGCCACTCATTTCCTAAGTGTAACATCCTGAATTAGGGGTTGTTTGTAATTTAATTATTTTTCTCATGTGTGCGCTTGAAGAAGTGAATCCTATGATTGCTAGGCATGTTTTAGGGTCTAGTCATAACCCCGAGCTAGGTCGGACTTAGGGTTGAAATTTCTTTTTAAATGTTTAAAAGGAGGGAGCTAGGTGAGATAGTGGTTAAGAAAAATTCCGGGATAAGCATGACACAAAGAATTAATTAGCAAAGTGGCTTTCATGCGCCACTTAAGGGCTTAGAGGTGACGATTAGGCAGGTCTTGGGTTCGAGTCCCAGGAGTTACAAGGGGATGCATTTTGTTTTTGGTCTTTTTGGGCGTTAAGGAAAGGGGCTAAAGTATGAAGGCTTTAAAAATTAAATGGTGAGGTTTAAGGGCATGAAAGTTGATTGGGAAAAGTGGCTTGGTGCGTTGTAAGGGGCTGCGGCAGTTTGCTCCTTTAGGTCCCATGTTCGAACCAAGGGAGCAGCAGGTTGGTATTTTATTTTTTGCAAAATGGCGTGCATGGGAGAGGGAGCTGATGGCTTGCATGTAGGACTCTTATTATGATAAGGATAAACCTTGTTTTATCTTTGATTTTCGGCTGGAAGTGTAAGTGTTAGTAGTTTATTTTCTTTTTATTTGTTGATGAGGTGGTTAGGAGATTAAATGTAAGATAAATCTTGCTTTATTTTGATAATTAAAAGTGAAATTATCATAAAAGAGAGGGTGATGGCGATTTGGGACACCTTAGGGGCATCCACAATCGGCTTGAATATAGCAAGGAGTCTTGAAAATTCATCAACATTTTTTTTCTTTTCTTGTTGCTGGCCGAATTCTCTCTAGCCATTGCCCAAAAATCTTCAAAAAATTCCTTTCTTCTTTTCTTCTATTTGGCCGAACCTACCCCCTCTTCTACCCAAAAATTTACCTTCCATTTGTGTTGCTAGACGAATATCCCCTACAATAAATGGCTTAGGCCGAATTCCCCCTAACTAAGGTGCTGCCGATTTCAATACTGTGGTAAGGACTCTCTCTGAGTTTAAATCTTTTATTCTTGTTTTGGCCAGCCAAAACCATGAGGCTTAACCCTGTATTTTTGTGTAGGACCGAACCTATTTAGGGTCTTAGATTGTAACCCTTTTTGGAAGCCAGTGTTAAGGGGAATTAAGAGGTCTTTTAGGATTTAAGGTAAGCATTGTATGTAGGTTGACATTCGGCCAAAGGCCATGTTATGTATTTTAAGTGGTGATCGATTTTTATTGTGGGTTTTTTAAGGAATTTCGACAGTCTTAATCAAGTGACGTTTTTGGGATTTGTTTGGAAACCAAATCCGCTTAAGGTAAGTGCCACAAATGAGCCTTTGGTATTTAGTTGTTATGGCCGAATAGGCCTATGGCACTAATCTTGTTGTTGGCTGAATATAGGGTCAAAGGATCTAGCACAGTAGATCGGATCTTCAAGATCTAGGAATCTCGTTAGTAACATGTGTGTAAAACTCTTTACACACTTTATTAGTTAACATTGCTATCATGTTGTTTTTTTAATCATTATGGTAGTGTTTTGCTTGTGGGCTTAAGCATGGACTCCGGGTAAGTCCCCTAATACGTGATCTATGATATATGTTTGTGTATGCCATCCTATCTTTGTGGAATGCTTTGCTACACATAAATGCATTACATGTGGGAATTATGATATTTGTTATGTAAGTATGTTGATGGTGGGATTGATGAGAGGAGGGGGATGATCTTTATGGACTATCACCAGTGGTTTTGACCACAAGATGGGTTGGCCCCAATAGTTGAGTCTGAAGCTCGAGATACAAGAAATATATTTCAGAGTAAATAATTTCAATCTACTCCGAAAAGATTTAGAGGTGATCAAAGTCGTTCCCGAGAAAATACAAGACATTTGAATCGAAATCGAGCTAGATCGCAAGTGAATTCCAAAGCTTCGGCAACTTCAGTGGCTAGTGTTGGTAATGTTCGAACTGATCGACCTGAATGTAAGCATTGTGGAAAAAGATACCCAGGCAGCTGTAGATTAAATGACAAAGCTTGCTTCAGACGTGGATCGCTTTATCATTTTATCCGAGATTGTCCTGAGTCGGTTGAGCCAAAAGCATCGAATCGAGATCGATAGTGCACCTGTGAGAGGTAGATCTTTAAAGAATGTAAGAAATACCGGTGGTAGTCAGAGAACTACGAGAGACAATGTTGTCAGATCTAAAACTAGAGCGTCTGTCAGAGCATATGCTATCCGAGCTCGTGAAGAAGCTACATCACCAGATGTGATAACGGGTACTTTTACTCTTTATGAAACTTCTGTGATTGGTTTAATAGACCCTGGTTCTATGCATTCGTACATATGGATGAATTTAGTATATGGTAAGACTTTGCTTGTAGAGTCTACTGGGTTTGCTATAAAAGTATCGAACCCCTTAGGTAAAAGTGTACTGGTTGACAAAGTATGCAAGAACTGTCCGTTAATGTTCTGAGATAATTGTTTTCCTGCTAATCTAATGCTATTGCCGTTTGATGAATTCGGTATTATTTTGGGGATGAATTTGTTGTTTATGCATGATGCCGTTGTAAACTGTAAAAGAAAGATTATAGATTTATGAGGTCTGAATGATGAGATTGTACGGATTGAGTCTAGTGATTTAAATGATTTTCCTACTGTGATACCCATTTTGAAAGCTCAGAGTTTTGTGAAAAAGGGGTATGAATCATATTTTGCTTATGTGATCGATACAAAAGTATTCGAGAAGAAAGTTGAATCAGTACCCATTGTTTGTGATTTTTCTGATGTTTTCCCTGAAGAGTTATCGGGTTTGCCTCTGAATCGTGAAGTTGAATTTGGTATTGAATTGTTGTCTGGTACGACACCTATTTCGATAGCTCCGTATAGAATGGCACCAACAAAGTTGAAAGAGTTAAAGTCGGAGTTGTAAGAGTTGACCGATAGAGGGTTTGCTAGATCGAGTTTGTCGCCTTGGGGTGCACCTGTTCTGTTTGTGAAAAAGAAAGATGGCACGATGAGAATGTACATTGATTACCATCAGTTGAATAAGATGACCATTAAGAACAAATCTCCGTTGCCTAGGATTGATGACTTATTCGATCAGTTAAAAAGAGCTACTGTATTTTCAAAGATTGATCTGAGATCGGGATGCTACCAGTTGAGAGTTAAAGATTTAGATATTCTGAAAATCACTTTTAGAACGGGGTATGGGCATTATGAGTTTTTAGTTATGCCATTCAGAATAACCAATGCTCCTGCTGTTTTTATGGACTT
The DNA here is from genome assembly GCA_025506655.1 of Gossypium rotundifolium. NCBI lineage: Eukaryota > Viridiplantae > Streptophyta > Magnoliopsida > Malvales > Malvaceae > Gossypium > Gossypium rotundifolium. The sequence goes on along the minus strand of CP106733.1, from coordinate 90,165,605 downwards.
GATGAACAGAATTTTTAAACCGTATCTGGATCAATTTGTTGTTATATTCATTGGCGACATTTTGATTTACTCGTGATGAGAATGAACATGCGAGAACATTTGAAAATTACATTTGCAAACTTTGAGAGAAAAGAAATTGTGCATAAAATTCAGCAAATGTGAATTACGGTTGAATAAGGTCGGTTTTAAGGGCATATAGTGTCAGCTTTTGGGATTCATGTTGATCCGAGCAAAATTTCCGCTATTCTGAATTGGAAACCTCCGAAAAATGTGTCCGAAGTTCGTAGTTTTCTGGGTTTAGCTAGTTATTATCGCAGATTTGTTAAAGGCTTCTCGACTATAGCTACTCCATTGACAAGATTACTTCAGAAAGATGTCAGATTTGAATGGTCGGATAAATATCAAAAAAGTTTTAACCAATTAAAAACTCAGTTAACAGAAGCTCTAGTGTTAGTACAGCTAGAATCGGGTAAAGAATTTATTGTATACAGTGATGCTTCGTTAAACGGTCTGGGTTGTGTTTTGATGCAAGAGGGAAAAGTGGTAGCTTATGCTTTGAGACAATTAAAGCCTCATGAAAAGAATTATTCGACACACGATCTTGAGCTCACTGCGATTGTGTTTGCACTTAAAATTTGGCATCATTATTTTTAGATCATAAGAGTCTGAAATATCTAATGACCCAGAGAGATTTGAACCTGTGCCAGAGAAGATGGCTTGAATTGTTAAAAGATTATGAGCTAGTGATAGATTATCATCCGGGAAAAGCAAATGTGGTTACTGATGCGTTGAGTAGAAAGTCATTGTTTGCACTACGTGCTTTGCATGGTCAGTTAGATTTGTCTGATGATGGTTCTATGATAGCTGAATTGAGAGCGAAACCGTTATTTTTACAACTCAGAAGGTTGATAATGAATTGTTGTTGAAACGAGCTCAGGGTGAATTGAATTCTAAATCTGAATTTTGAGTTGTTGATGATTGTTTGAGATTCTGAGATCGAATCTGTGTTCCAAGAAATCTGGAGCTGATTCAATTGATTTCGGGTGAAGTACATAACAGTCGCCTATCTGTCTATCCGAGAAGTACAAAGATGTATCATGATTTGAAGCAACACTATTGGTGGTCTGGCTTGAAACGAGACATTTCGACTTTGTTTCAAAATGCTTAGTTTGTCAGCAAGTGAAAGCAGAACAATAAGTTTCGTCTGGGTTGTTACAGCCGATTTTGATTCCTGTGTGGAAATGGGATAGATTAACGATGGACTTTGTTTTTGGGTTGCTTCTGACTCCGAGAAAGAAGAATGCAATATGGGTCGTAGTTAGTCGAATAACTAAATCTGCCCATTTTATTCCTGTAAGATTTGATTTCTCACTAGAGAGATTAGCTGAGCATTATATTTAAGAAATTGTGAGATTGCACGGGGTGCCACTATCTATTGTGTCAGATAGGGATCTAAGATTCACATCAAGGTTCTAGAAGAAATTGCAAGACGCTTTGGGTACGAAATTGCATTTCAGTATAGCTTTTCATCCGCAAATGGATGGTCGATCCGATCAAATTATTCAGATTCTCGAATATATGTTAAGATGTTGTATATTAGAGTTTAATGGTTCATGGGAACAATACCTGCCATTGATTCAATTTGCGTATAACAATAGTTTTCAGGAGCATCAAAATGGCACCATATGAAGCTTTGTACGGATGTAAATGTCGTACACCATTATATTGGACTAAACTCAGTGAGAATAAGTTACACGGGGTTGATTTGATAAAAGATACCGAACAGACAATGAAACTGATTCGAGATTGTTTGAAAGCAGCATCTGATCGTCAGAAGTCCTATGCAGACTTAAAACAAAAAGATATAGAATTTGAGATCGGTGACAAAGTATTTCTGAAAGTGTCTCCGTGGAAGAAAGTGCTCCGATTCAGACGTAAAGGCAAGTTAAGTCAGAGATTTATTGGACCGTATGAGATCATTGAGCGTGTTGGGCTGTTGCATATAGATTGAAGTTACCTCTGAACTAGACAAGATTCACAATGTATTTCACATTTCGATGCTCCGTAGGTATTGGTCTGATTCGTCACATGTGATTGCCCCATCTGAAATTGAAATTCGATCTAATATGAAATATGAAGAGGAACTGATACGTATCTTAGGTCGTAAAGTGAAAGAGTTGAGAAACAAGAAAATTTTGTTACTGAAAGTACTCGGCATCTTCACAGTATAGAAGAGGCTACGTGGGAGCCTCAAGATTCAATGATACAACAATATCAAACTCTATTTAATGGTAAGATTTTCAAGGATGAAAATCCCTAAGGGGGAGAATTGTAATAGTCTGATTTATACCCTAGTCAGAAAGTAGTTTTGGGACCACAAATCTGAGTCTGTATAATATTTTAATATTATCTTCTGTGTCATTGATATGTGAATTAGCATGTGGTAAATTTTCGTAAGCGAATTTGTCTATTTGCATGTTTAATTTGACAAAAGGACTGAAATGCATGAATGTGAAAGTTGCATGATATTTGTTAAGTATCAAGGTGTTATGGCTTTTAAAAGAAAAGGCCTTATGAGGCAATAAGACCACTATTTAGTTAGTGGGTGAACAAAGGACAAATGTGCCCTTAATGTATGTTTGTTTGAGTTATTATGGAAGGGGTTAAATGAGTAATTTGATTAAATAAAGGTTAATAAACAAAAGAAAAGATGAATGTTATCATCTTATATTTTGGGTGCCGAAATTGAAGAAAGAAAAAGAAGAGAAATGTGCTAGGGCATTCGGAACTCTTTAAGCTTGATTAAGGTAAGTTTTGATTTCAGTTTTTGATAATTTCTATGTTTCTACAACCGTTGCTTTGAGAGCTACAAAACCCATGCCTTGATTTTGTATTTTGATGATGTATGTGAAATATGCCATTGATGCTATGTTGAGTTTTGGGATGTTTTATGACGTTAAATGAAAGATTTAAGCTTGATGAACATGTTTTGTTCTTGAAGTTTTGTTGAATTTAGCTAAATATGGCTAAATTGAGAAAATGGTAAATTGAAGGACTAAATAGCAAATTTGATGAAATATTTGGGCTTATATAGTCCCTAGAGAGGTTTGGCCAAGCATGTGTGTGTGTGGATTTTTTGAATTTGATGTTTTGTGAAAAACGGACTAAATTGTTAAAGTGTGCAAATATGAGGGTTAATTTGCAAATAGCCCTAAATATATGTGTTTGGATTGAATTGAATGGAATGGTGAATAAAAGGGTTAATTCTGAATATGTTTAGATCAAGAACTGAGAAAAACGAACTTAGATCGTGGGAAAGCAAAAATAACCGAGTAGCCGTTTCCGTTCGATGAACCAAATCCGAGGTAAGTCACTATGCAAATAAACTCATCTGTATTGAATTGAATATATGTATTCATATATTTATCGATGAAAATGAATGAGTATGAGATGCTATGTGCGTGAATTCTGAAATAAGTTCGATATAGTGATAAAGCCGAGAAGTCCCGTACGAACCTAGGAATGGATAGGATGAGCCATGTCATGACATAGGTATCTATTCTGTTTTATCATGGAAGACCACGTCCGGGACGTTGGAATTGATTTGAAATTTGTATGAGACCTCGTCTGGGACGTAGGCATCAATATGAATTCTATGTAAAAGACCTCATCTGAGACGTAGGAATCAATATAAACTTTATGGGTAAGACCATGTCTGGGACATCGGCATCATATTGACTTGTGTATGACGACGTCTGGGACGTTGGCATCATTATAAGTCATGACGTGTAAGACCACATGCGGGGACGATGGCATCGATATCTGAATGCATGTAAGACCTCGTCTAGGACGTTGGCATTATACTACTATTAGAGCTTTCTCGGTATCCTTCTAGGTTCCTAAGGGTTCAGCAGGAAAGTCTGCAATATGAATGGTTTATCCGAGCTATGATCAATTAAGTGAATGAATATCCGATTCAAGTACGTTGAATGTGCATTAAGTGTGCATGAAAGGTAAGTATGCATATGACTTTCATTTGAAGAAAGGCATTTTTGAATAGGATAATGTGAATAAGATGCAAGGAAGATTATGAATGAGCTATGTGCTTCAAATGAGTTTTCAATGGATAAATGTGGCTAATGTAGTCATAAGTACGAATCAAGCATATACATGATCAATTCTTAAGTGAATGAGATGTGCAAATGTTTAAAATTTCATATATACTTCTTATGCAAAGTTTATTTGTATATGACTTACCAAGCTTTTGGAAAGCTTACACTGTGTGTGTATTTTCTCTGTTTTATAGGTCGTCGAAGCTACTGAAGGCTCAGGATTGTCAAGGATCATCATCACACTACAAAAACTTATTTTGGTACCCTTTTGGAAATGTATATAGCTAAATATGGCATGTATAGACTAGATATGTGTATATGTTTTTGGAAGTGAACTTAGCCATGTGTTTTGGCGAGTTTAACTTGGTAATATGCATGAATGAATGTGATATTTGATGCATATCTTGGTAAGGTATAAGCTTATGAAATAGCCAAGTTTATGGTTAGTTAAAAGATGAAGTTTTGCTTTGGTTGTGTATGTGTTATTGAATTGAAAGATGATATGAATGGTTTGGCTATTGAATGTATGGATAAAGTGAACCATTTGATATGTTTTGGTTGCCATATATGCATATTATATTTAGGTATATATTGCTGGTAGGAAGACCCTAAGTGGTTGGCATATTGGCCTTGAGAAAGGGCCTATAATGTCACACCGTTGAGGCACACGGGCATGCCTAAGACCGTGGGAAAATTGGCAGAATGTGGCTTGAATTGCACACGGCCTCGACATGGGTGTGCTTGATGGCCGTGTGAGAAATGGCAGTATGTGATCTAGTAGTACCCGACCGTAGCACATGGGCGTGCTTGGTGACCGTATTGATTTTGGAAGTATACCACCATGGGGAGGACACACGGGAGTGTCAAGTAGCCATGGGTGAGGCTTGGCCTACCCCCACGGCCGTGTGTCCCTTGTATGTTAGAAAAGTTTAAATTTTTTATGAAATTACTTATGTGTTTTGATTTAGTCCCGACTCGGTTTATAAGCATGCTTAAGGTCTCGATGACCTACGTAAGGGACATTATGATTGATATTGATGAATGGTTGTACGATTAATTTTGTAAATGTTTTCGATCTGTCCGGTAACACTTCTAATCCTAATCCGGTGATGGTTACGGGTTAGGGGTGTTACACATGTGCTATATAACTAACCGAAATACATAAATATAACCGATCCATTGACCACATATTCGGACCTCAAATTAAAACTCCAATGATCAACCCAAATATATATACACGTAGACATTTTCAATATCATCACCGACTCAAACATATATGTCATAATATATACTTTCAATATAAGCTTAACACATGACTAAATACACATAACCATTAACATCAAAATCATGGCATTTTCGTATGACTTAAATACATCATCAAAATGATATTCAAGCATAAAGTTAGCTTATACATGCCTTAAGTTCAAAATCTAAACTTTGAAAATACCAAAACAAGTCGATAGTGTGAATGACTCCACTTTTGATCCTCTGAGCTAGCAGCTTGACCAAAATCTATAAAACAAAATGATGAACACACAAAGTAAGCTATCTTAGCTTAGTAAGTCTCAAGCAACTTAACAATTCAACTAGATATTCATTTGAATTAAACTGAATAAAATTCTTAACATTTATGAAATAACATAACACATATATATAATCATGGCCGATTATCAATGTTCATTCATAGCGAAATATTATTCGTCGCTTACTTAAAATGTAAGACTTATCAAAGTACCCCCATCGATAATCAAAGATATCGTATTTCCACATACAAGCAAATAAAATCTTCCATGTACATATGAAGTGATTTCACATAATTAATTATATGCAAATATCTATATATATATATATACACATAATGCATGGTCGAACCTATATAGGTCTAATTTATCATATCAATATAATAGTATCAATTAAGCAAGCAAACATACCAATTCAATGTCATTTTTAACCACGTATCCTACGTACCGATTGTACGAACACATTTCTAACAACTTACTTATTCAAGAAGCAACACATATATCATGAACTTGATTCAATACGTACCTTCGAATCTTTTGCACATAATGGCTTCAGTTGATACACACTCTTGGGCATATCGGCTCAATCTGACAAACTTTCGCTCGTACTCGTCACAGTCATGCGACCCTGTTTCAATTCTAGAAATTCTTTTCATTTTTGATCGATGAATCTCTGACTGATATATTTCTTACGGAACTTAATCTGGAAGAAATTCCAAGTCACTTTTTCTTTCGGAACCACTGATACTAGTGTATTCCACTAGTGATATGCAATGTCCTGTAGTAAAGATATAGCACACTTCAGGCATTCATCGGGAGTACATGGCAACTCATCAAGTACCCGAATAATGTTATCGAGCCACATCTCAGCTTACTCCGCATCATCACATCATTGGCTTTAAATTCTTCGGCCTCATATTTCCTGATTTTATCAACAGGAGGCCTACTAGATCTCACCGGATCTATCATCGGAGGTACTGATGGTATCGGAGTTGGATTATTCGGGGGTGGAGGTTGTTGTACAACGGGGTTAGTCTGAATAAATTGGGTAAACGATTCATTCATCATCTGATAGAAGGCTTACTTAGCCTCCCCCACATGGCTACTTGAGATAGGTCGAGAGTCTACTAATGACCCATGTGCAAGATCAGCGCCACGCTCTCTACATCATCGACTACGGATCTGTCGGGATCCATTTACTATATAAAACATAATTTAAAATGTCAAAAGTCACTACACTGTAACACCGCCCACGAGCCTTGATGGATCTCGGTATGTCACTCGGAAAACATTGGAAAAGATTTTTACTTAAAAATAAAAGATGAAATTTGTTGTCGTTGGTAAAAACATTTCACATCTAAGATTCCAAGTAAAACCTTATTGGTACAAATTATCCGAATTTAAAAGCTTTATTATAAGTTGTTATAAAATAAGTTGATTCAAAATATTGCCAATTATTAGCTCAATAAGAGGTTAAACTTCAAAACCATAAATAAAGTTGCAAATATTTTAAGTGGCCCTTATTACATCAAATAATGATTCCAAAACTACTTAAAATATAAAGTACGTAAAATTAAGTAAAACATCTTCTGCATGGGCCACCTTTGTATCCCCTCCGACCCTGTCCATGCATTATGAATCACCTGCGATGTTGGTAAGAAAATTTGGGTGGGTCAAACAGACTCAATGCATAGTTATTTCACATGTCTCCACATATGGGCTTGGCCCATATCCACACAGTCCACATACATAAATATGCAACATGAAGCCCAACACAACCTAGTATCCATCCGTTACACACCTACCTTGGCAGACCTGCTGCCCGAGCCTGTGGCTAAGCCACCGATCACCTAAGTGACCCTACATAACAATATCCTCGAGGTGACCCTATGTCATCCTCAATCCACGGTGATGCATAGCTATCGTCCGCCAGGGTGAGGCACACAGCCTACATCCCACCTTGATGAAGCACATAGCTAACATCAAGCACCAAAGTAGCACAAGGCTAACATCAGACCACGTACATAAATGTACTCCCTTCCTTCAATAGTCACATCCCAAGCCCCATGTGTCATTCTAGAATATCATTAAAATAAGCATACATCACATAGTATTATAATTTCATTCGTATACCATAGGAAACTTATTGCCGTAAAATCTTGACTGCTTAATCGATTACCCACCATGGGTATCCACCTTTTAGCCATTATTTGGCTACCATGCACATCATATACATATTTATATATATAACACATACACACAACAAGAGAACGGTCGATAACTACGCTTTTGTTTTGGCACGATCGACTAAGTCCCGAAAGTTCCTCTTAATCACTTTGTCGATCGCTTTAAATATCCATAGTCCAAATCGGTCAACACAATAAACCTAATGGCCTATGGGCGAATATCACAAACCTCCTTACCTTACCACTACACGTTTGAAGAGACTACAAGAGAAGCGGTTTCGGCTTCTTGCTTCGGCTTATAAGACTTGCGAAAAATAGAAGAGAATAGAGCCCCCTTAAAATTCGGCTATGGCTTCAAAAGTAACATACAATATTCTGCTATTCAAGAAAGGGTGTAGAATTGGGGTGCAGAGAAAGGAAAGAATATGTAGAGAGAGTGATAGGAAGAGTTTTCGGCAAAAAGAAAATAAAATGAAGAAAAGAATAGCCAAAAGCTGGTCACCCCTATTTATGCTACCCAAATTTGGCACCCACACTTCATATGCACCTCAAAACAAAAAATACACACCAAGAGAGTCCCTTGGCCAACCACTTAATCTCCTCTCATCAAATCCCAAATTCCCCTCCTATTTTATCCCTTAATTCTTTCCTATCATATCCCTTAATTCTTTCGTATCATATCCCATTATATCCCTTATTATCTCCTCATTTATCTCTTATCCTATCATTTAAAATAAATAAAATAAATCAACAATTTATCTCCTCATCCTAGCCGAAATTTAAAAAGAAAACAAGCTTAATCCTTATCCATTAGAAGTCCAAATGCCGTCCCACCTCTCTCTACTTTGACGCAAAAATAAAAGCCCCCCTGCTTCCCACGTCGCTCGAACCTCCTCCCTTCCTCATAACTCATGGCATCACTTACCAAGGCTCTAAGTGGTGCCTCCTTGCCACTTTACCAAGGCATTTATTATGTCCAAATTCCCTTATAAATTCCCTTAAGGCCTCCTTAGCCAAGCTCCCCCTTTTTAACACATAAAATTCAATAATTTCCTTAAACCTTCTCCTACATTCTAGGGTTCTCCAAACCCCTCAAACTCATCCAAACCCACACACTAAGCCTACTATCACTTGAATTATGCACCAAATGCATAACCCCTAAATCTAGGATATTACAATTCTACCCTCCTTAAAAATAATTTCGTCCTCGAAATTACTTAATAACGAATAATCGTACAGTCTAACTCACCACACTACACTACTGCTGTGCACTCTGATCTTAATAAAACTAACATACTTTCTATGAACAGTCTCAAAGTTCACACTGAAGGTTCCATACATTTCACTAGCGACACAAGAACGAACTAACTCTATCACAAACAAGGCAATAAAGGGTATTCGAAATGAGAGCGTGCCGTTGTCACCTCGGCATATCTTCCTCCTCATGACCTTTGACCGCATAAACCAACCTTGGTCGCCTCGCATCTGTACCTTCAGCTCCTTTGCTTGGTGCTCCACGACCTTGGCCGGAACCATTTCATTCATGGTTTGGACCATGACCCTCGTAAACTATCGACCACCTCGTCCCCATTGCACACCACCACGACCTTTGTCAGAGCCCTATTCAGATCCACGAGGACAATCCTTAATCAAATGAGCCTTAGACTTACACCTAAAACACTCTCGATCCCGATTCCGGACTTTCGCCAACATGATACCTTCCACATCGAGCACACGGACGGTCCGGATTTCTAGTAGCTGGCTTATCAACACGGCGAATTCTCAACCCTCGGTCTTTTCTGAAGGCTCCCAGACAATTTTGTGGTCCAAAACTCTTCTTATCCGGTTCCTATCCTTATCTACATTACATCTCATAGAGTCCTTAATTCCTTCAGGTACCTTAGCCTTTTCTATTAATATGGCAAACTCCTGCTCCTACTGTGGAGCTATCAACAGCCTCAGGTCATCCCTTAGTCCATCCTCAAATCGAACACATCGCTCATGCTCCGTAGCCACTACTCTTCCAGCATACCGGCTCAACCTTAGGAATTCAGCCTCGTACTCTGCCACAGGTTTGTTCCCTTGAACCAGCCCCAGAAAAGCCTTTCTCTGCGCATCAATATAATGAGTACCAACATACTTCTTCTGGTAAGCCGCCTTAACGTACTCCCAAGTGAGATCCTCAGCTGTAGCACCATCCCGAACTGTGAGCCACCATTGATATGACTCATCGAGAAGAAGCGACACCATTCCTTTCACTTTCTCCTCAGCCATTAAATCAAGCTCATCCATAATCCGTTCGGTCGCCTCCAACCAATACTCAACAGTACCGGGTGCCACACCAGATATGCCACAGAACTCCTCAGCTCCATTGGCTCGAAGTCACTCGGGTACCAATTTTCTAGCTCCCCTAATTCCACCTGCTCCTGCCACCATCTCGAACTTCAAGACCGCTGCGATAAAGATCATCCCGTCGATCTTGTTACTCAACACCAACAGCTGGTGGTGGTGGTACATCATTCTCAGACCCTTGACCCGATCTAACTGGTTTCGACACGGTCATTCTGCCTCTACCGCGTCCTCGTACAATACGACCACGTCCCCTAGAGCTCATGTCTACTATCGCGATTTAATCGATTTAAGAAATTTTATGAATTAGCATTTGTTCCTTTGTTTATCCATGAGCAATTTTATGAAAAGAGCTTAATAGTAGTTCTTCGATCATTCGAGTTTTCATTTCAAGTTTTCTACCCTATTTCGAGAAACACACACATTCAATTATATCTATCACACACACATTCATTATTCGAACATCTTTGTCCATTCCTATTCTAGGGGTATTTTTCTCATTTGTCCTACAGGGGTATTTTGGTAATAAATCGGGGTCAATTTGAAAATCTTTACAAATCAAAGGCATTCCAAAATATACAATTCTCGAGGTTATTTTGAAAATTCTACCAAATCAATGATATTGCATAAATTTCAGAAATCGGGGTTATTTTGTAATTTTGGAAGTCAATGGCATTTTAGTAAATTTTCCCAAATCAGAGTATCTTACTATTTTTTAAAATAAGAGTTTTTGGTATTTTTGTAAAGTAAGAATGTTTTTACAAAAGTCGTGGGTAGTATGGTAATTTTATAAACCAAGGGCATTTTGGTAATTTTACACCCAGGGGTATTTGGGTAATTTTGTAAATAGGAAATATTTCAAAAAAATTTCCATGTATAAAATGGTTTTACAAATCAAAAGGGTAATTTTGAAAACTTAAGGTTTTTATAAAACAGTATGACTAGTCCCTTTCGGGTTTTAATTATCAAGTTTAGCCCGTGAATATGTCCTCTTGGTTAGGGTGAACCGTTACTACGCACCAGGTAGGATTCGAGTGAAGAGGAGGTGAGTCACTAGGACTTCTTAAATACCAAGCTCCCACCGAAACCAATCCTAGACATGTGCACAATGGTTGCCACATCCCAACTCGGCGACTTACTTATAGGTTTGTTTAATTAGGCTTTAGAATTTTATGCAATTCTTTGTTGGAGTAAGCTAATCCTAAAGTTCAATAACTTAATACACTAATCTACGTTCCCATCATACCCACATACCAATCATATAATAATTCACACAACAATTAGAGGTACTTACCCGGTGGACTTCGGGTCGAAGATACAAGTGCCATGCCCGAATAAACCTGAAAAATTTATGAAAGCCCAAATCTTTGAAAAGCCCACCTTAAAAAATGTTTTTGGGCCCAAAACCCTCAAAGTTGAGTTTTGACCTGGGCTCTGATACCAAATTGCAACACCCCCAAACCCAGCCCACGAGCCTTGACCGGATCTGGTATGTCACTGCAGAAAACGTTGGAAAAGATTTTTACTTAAAAATAAAAGATGAAATTTGTTGTCATTCGTAAAAACATTTCACATCTAAGATTTCAAGTAAAACCTTATTGGTACAAATTATCCGAATTTAAAAGCTTTAATATAAGTTGTTATAAAATAAGTTGATTCAAAATATTGCCAATTATTAGCTCAATAATAGGTTAAACTTCAAAACCATAAATAAAGTTGCAAGTACTTTAAGTGGCCCTTATTACATCAAATAATTATTCCAAAACTCTTGAAAATATAAAATACGTAAAATTAAGTAAAACATCTTACGCATGGGCCACCTTTGTATCCGCTCGACCGGTCTAAGCATTACGAATCACTGCGATGTTGGTAAGAAAATTTGGGTGAGTCAAGCAGGACTCGATGCATAGTTATTTCACATGTCTCACATATGGGCTTGGCCCATATCCACACGATCCACATACATAAATATGCAACATGAAGCCCGGTAACCTAGTATCCATCATTACACACCTACCTTGGCGGACACTGCTGCCGAGGCCGTGGCTAAGCCACCGATCACCTAAGTGACCACACATAACAATATCCTCGAGGTGACCCTAGGTCATCCTCAATCCTGATGATGCACACACTATCATCCGCTAGGGTGAACACACGACCACCATCCCACCTTGATGAAGCACATAGCTAACATCAAGCGCCAATGTAACACAAGGTTAACATCGGACCACGTACATAAATGTACTCACGTCCTTCAATAGTCACATCCCAAGCCCCATGTGTCATGCGAATATCATTAAAATAAGCATACATCACATACTATCACAATTTCATTCGTATACCATAGGAAACTTATTGTCATAAAGTACTGACCTGTTTAATCGATTACCCACCATGGGTATCCACCTTTTTAGCCATTATTTCAGCTATCATGCACATCATATACATATTTATATATATAACACATACACACAACAAGAGAATAGTGCGATAACTACGCACCTTCTTTGGCACAGTCGACTAAATCCCGAAAGTTCCTCTGAATCACTGTCGATCTGCCCCTAAATATCCATAGTCCAAATCGGTCAATACAATAAACCTAATGGCCTATGGCCGAATATCACAAACCTCCTTACCTTACCGCTACACGTTTGAAGAGACTACAAGAGAAGCGATTTCGGCTTATAAGACTTGCAACAAATAGAAGAGAATAGAGCCCCCTTAAGATTCGGCTATGGCTTCAAAAGTAACATACAATATTCGGCTATTCAAGAAAGGGTGTAGAATTGGGGTGGAGAGAAAGAAAAGAATAGGTAGAGAGAGTGAGAGGAATAATTTTCGGCAAAAAGAAAATAAAATGAAGAAAAGAATAGCCAAAAGCTGGTCACCCCTATTTATGCTACCCAAATTCGGCACCCACACTTCCTATGCACCTCAAAACTGAAAATACACACCAAGAGAGTCCCTTGGCCGGCCACTTAATCTCCTCTCACCAAATCCCAAATTCCTCTCCTATTTTATCCCTTAATTCTTTCCTATCATATCCTATCATATCCCTTATTCTCTCCTCATTTATCTCTTATCCAATCATTTAAAATAAAGAAAATAAATCAACAATTTATCTCCTCATCCTAGCCAAAATTTAAAAAGAAAACAGGCTTAATCCTTATCCATTGGAAGTCCAAATGTCGTCCCACCTCTCTCCACCTTGAAGCAAAAATAAAAGCTCCCCCCTGCTTCCCACGTTGCTCGAACCTATTCCCTTCCTCAAAGCTCATGGCATCACTTACCAAGGCCCTAAGTGGTGCCTCCTTGCCACTTTACCAAGGCATTTCTTATGTCCAAATTCCCTCATAAATTCCCTTAAGGCCTCCTTAGCCAAGCTACCCCTTTTTAACACTTAAAATTCAATAATTTCCTTCAACCTTCTCCTACATTCTAGGGTTCTCCAAACCCCTCAAACTCATCCAAACCCACACGCTAAGCCTACTATCACTTGAATTATGCACCAAACACATAACCCCTAAATCCAGGATATTCACACACTATCGTATTACAAAATTTAAGGCATGTATAGCTAGTCTCACATGCACTACGGTAGTCCTAGAATCAACTAAACCGTAAGCTCTGATACCAATCAAATGTAACACCTCTAACCCGTATCCGTCGCCGGATTTGGGTTATAAGGTATTATCGAACAAGACTCAGTTCATAACAGTCATTCGTCACTATTAATGCTATAGGTTATAATTATAACTCCTTAACACTTGAATCTCATACACATTCCCGATCCATTTGTTTATTAATTCAAACAAGCATATTTGACTCTCAATATTCAACAAATAGTTCATGCATAACCCATACTCTTATCTCATGCTAATCAAAACTTACAATACAATTCATGCACGTAATTCAAATACATCATTACTTATAATTTATACAAGTTTCGGATCAAGCTTTCAAAAACCAAAACCAACATATATATGTTTCATACTTCTAAAACCCGAACCATCTGACTATTGAATCTAATACATTTAAACAATTTAAACGTATCCAGGCATATATCATTCACTTTATATATATATATATCAAATACGTGTCAATACATCTATTTTATTAGTCGAATATCAATTTATCATTTCATAACATATGCACATATATATATTATACCTAAGTAAGCATTTCCATATAATCCCATTTAACATGAAATAATTTCCATTTTAGCATTCATTTAACCAAAGCCACATTAATTAATAATAGACACAAAGATCATTAATAACACGCCAAACACATGTTCTATATAACTAACCGAAATACATATTTGTAACCGATCCATTGACCACATATTCAGACCTCAAATTAACACTCCAATGATCAACCCAAATATATATACACATAGACATTTTCAATATCATCACCGAATCATACCCAAACATCTCAAACATATATGTCATGATATATACTTTCAATATAAGCTTAACACATGACTAAAAACACATAACCATTAACATCAAAATCAAGCCATTTTCGTATGGATTAAATACATCATCAAAATGATATTCAAGCATAAAGTTAGCCTATACATGCCTTAAGTTCAAAATCTAAACTTCAAAAATACCAAAACAAGTCGATAGTGTGGATGACTTCACTTTTGATCCTCTGAGCTGGTAGCTTGATCAAAATCTATAAAACAGAACGATGAACACACAAAGTAAGCTATCTTAGCTTAGTAAGTCTCAAGCAACTTAACAATTCAACTAGATATTCATTTGAATTAAACTGAATAAAATTCTTAACATTTACGAATTAACATAACACATATATATAACCATGGCCAATTATCAATGTTCATCCATAGCGAAATATTATTCGTCGCTTACTTAAAATGTAAGACTTATCAAAGTACCCCAATTGATAATCAAAGATATATGTATTTCCACATAAAATCAAATAAAATCTTCCATGTACATATAAAGTGATTTAACATAATTAATTATATGCAAATATATATATATACACATAATGCATGGCATTTGAGCCTATATAGGTCTAATTTCTCATATCAATATAATAGTCTCAATTAAGCAAGCAAACATACCAATTCAATGTCATTTTTAAGCACGTATCCTACGTCAAGAATGTACAAACACATTTCTATCAACTTACTTATTCAAGAAGCAACACATATATCATGAACTTGATTCAATACGTACCTTTGAATCTTTTGCACATAATGGCTTCAGTTGATACAAACTCTCGGGCATATCGGCTCAATCTGACAAACTTTCGCTTATACTCAGTCACAGTCATGTGACCCTGTTTCAATTGTAGAAATTCTTTTCGTTTCTGATCGACGAATCTCTGATTAATATATTTCTTACGGAACTCAATTTGGAATAAATTCCAAGTCACTTTTTCTTTCGAAACCACTGATACTAGTGTATTCCACCAGTGATATGCAGTGTCCTGTAGTAAAGATATAACACACTTCAGGCATTCATCTGGAGTACATGGCAACTTATCAAGTACCTGAATAATGTTATCGAGCCATATCTCAGCTTACTCCACATCGTCATCATCATTGGCTTTAAATTCTTCGGCCCCATATTTCCTGATTTTATCAACAGGAGGCCTACTAGATCTCATCAGATCTATCATCGGAGGTACTGAAGGTATCGGAGTTGGATTATTCGGGGATGGAGGTTGTTGTACAGCCGGGTTAGTCTGAATAAATTGGGTAAACCATTCATTCATCATCTGATAGAAGGCTTGCTTAGCCTCCCCCTAATGGCTACTTGAGATAGGTCGAGAGTCTACTAGCGCTGACCCATGTGCATGATCAGTCGCTACGCTCTCTACATCATCAGCTACGGATCTGTCGGGATCTATTTACTATATAAAACATAATTTAAAATGTCAAAATTCACCTCACTATCGTATTATAAAATTTAAGGCATGTATAGCTAGACTCACATGTACTACGGTAGTGCTAGAATCAACTAAACCGTAAGCTCTGATACTAATCAAATGTAACGCCCCTAACCCGTATCCGTCGTCGGATTAGGGTTATAAGGTACTATCAAACAAGACTCAGTTCATTACAGTCATTCATCACTATTAATGCTATAGGTTATAATTATAACTCCTTAACAGTTTAATCTCATGCATATTCCCAATCCATTTGTTTATTAATCAAAGCAAGCATATTTGATTCTCAATATTCAACAAATAGTTCATGCATAACCCATACTCTTATCTCATGCTAATCGAGACTTACAATACAATTCATGCACGTAATTCAAATACATCATTACTTATAATTTATATAAGTTTGGATCAAGCTTTGAAACCAAAACCAACATATATATGTTTCATACTTCTAAAATCCGAACCATCTGACTATTGAATCTAATACATTTAAACAATCCAAGCGTATCCAAGCATATATCATTCACGATATATATATATATATATCAAATACGTGTCAATACATCTATTTTATTAGTCGAATATCAATTTATCATTTCATAGCATATGCACATATATATTATACCTAGGTAAGCATTTCCATATAATTCCATTGAACATGAAATAATTTCCATTTTCGCATTCATTTAACCAAAGCCACATTAATTAATAATAGACACAAAGATCATTATTAACCTGCCAAACACATGTGCTATATAACTAATCGAAATACATAATTATAACTGATCCATTGACCACATATTCGGACCTCAAATTAACACTCCAATGATCAACCCAAATATATATACACATAGACATTTTCAATATCATCACCGAATCATACCCAAATATCTCAAACATATATGTCATGATATATACTTTCAATATAAGCTTAACACATGACTAAAACACATAACCATTAACATCAAAATCAAGCCATTTTTCGTATGGATTAAATACATCATCAAAATGATATTCAAGCATAAAGTTAGCCACATGCCTTGGTTCAAAATCTAAACTTGAAAATACCAAAACAAGTCGATAGTGTGGATGACTTCACTTTTGATCCTCTGAGCTGGTAGCTTGATCAAAATCTATAAAGCGAGCGATGAACACACAAAGTAAGCTATCTTAGCTTAGTAAGTCTCAATCAACTTAACAATTCAACTAGATATTCATTTGAATTAAATGAATAAAATTCTTAACATTTATGAAATAACATAACACATATATATATAATCATGGCGATTTTAATGTTCATTCATAGCGAAATATTATTCCTTGCTTACTTAAAATGTAAGACTTATCAAAGTACCCCAATCGATAATCAATGACATATGTATTTCCCCATACAATCAAATAAAATCTTCCATGTACATATAAAGTGATTTCACATAATTAATTATATGCAAATATCTATATATTTATACATAACGCATGGCCGAACCTATATAGGTCTAGTTTCTCATATCAATATAATAGTCTCAATTAAGCAAGCAAACATACCAATTCAATGTCATTTTTAATTACGTATCTTACGTACTAAATGTACGAACACATTTCTATCAACTTACTTATTCAAGAAGCAACGCATATATCATGAACTTCATTCAATACATACCTTTCGATCGAACACTCAAACTCATAATAATGAACTTTGGCTTGTTCGAATGCCATCATAACTCAGTCATTTCGTTCATAACGTAAACTCGTATTAACAATGACCAGTATAAAACCTGCTAGGCATAAGCCTGAATCAGGCACCGACACTAAGCCTGCTAGACCAAAGGTCCAATATTCATTCACTGGCTATAAGCCTGCTAGGCAATAAGCCCGATATAGTTCATCGGTACAAGGCCTGCTAGACAATAAGCCCGAATATAGTTCACCGGCACAAGGCCTGCTAGGCAATAAGCCCGAATATTTACATTACTGAACCGACTAATTCACATCACACATTATCAATATCACTTCTAACTTACATTAACACATTCGGCTTTGATATATATAAATTCACAAATTCATAATTCAGCATGTAGACTAGGTTATAAACAATACTTATGATATTAACTTGCTTTAAGACTTACCTCGACTATCGATGGACGACGAAGACTGGCTATTCGTGAACTTTCGTGTTTCCCCGATCCAAATTTGATTTTCTTTGTTCTTGATCTAAACATATTTAAAATAAGCTCATTCATGTACATTTCATCTCAATTTAGTCCCAAAACACATAAATAGGAAAATTACCATTTTACCCCTGATATTTGCAACTTTTACAATTTAGTCCCTATTGCACAAAACACAAAATACACATAATTTGAATTCAATCCTTTAGGGCCGAATCTTCCTCAGGACTATCTAAGTCCCTACATTACATTTATTTTTCATTTTAAACCTTCAAAGATTTATTTTCTCAATTTAGTCCTAATTGCTTAAAAATTACCAAAAATCTCAATACAAAACATATTAATCTAACATATATCTTTCATAATTCACCAACTATCATCATAAAACTCATGAACTCATCAATGGAACCTTTCAAAATATTCATCAAAATCAAAAATTCAAGCATGGGTCTTGAAGTATTCGAAGCAACGATTTCAAAAACGTAGAAATTATCAAAAGTCAAGTAAAACACACATTGAATTGAGCTAGATGATGGCGAATGTTTCAAAGCTTTTAAACCCCTTTTGTTTTCTAACTTTCGGCGAGAGATGATGAACAAAAAAATGGTTTCTAATTTCATATAATATATCATATATTAACATTATTAGTAGTTTACTATTTTAACCTTTAATAAATAATAAACATAACATATTTCTTAAGGCTATATTAGACCTTTACCACCCACTACCCTTGAAAATGGGCTATTTGCCAATTAAAGACCTCATATTAAAAACCATCAACAATTTAACACTTACACTTTATTTTATAACTTTTGCACTTTATGCATTTAAGCCTTTTTTGTCAAAT
Source organism: Gossypium rotundifolium (assembly GCA_025506655.1). Taxonomy (NCBI): domain Eukaryota; kingdom Viridiplantae; phylum Streptophyta; class Magnoliopsida; order Malvales; family Malvaceae; genus Gossypium; species Gossypium rotundifolium. The sequence continues at coordinate 90,146,495 of CP106733.1, read as the reverse complement.
TATACACTCAAACGATAAAATTTTCATACGAAACTTTCACACACATTAATGCACATATAACAAACAGAAAATAATATTTAAAAATTTTTCATACTCAGATTTGTGGTCTCGAAACCACCATTCCAATTAAGGTCAAATTCAGACTGTTACAACTCTCCTCGCTTAGGGATTTTCGTCCCCGAAAATCTTACCGTCAAACAAAGTCGGATATTATTGCCTAATTAAATCCTTGGGCTCCCACGTAGCCTCTTCAACTCTGTGTCGATTCCATAGTACTTTCACTAATGGAATTTTCTTGTTTCTCAACTCTTTCATTTCATGGGCTAATATACGGATCAGTTCCTCCTCGTACGTCATATCGGATCGGATTTCAATTTCAGACGGAGAAATCACATCTGATGGATCTGATCTATACCTACGGAGCATCAAAACATGAAATACGTTGTGTATCTTTTCTAATTTAGAAGGTAACTTCAATCTATAAGCAACAGGCCCGATACGTTTGATGACCTCGTACAGTCCGATGAATCTCAGACTTAGGTTGCCTTTTCGACCAAATCGGGGTACTTTCTTCCACGGAGAAACTTTCAAAAATACCCGATCTCTGACCTGAAACTCAATGTCTTTACGTTTCAAATCAGCATAGTACTTTTGACGATCTGATGCAGCTTTCAAACTATCTCTGATTATAGCCACTTTCTGTTCAGTCTCTTTAATCAAATCAACTCCGTGTATCTTATTTTCACTGAGCTCGGTCCAATACAATGGTGTTTGACACTTGCGGGCATATAGAGCTTCATAAGGTGCCATTTTGATACTAGATTGAAAACTATTATTATAAGCAAATTCAATCAAAGGTAAGTTTCTTTCCCACGTACCTTCAAACTCAAGGATGCAACATCTCAACATGTCCTCAAGTATCTGAATGGTTCGTTCAGACTGACCGTCTGTCTGGGGATGAAAAGCTATGCTAAAGTGTAGTTTGGTGCCTAAAGCATCTTGCAAATTTTTTCCAGAACCGCGACGTGAATCTTGGGTCTCTGTCCGATACAATAGAAATCGGTACACCATGTAATCTCACAATTTGAGATGCATACAACTCAGCAAGTTTATCGAGTGAATAATCTGTACGAATTGGAACAAAGTGAGCTGATTTGGTTAGTCTATCCACCATGATCCAAATTGAATCTTTCTTGCTCAATGTCATAAGCAAACCGATATAAAATCCATAGCAATTCTATCCCATTTCCATTCGGTATCATGATCAATTTGAAGTAACCGGATGGCACTTGATGCTCAGCTTTTACTTGTTGACAAATTAAACACTTTGAAACAAATTCAGATATATCCCGTTTCATACCTGGCCACCAATAAAATTGTTTCAAATCATTATACATTTTTGTGCTACACGGATGTACCGACAATCAACTATTATGAGCCTCGTTCAATAACATCTGAATCAAATCTTCATTTCTCGGAACACATAGTCCGTCTTTGAACTTCAAACAGTCATTCTCATCAATTCAAAACTCTGATTCAAGGGTAGTTTTACACTGAACTCACCTTATCAGCAAATCTTTTTCAACTTTCTGGGCATCGCTAACTTGTCGAATAAACAATAGTCTTGCTTTCAATTCAGCTACTATCGAACCATCAACAGACATAGCCATGTGTACGTTCAATGCATGAAGAGCAAATAATGATTTTTCGCTTAAAGCATCCGCAACAACATTGGCTTTCCCCAAATGCTAATCAATCACTAAATCATAGTCTTTCAACAGCTCTAACCATCTACATTGTCTCAAGTTCAGACCTTTTTGAGTCATCAAATACTACAAACTTTTGTGATCTGAATAGACATGACATTTCTCCCCGAACAGGTAATAATGCCAAATCTTCAATGCGAATATAATAGCTGCTAGCTCCAAATCATGCGTCAGGTAATTTCTTTCATGTGGCTTCAATTGTCTCGGAGCGTAGGCTACGACTTTGTCTTTCTGGATCAAAACGCAACCCAAACCATTCAAAGAAGTATAACTAAAAAATAAATTCTTTACAGGCTCAAAGTTAGACTAATCTTTGGAGCTTCATCAAAGGGCTTTCAAGCGATCGAAACTTTTTGACACTTTTTCGACCATTCGAATCTAACATCTTTCGATAATAGCTTTGTCAGCGGGTAGCTATTATAGAAAAACCTTTCACAAATCTTACGTAGTAACCAAAGAAGTCCCAAAAGCTTGATTTCAGCAACATTCTTTGGTGGCTTCCTATCAAGTATAGCCGATATTTTATTCGGATCAACCCGAATGCCTGACTCTGAAACAACATGACCTAGAAAACTAACCTCATTCATCCAGAACTCACACTTACTAAACTTTGCATACAACTGTTGAACTCGCAAAGTTTGTAGCACCAATCTCAAATGCTCGGCATGTTCGATTTCACCTCTGGAGTAGATCAGGATATCATCTATAAACACTACCACAAACTGATCCAAATACTGTCTGAAAATCTGATTCATCAAATCCATAAAAATAGCAGGTGCATTAGTAAGTCCAAAAGGCATAACCCAGAACTCAAAATGTCCATACCTCATTCGAAATGCAGTCTTCGGCATATTAGAATCTCTGACTCACAACTGATAATAACCTGATCTCAAATCTAGCTTCGAAAACACTGAAGCCCCGTTCAATTGATCAAACAAGTCATCAATATGAGGCAACGGGCATTTATTCTTTATAGTCACCTTATTCAGCTGTCGATAATAAATACACGTTCGCATAGTCTCATCTTTCTTTTTCACAAATAGAACTGGTACACCCCAAGGAGAGAAACTCAGCCGTGCAAAGCCCATATCTGTCAACTCTTGCAACTGTGCTTTCAACTCTTTCAATACAGTAGGTGCCATCCGATATGGAGCTATTGAAATAGGAGTCGTCCCCGGTACTAGTTCAATACCAAACTCAATCTCTTGAACTGGTGGTAAACCCGTTAATTCTTCAGGAAATACATCTGGGTATTCACACACAACTGGTACGGATTCAATCTACATTTCAGACACTTTTTTATCCAACACATAGGCCAAGTAAGCTTCACATCTTTTTTTCACATACTTACGAGCTAACATCGAGGATATTACAGTCGATAATCCATTCAGGTCATTAGATTCAATCCAGATGATCTCATCATTCTGACATCTCAAATCAATAGTCTTTCTTTTGCAATTAACCACGGCATCGTGCAATGTTAATCAGTCCATTCCCAAAATTATATTGAACTCATCGAAAGGCAACAACATGAAATCAGCCGGAAAGCATGAATCCCGAATCATCAACGGGCAACTTTTACACACTTTATCAACGAGTACACATCGACCCAAGGGGTTGGATACATGAATCAAAAACTCAGTAGACTCAATGGGTAGAGTCTTACTGGATACTAAAGTTTCACACACATAGGAATGAGTCGAACCAGGATCAATCAATGCAATCACAGTTGTATCATAAAGAGTGAAAGTACCAGTGATAACATCTAGGGAAGAAGCATCCTCTCTAGCACGTATAGCGTATGCTCTAGCAGGTGCACGAGCCTCTGACCGAACTGTAGTGTCTTTAGTTCCTTTCTGACTACCACTTACATTTCTCGAATGCCTAGGTGGCCTGCCTCGCACTGACACATTACTCGATCTGATATTCTGAGTCGTATTTCGCTCAGCCAACATTGGGTACTCTCTGATAAAATGATCTGATGATCCACATTTAAAGCAGGACCGGTGATGAAATCTACAACTCTCAGAATGCCATTTACAACAATGCTTGCACTCAACCATATTCTGCTAAACATTACCAACACTGGCTATCGATGTAGCTCGGGAAACCACCGGAAGTTGATCTCGTCTAGACATGTCTAAAGTAGCTTTATGTCGGCCGAAGTCATCTTTGAACTTCTTAGAAACAAAATGGAAAGTCTTACCTGCTGATCTTTTACGAGTGCCTCTGGCTTCTATCTCAGCCTTCCCAAGCTCTTCAGCTTTGCAAGCTCGTTCAACAAGTACCACGAACTCTTTGATTTCAAGTATGCCAACTAGCAACTTTATATCTTCATTTAGACCGTCTTCAAATCTTTTGCACATAATGGCTTCAGTTGATACACACTTTCGGGCATATCGGCTCAATCTGACAAACTTTCGCTCGTACTTAGTCATAGTCATGCGACCCTGTTTCAATTCTAGAAATTCTTTTTATTTTTGATCGATGAATCTCTGACTGATATATTTCTTACGGAACTCGATCTGGAAGAAATTCCAAGTCACTTTTTCTTTCGGAACCACTGATACTAGTGTATTCCACTAGTGATATGCAGTGTCCTGTAGTAACGATATAGCACAATTCAGGCATTCATCTGGAGTACATGGCAACTCATCAAGTACCCGAATAATGTTATCGAGCCACATCTCAGCTCGCTCCGCATCGTCATCATCATTGGCTTTAAATTTTTCGGCCCTATGTTTCCTGATTTTATCAACAGGAGGCCTACTAGATCTCATCGGATCTATCATCGGAGGTACTGAAGGTATCAGAGTTAGATAATTTGGGGATGGAGGTTGTTGTACAGCCGGGTTAGTCTGAATAAATTGGGTAAACCATTCATTAATCATCTGATAGAAGGCTTGCTTAGCCTCCGCCTCATGGCTACTTGAGATAGGTCGAGAGTCTACTAAACACGACCCATGTGCGAGATCAGCGCTACGCTCTCTACATCATCAACTACAGATCTGTCGGGATCCATTTACTATGTAAAACATAATTTAAAATGTCCAAAGTCACCACACTATCGTAATATAAAATTTAAGACATGTATAGCTAGACTCACATGTGTTACGGTTGTCCTAGAATCGACTAAACCGTAAGCTCTGATACCAATCAAATGTAACGCCCCTAACCCGTATCTGTCGTCGGATTTGGGCTATAAGTTATTATCGAACAAGACTCAGTTCATCATAGTTATTCATCACTATTAATACTATAGGTTATAATTATAACTCCTTAACACTTCAATCTCATACACATTCCCGATCCATTTGTTTATTAATCCAAACAAGCATATTTGATTCTCAATATTCAACAAATAGTTCATGCATAACCCATACTCTTATCTCATGCTAATCGAAACTTACAATACAATTCATGCACGTAATTCAAATACATCATTACTTATAATTTATACAAGTTTCAGATCAAGCTTTCAAAAACCAAAACCAACATATATATGTTTCATACTTCTAAAATCCGAACCATCGACTATTGAATCTAATACATTTGAACAATTTAAACGTATCAGGCATATATCATTCACTTTATATATATATATATCAAATACGTGTCAATAAATCTATTTTATTAGTCGAATATCAATTTATCATTTCATAACATATGCACATATATGTATTATACCTAAGTAAGCATTTCCATATAATCCCATTTAACATGAAATAATTTCCATTTTCGCATTCATTTAACCAAAGCCACATTAATTAATAATAGACACAAAGATCATTAATAACCCGCCAAACACATGTGCTATATAACTAATCGAAATTGTAACACCCCAAACCCGGTCTATGCATTAAGACTGGATTTGGTTTGTTACATGAATCGAGCTATCTTAACAATTACAGTGAGTCGAAATCTACAAAATTATTTTTAATTACAAGGTTTAATAAAAATCAAAAGAGTATTTTAAATTTGATGTATATTAGAAAATATTAGTTGAAAACATCATTAATATTGTATTATCAAAATCCTTAAGTAAATTTTATAAGAGTTGAAAATACTAAAAATATTTATAAAGGAATTTCATATATTTGAAAACCCAAATTATTTTAATAAAAACATCATATAATCATCAGCCCATATAAAATGTCCAAAATATAGTTTAAACCAACCACACATAAAAATCCAAGAAATATTAATAGAGGCCCTTATTACATTAAATCCAAATAGTAAAATTATAGAAAGTACTTATTAAAAGTTCAAGTTTAATAAACCCATGTTTTGCGTTATGGCCTCCCGATGTCATCCTCGCCCAAGTCCACGTCAATTTCCATTACACGAAATGAAAAATTTGAGGTGAGTTACTTAGAACTCGATGTATAACTCACTTTCTTTATCCTTTGGGCGGATTATCAAGTTATAGATTTGGGCTTGAGCCCATTAGCGAAATTAACAATAATGATATGCATGCAAAATGAATTTTCCTCCCAAACCTAATTTCCATCCGTTACACACCCCGTACCAACCATCACACACTGGGATCAAGTCAACCCACCCCACCATCACACCAATCGTAGGCATTAAGCCTTTTATATTTGTGGCGAGCCACCGAACTAGATTGTGACAAAGTCACCGAACTAGAGGCATTGAGCCAATTATCAATTGTGGCAGAACCACCGAACTAGAGGCAAATAACCATTTAATAATTTTGTGGCAGAGCCACCGAACTAGAGGCAAATAGCCATAATTTTGTGGCAAAGCCACCGAACTAGATTTTGGCAACAGGCCTTTCTTCGCTTCATCATTTTCCCAACCCATGCAACATGTATGCAAAGTAGTCTATGATCATATAATGATTTTATTAAAAAGGCCCATTAACAAAGGAGTCAATATTTCAAATTTTTATTAAGGCCCAAAATTACAAAATAACATTTGGCCCATTTAACAATTAACATTTTAGGCCCAAATTTACGATCTAGCAAAGAGTTTGGCCCATTTATCGACCTAGAGGAGATTTTGGCCCGTTTAACAATTTAACATAGATTACGGCCCATTTACGATCTAGCAGAGATTTCGGCCCAATTTTGATCTAACTGAGATTTTGGCCCAATTATCGATCTAGCAGAGATTTTGGCCCATTTATTATTATCACGAATTTCGGCCCATTTTACTAACAAACAATATTTTTCAGCCCGTCTACCAATTATCAAACTTATCGGCCCATTTTACGAGGACATAAAAATTCATATTTTACCATCTAACTAATCGAGGGCTTTTTCGTAATTTTCACCATATTAACCGTTTTCATGTAATTTCACCAAATATCAGTTATTACGTTTTATATCGATCTAGTCGTTTTTACGATTTTATCCAATACCACAATTATTGTCCAACCCGAGAAAAAAATGTGAAGTTACACACCTCGATATCGTGAGTACTAATCCTTCTCGCTCCTCAACACCTAAAACATATTACGATCCGTTAGAACACTATCATGTATAAAAAATACACTATCGATAATCGATCCAAATCATCACCCTCTTGATTTTGAATCACTTCAATTTTTGGTTTCTCCTCGTTTATCGATTCGTTATTCGCTGAAAATCCACTAACGTACAAAGGCTCGGAAGTTCGTACTACTTCAATTAATTGATTTCCTTCAGAGGATGGTCCGCAACCCGGTGGAAAATCCTGGATTCCCGAAACAGCCCTTCTTTTATAATTAGGGGGAATAGCGGATCCACCCCTCTTACGAAGACTAAACACCGCCCTTTTCTTCCCTATTTTGAATGTCTTCAATATCAAAAGATTGTTAATCCTAATAATAATATATCGAAAATACTAAAGATCTTAAAGGTGAGATTTCCTTACCACAAAGATTCTTGCTTCTCAAAAAGAGAGTCGACCCAAAAATGTTCCCTCAACACCGTAATTCGATTCCAACGCTCCAAGATGCACACGAACACTTGAGTTCCGATCTTCCGTTATCGTACTAAAGTATAATAAAGAGAAACGTTAATAAAATGAACGATTATTTCGATCCAAGAAATCCTTCTTACCTCCATCCATATTCGGCCAGAACCACCATTAACTAACATGAACTTAAAAGAACTCTTACCTATTCTCCACGGTTGAAAAGAGGTGATTGAGAAAGATGCTTATGAATAGAGAGAGATTTGGCTATGAAAACTAAAGAGAAGAGAAAAAAGACTCGGCAAGGCACACTAACATTCGGCCATGAGAGATTTTTATGGAGATAGTATGATTGAAAAAAATTAAAAGATGAGTGAAAGGGGTGATGATGAAGATCCGGTTTTCAAAAGAAGAAAAGAGAAAGTAAGAGATGTGTTTAGGGCAAGGTACATTCGGCAATGGAGGAAGGAAGAAAAAGAATGACCTTTGATGTTATAATTTCGGCAAAATAAAAAGGCACACAAAAGAATACTAATGTGATAGCAAAAATGACCAAATGGTCAAGAAAATTTTGGCATACCAAAAGCTCAAATTCGGCCAAAGAGAAGGTTGAGAGAAAGAGAGAAAAGAAAAACAAAGCTTGCATAAAATGTTAGGAATGACCAAAACAAAATCCCTACCCTAGCCAAGCTACTAGCATATTCGGCCAACCTCCTCCCCTAGCCAAATTGCCGTCCAAATTCATTGGTCAAATGACCATGAATTTGTTTCCAAAACATTTTCCTTGATACTTGCCTCATGTCCCCATATCTTTCCAAAGTTCTTTGATTCCATACCATAAGATAAAAATTACCTTTTTCCTTTAGTCTTACTTACCAAAAATGAAACAATACAACTCATCCATCCTTATCCCCTTACCGACACATGCATAGATTAAAGTAAAAATAAAATTTCCTATATGCTAACCAAGGATTTGAACCCTCCCTCATGCCACAACTCATGCAAGCACCACCTTACCAATTACTCATCTTATGCTACACTTTGACACTTATTTTTACTTAAGTATCAATGTCACTTAATCCACTTCATTTATTTCTCAAAATTAAAAATTTATTCCTTTCCGAATAATTACGAACTCTTCTTGAACTATAATAACTATGAAAAAAGTAAGAAAATTTTCCTTCATAATCTAAGCACCAAAATCATGTAATAAAATAAATACTCAATTTTTTAGGGTGTTACAGAAATACATAAATATAACCGATCCATTGACCACATATTCGGACCTCAAATTAAAACTCTAATGATCAACCCAAAGATATATACACATAGACATTTTAAATATCATCACCGAATCATACCCAAACATCTCAAACATATATGTCATGATATATATTTTCAATATTAGATGAACACAAGACTAAAAACACATAACCATTAACATCAAAATCAAGCCATTTTCGTATGGATTAAATACATTGTCAAAATGGTATTCAAGCATAAAGTTAGCCTATACATGCCTTAAGTTCAAAAATACCAAAACAAGTCGATAGTGTGGATGACTTCACTTTTGATCCTCTGAGCTGGTAGCTTGATCAAAATCTATAAAACAGAATGATGAACACACAAAGTAAGCTATCTTAGCTTAGTAAGTCTCAAGCAACTTAACAATTCAACTAGATATTCATTTGAATTAAACTGAAAAAAATTCTTAACATTTATGAAATAACATAACACATATATATAATCATGGCTGATTATCAATGTTCATTCATAGCGAAATATTATTCGTCGCTTACTTAAAATGTATGACTTATCAAAGTACCCCAATCGATAATCAAAGATATATGTATTTCCACATACAATCAAATAAAATCTTCCATGTACATATAAAGTGATTTCACATAATTAATTATATGCAAATATCTATATATATACAAAACGCATGGTCGAACCTATATAGGTCTAATTTGTCATATCAATATAATAGTCTCAATTAAGCAAGCAAACATACCAATTCAATGTCATTTTTAATCACGTATCTTACGTACTGAATGTACGAACACATTTCTATCAACTTACTTATTCAAGAAGCAACACATATATCATGAACTTGATTCAATATGTACCTTTCGACCGAACACTCAAACTCATAATAATAAACTTTGGCTTGCAAATTCCATCGTAACTCAATCATTTCGTTCATAACGTAAACTCGTATTAACATTCACCGGTATAAAACCTGCTAGGCATAAGCCTGAATCACACACCGGCACTAAGCCTACTAGACCAAAGGTCTGATATTCATTCACCGGCTATAAGCCTGCTAGGCAATAAGCCCGATAAGGTTCACTGGCACAAGGCCTACTAGGCAATAAGCCCGAATATAGTTCACTGGCACAAGGCCTGCTAGGCAATAAGCTCGAATATTCACATTACTGAACCAACTAATTCACATTACACATTATCAATATCAGTTCTAAATTACTTTAACACATTCGGCTTTGATATATATAAAGTCAAAAATTCATAATTCAGCATGTAGACTAGGTTATAAACAATACTTACGATATTAACTTGCTTTAAGACTTACCTCAACTATCGACGGACGACGAAGACTGGCTATTCGTGAACTTTCGTTTTTCCCCGATCCAAATCTGATTTTCTTTGTTCTAGATCTAAACATATTTAAAATAAGCTCATTCAAGTACATTTCATCTCAATTTAGTCCCAAAACACATAAATAGGAAAATTACCATTTTATACCTGACAATTACAACTTTTACAATTTAGTCCCTATTACACAAAACACAAAATACACATAATTTGAATTCAATCCTTCAAGGCCGAATCTTCCTCATGACTATCTAAGTCCCTACATTTCATTTATTTTACATTTTAAACCCTCAAATATTTATTTTCTCAATTTAGACCTAATTATTTAAAAATTACCAAAAAACTCAATACAAAACATATTAATCCAATATATATCTTTCATAATTCATCAACTATCATTATAAAACTCATGAACTCATCAATGGCACCTTTCAAAATATTCATCAAAATAAAAAATTCAAGCATGGGTCTTGAAGTATTCGAAGCAACGATTTTAAAAACGTAGAAATTATCAAAAACAGAAGTAAAACACACATTGAATTGAGCTAGATGATGACCGAATGTTTCAAAGCTTTTAAACCCCCTTTTGTTTTCTAACTTTCGGCAATGAGAGATGATAAACGAAAAAAAAATGGTTTCTAATTTCATATAATATATCATATATTAACATTATTAATAGTTTACTATTTTAACCTTTATTAAATAATAAACATAACATATTTCTTAAGGCTATATTAGACCTTTACCACCCACTACCCTTGAAAATCAGCTATTTGCCCATTAAAGACCTCATATTAAAAAGCCATCAACAATTTAACACTTGCACTTTATTTTATAACTTTTGCACTTTACGCATTTAAGTCTTTTTTGTCAAATTAAACACTCAAATGATAAAATTTTCATACAAAACTTTCACACACATTAATTCACATATAACAAAAACCGAAAATAATATTTTAAAATTTTTTAGACTAGGATTTGTGGTCCCGAAACCACCATTCCGATTAGTGTCAAATTCAGACTGTTACAATAAAGTCAAATTCAGACTGTTACAATAAAGCTTACTCTGTTTCTTTTCCTTATTTTATAGAGGTTCGATAGCTAGCTCGATTCGGATAAAGTTGGAGATACGCATTACACTATCCAGTTGTCGATTGGTACATTTGAACTCCTGGATATATGTAAATATGGCATGTATAGGCTAGTTATAAAGATGATAGTTATGGTTACTTGAGCTAGTGATTTTGTTACATGTTGTGGTATAAGATAAAGCCATTTGATTTGGCTTAACTTGGTATAATGCTTTGGTTGCGTATTAGTATTCAAATATGCATATGAAGTGTTATGGATTAGCTGCCTATTGAGTTATAAAATTTTGCAAATTATGCTTGTGCAGGTATGTAAAAATAGGATGGCAAAATGGCTTTGCAAATAGTCTATTTTCGTCTACACGGGTGGAGATACGGGTGTGTGTCTCAGCCGTGTGTGACACATGATCAAATTAAACGGTCGTTTGTCCTCTGGTGTTGAAATTGAAATAAAGTTAGTATACTCCACTTGGTCTCACACAAAGGCGTGTGATCGGCCGTGTGGCACAAGTTAGTAGACCCCCTAATTTGCACACGGCCTAGCACACTTGGCCATATTGCATAAGTCAGTATACTCTATAGGTTTGACACGGCCTAGCACATGATCTGGCACACGGTCGTGTGGTTGGCCGTATGACTCAAGTCAGTAACCTCACTTTTTTGGAAATGGGGTAGGACATAGGCTGGTACACGGCCATGTGACACGGGCGTGTCTGGTGGCCACGTGATACACACGACCTGGTCACATGGACATGTGTCCTTTGTTGCAGAGGAGAATTTTATAAGTGTTGAAAAATTTCCCGAGTTATCGGTTTAGTCCTGAACCACTCCCAATGTATGTTTAGGGCCTCGTATGCTCGTATTAGGGAAAAATAATTATGATTGAATGATGATTACATGTATTGACTAAATGTATGAGAAACATCTGTTTAAATATGTTATATGTCTGGTAATACTGCGTAACCCTAGTATGAAGTTGAATACGGGTGAGGGGTGTTACAAGAAAATGAGAGAGAAGTGGAAGATGAGAAGAGTTGAGATGTGTTTGATGTAAATAGCTAAGGGGGTATTTATAGGTTGAGAAGGCTACTAAAAATAGCCAAAGTCATTAGCCAAAATTCCTCCCATGGCCGGCCACACATGTGGCATGTTTGAAGATTTCAAACATGCTATTTTTAGGTAGGGGTAAATCTTGAAAGGCATGAATAGCAAAATAAGCTCATTCATGTACATTTCATCTCAATTTAGTCCCAAAACACATAAATAGGAAAATTACCATTTTACCCTTAACATTTCCAACTTTTACAATTTAGTCCCTATTGCACAAAACATAAAATACACATAATTTGAATTCAATCCTTTAGGGCCGAATACGTTGTGTATCTTTTCTAATTTAGAAGGCAACTTCAATCTATAAGCAACAGGCCTGATACGTTCAATGACCTCATACGGTCCGATGAATCTCGGACTTAGGTTACCTTTTCGACCAAATCGGAGTACTTTCTTCCACAGAGAAACTTTCAAAAATACGCGATCTCCGACCTAAAACTCAATGTCTTTTCATTTCAAATCAGCATAGGACTTTTGACGATCCGAGGCAGCTTTCAAACTATCTCTTATTATAGCCACTTTCTATTCAGTCTCTTTCATCAAATCAACACCGTGTATCTTATTTTCACTGAGCTCGGTCCAATACAATGGTGTTTGACAGTTGCGGGCATATAGAGCTTCATAAGGTACCATTTTGATACTAGATTGAAAACTATTATTATAAGCAAATTCAATCAAAGGTATGTATCTTTCCCACGTACCTTCAAACTCAAGGATGCAACATCTCAACATGTCCTCAAGTATCTGAATGGTTCGTTCAGACTGACTGTCTGTCTAGGGATGAAAAGCTGTGCTAAAGTGTAGTTTGGTGCCTAAAGCATCTTGCAATTTTTTTCCAAAACCGCGACGTGAATCTTGGGTCTCTGTCCGATACAATAGAAATCGGCACACCATGTAATCTCACAATTTGAGATACATACAACTCAGCAAGTTTATCGAGTGAATAATTCGTACGAATTGGAACAAAGTGAGCTGATTTGGTTAGTCTATCCACAATTAAAATGAGAGAGAAGTGGAAGATGAAAAGAGTTGAGATGTGTTTGAAGTAAATAGCCAAGGGGGTATTTATAGGTTGAGAAGGCTGCTAAAAATAGCCAAAGTCATTAGCCAAAATTCCTCCCATGGCCGGCCACAAATGTGGCATGTTTGAAGATTTCAAACATGCTATTTTTAGGTAGGGGCAAATCTTGAAAGGCATGAATAGTAAAATAAACTCATTCATGTACATTTCATCTCAATTTAGTCCCAAAACACAAAAAGGAAAATTACCATTTTACCCCTGACATTTGCAACTTTTATAATTTAGTCCCTATTGCACAAAACACAAAATACACATAATTTGAATTCAATCCTTTAGGGCCGAATCTTCCTCAGGACTATCTAAGTCCCTACATTACATTTATTTTTCATTTTAACCCTTCAAAGATTTATTTTCTCAATTTAGTCCTAATTGCTTAAAAATTACCAAAAATCTCAATACAAAACATATTAATCTAACATATATCTTTCATAATTCACCAACTATCATCATAAAACTCATGAACTCATCAATGGAACCTTTCAAAATATTCATCAAAATCAAAAATTCAAGCATGGGTCTTGAAGTGTTCGAAGCAACGATTTCAAAAACGTAGAAATTATCAAAAGCCGAAGTAAAACACACCTTGAATTGAGCTAGATGATGGCCGAATGTTTCAAAGCTTTTAAGCCCCCTTTTGTTTTCTAACTTTCGGCAGTGAGAGATGATGAACAAAAAAAAATGGTTTCTAATTTCATATAATATATCATATATTAACATTATTAATAGTTTACTATTTAACCTTTAATAAATAATAAACATAACATATTTCTCAAGGCTATATTAGACCTTTACCACCCACTACCCTTGAAAATGGGCTATTTGCCCATTAAATACCTCATATTAAAAAGCCATCAACAATTTAACACTTACACTTTATTTTATAACTTTTGCACTTTACGCATTTAAGCCCTTTTTGTCAAATTAAACACTCAAACGATAAAATTTTCATACGAAACATTCACACACATTAATGCACATATAACAAACACCAAAAATAATATTTAAAAATTTTTCAGACTCAGATTCGTGGTCTCGAAACCATCATTCCAATTAGGGTCAAATTCAGACTATTACAACTCTCCCCCTTAGGGATTTTCGTCCCTGAAAATCTTACCGTTAAACAAAGTCAGATATTATTGCCTCATTAAATCCTTGGGCTCCCATGTAGCCTCTTCAACTCCGTGTCGATTCCATAGTACTTTCACTAATGGAATTTTCTTATTTCTCAACTCTTTCATTTCATGGGCTAATATACGGATCAGTTCCTCCTCGTACGCCATATCGGATCGGATTTCAATTTCAGACGGAGAAATCACATGTGACGGATCTGATCTATACCTACGGAGCATCAAAACATGAAATATGTTGTCTATTTTTTTCTAATTTAGAAGGCAACTTCAATCTATAAGCAACAGGCCTGATACGTTCGATGACCTCATACGGTCCGATGAATCTCGGACTTAGGTTGCCTTTTCGACCAAATCGGAGTACTTTCTTCCACGGAGAAACTTTCAAAAATACCCGATCTCTGTCCTGAAACTCAATGTCTTTACGTTTCAAATCAGCATAGGACTTTTGACGATCCGAGGTAGCTTTCAAACTATCTCTGATTATAGCCACTTTCTGTTCAGTCTCTTTAATCAAATCAACCCCGTGTATCTTATTTTTACTGAGCTCGGTCCAATACAATGGTGTTTGACACTTGCGGGCATATAGAGCTTCATAAGGTGCCATTTTGATACTAGATTGAAAACTATTATTATAAGCAAATTCAATCAAAGGTAAGTATCTTTCCCACGTACCTTCAAACTCAAGGATGCAACATCTCAACATGTCCTCAAGTATCTGAATGGTTCGTTCAAATTGGCCGTCTGTCTGGGGATGAAAAGTTGTGCTAAAGTGTAGTTTGGTGCCTAAAGCATCTTGTAATTTTTTTCCAAAATCGTGACGTGAATCTCGGGTCTCTGTCCGATACAATAGAAATCGGCACACCATGTAATCTCACAATTTGAGATACATACAACTCAGCAAGTTTATCGAGTGAATAATCCGTACGAATTGGAACAAAGTGAGCTGATTTGGTTAGTCTATCCACTATGACCCAAATTGAATCTTTCTTGCTCGATGTCATAAGCAAACCGATATAAAATCCATAGCAATTCTATCCCATTTCCATTCAGGTATCATGATCGGCTGAAGTAACCCAGATGGCACTTGATGCTCAGCTTTTACTTGCTGACAAATTAAACACTTTGAAAGAAATTCAGATATATCCCGTTTCATACCTGGCCACCAATAAAATTGTTTCAAATCATTATACATTTTTGTGCTACACTGATGTACCGACAATCAACTATTATGAGCCTCGTTCAATAACATCTGAATCAAATTTTCATTTCTCGGAACACATAGTCCGTCTTTGAACTTCAAACAGTCATTCTCATCAATTCGAAACTCTGATTCAAGGTTACTTTTACACTGAACTCGCCTTGTCAACAAATCTTTTTCAACTTTCTGGGCATCGCTAACTTGTCGAATAAACAATGGTCTTGCTTTCAATTCAGCTACTATCGAACCATCAACAGACATAGCCATGTGTGCGTTCAATGCACGAAGAGCAAATAATGATTTTCGGCTTAAAGCATCCGCAACAACAGTGGCTTTCCCAGAATGCTAATCAATCACTAATTCATAGTCTTTCAACAGTTCTAATCATCTGCATTGTCTCAAGTTCAGACCTTTTTGAGTCATCAAGTACTACAAACTTTTGTGATCTGAATAGACATGACATTTCTCCCCGAACAGGTAATAATGCCAAATCTTCAATGCGAATATAATAGCTGCTAGCTCCAAATCATGTGTCAGGTAATTTCTTTCATGCGGCTTCAATTGTCTTAGAGTGTAGGCTACGACTTTGCCTTTCTGCATCAAAACGCAACCCAAACCATTCAAAGAAGTATAACTAAAAAAAAAAACAAATTCTTTACCCGACTCAGGTTGGACTAATACTGGAGCTTCTGTCAAAAGGGCTTTCAACTGATCGAAACTTTTTTGACACTTTTTCGACCATTCGAATCTAACATCTTTCGATAATAGCTTTGTCAACGGGGTAGCTATTATAGAAAAACCTTTCATAAATCTTCTGTAGTAACCAGCAAGTCCCAGAAAGCTTCAGATTTCAGCAACATTCTTTGGTGGCTTCCTATCAAGTATAGTCGATATTTTATTCGGATCAACCCGAATGCCTGACGCTGAAACAACATGACCCAGAAAACTAACCTCATTCACCCAGAACTCACACTTACTAAACTTTGCATACAACTGTTGAACTTTCAAAGTTTGTAGCACCAATCTCAAATGCTAGGCATGTTCGATTTCATCTCTGGAGTAGATCAGGATATCATCTATAAACACTACCACAAACCGATCCAAATACTGTCTGAAAATCCGATTCATCAAATCCATAAAAATAGCAGGTGCATTAGTAAGTCCAAAAGGCATAACTAGGAACTCAAAATGTCCGTACCTCGTTCAAATGCGTCTTGCACATCGAATCTCGACTACACTCAGAGCCGATAATAACTCGATCTCAAATCTATCTTGAAAACATGAAGCCCTTTCAATTGATCAAACAAGTCATCAATCGAGGCAACGGTATTTATTCTTTATAGTCACCTTATTCAGCTGTCGATAATAAATACACATTCGCATAGTCTCATCTTTATTTTTCACAAATAGAACTGGTGCACCCCAAGGAGCGAAACTCAGTCGTGCAAAGCCCATATCTGTCAACTCTTGCAACGGTGCTTTCAACTCTTTCAATACAGCAGGTGCCATCCAATATGGAGCTATTGAAATAGGAGTCATCCCCGGTACTAGTTCAATACCAAACTCAATCTCTCGAACTGGTGGTAAATCCGTTAATTCTTCAGGAAATACATCTGGGTATTCACACACAACTGGTACGGATTCAATCTACATTTCAGACACTTTTTTTATCCAACACATAGGCCAAGTAAGCTTCACACCTTTTTTTCACATACTTACGAGCTAACTTCGAGGATATTACAGTCGGTAATCCATTCAGGTCATTAGATTCAATCCAGATGATCTCATCGTTCTGACATCTCAAATCAATAGTTTTTCTTTTGCAATTAACCACAGCATCGTGCAATGTTAATCAGCCCATTCCCAAAATTATATCGAACTCATCGAAAGGCAACAACATTAAATCAGCTGGAAAGCATGAATCTTGAATCATCAATGGGCAACTTTTACACACTTTATCAACGAGTACACATCGACCCAAGGGGTTGGATGCACGAATCAAAAACTCAGTAGACTCAACAGGTAGAGTCTTACTGGATACTAAAGTTTCACACACATAGGAATGAGTCGAACTAGGATCAATGAATGCAATCATAGTAGTATCATAAAGAGTGAAAGTACCAGTGATAACATCTAGGGAAGAAGCATCCTTTCTAGCACGTATAGTGTATGCTCTAGCAGGTGCACGGGCCTCTGACCGAACTGTAGTGTCTTTAGTTCCTTTCTGACTACCACTTACATTTCTCGAATGCCTAGGTGGTCTGCCTCACACTGACACATTACTCGGTCTGATATTCTGAGTCGTATTTTGCTCAGCCAACATCGGGCACTCTCTGATAAAATGATCTGATGATCCACAGTTAAAGCAGGACCGATGATGAAATCTACAACTCTCGGAATGCCATTTACAACAATGCTTGCACTCAACCTGATTCTACTGAACATTACCAACACTGGCTATCGATGTAGCTCAGAATCCACCGGAAGTTGATCTCGTCTAGACATGTCTAAAGTAGCTCTATGTCGGCTGAAGTCATCTTTGAACTTCTTAGAAACAAAATGGAAAGTCTTACCTAATGATCTTTTACGAGTGTCTCTAGCTTCTATTTCAGCCTTTCTTTTCCCTTTCCCAAGCTCTTCAGCTTTGCAAGCTCGTTCAACAAGTACCACGAACTCTTTGATTTCAAGTATGCCAACTAGAAACTTTATATCGTATTTAGACTGTCTCCGAATCTTTTGCACATAATGGCTTGGTTGATACACACTCTCGAGCATATCGGCTCAATCTGACAAACTTCTGCTCGTACCCAGTCATAGTCATGCGACCCTGTTTCAATTCTAGAAATTCTTTTCGTTTTTGATCGATGAATCTCTGACTGATATATTTCTTACGAAAATCGATCTGAAAGAAATTCCAAGTCACTTTTTCTTTCGGAACCACTGATACTAGTGTATTCCACTAGTGATATGCAGTGTCCTGTAGTAACGATATAGCACAATTCAGGCATTCATCTGGAGTACATGGCAACTCATCAAGTACACGAATAATGTTATCGAGCCACATCTCAGCTCGCTCCGCATCGTCATCATCATTGGATTTAAATTCTTCGGCCCTATATTTCTTGATTTTATCAACAGGAAGCCTACTAGATCTCATCGGATCTATCATCGGAGGTACTGAAGGTATCGGAGTTGGATTATTCGGGGATAGAGGTTGTTGTACAGCCGGGTTAGTCTGAATAAATTGGGTAAACCATTCATTAATCATCTAATAGAAGGCTTGCTTAGCCTCTGCCTCATGGCTACTTGAGATAGGTTGAGAGTCTACTAGCGCTGACCCATGTGCGAGATCAGGCGCTACGCTCTCTACATCATCAACTACGGCTCTGTCGGGATCCATTTACTATGTAAAACGTAATTTAAAATGTCCAAAGTCACCACACTATCATATTATAAAATTTAAGGCATGTATAGCTAGACTCACATGTGTTACGGTTGTCCTAGAATCGACTAAACTGTAAGCTCTGATACCAATCAAATGTAACACCCCTAACCCGTATCGGTCACCAAATTTGGGTTGTAAGGTATTATCGAACAAGACTCAGTTCATCATAGTCATTCGTCACTATTAATGCTATAGGTTATAATTATAACTCCTTAACACTTCAATCTCATACACATTCCCGATCCATTTGTTTATTAATCCAAACAAGCATATTTGATTCTCAATATTCAACAAATAGTTCATGCATAACCCATACTCTTATCTCATGCTAATCGAAACTTACAATACAATTCATGCACGTAATTCAAATACACCATTACTTATAATTTATACAAGTTTCGGATCAAGCTTTTAGAAACCAAAACCAACATATATATGTTTCATACTTCTAAAATTCGAACCATCTGACTATTGAATCTAATACATTTAAACAATTTAAATGTATCCAGGCATATATCATTCACTTTATATATATATATATATATATCAAATACGTGTCAATACATCTATTTTATTAGTCGAATATCAATTTATCATCTCATAACATATGCACATATATATATTATACCTAAGTAAGCATTTCCATATAATCCCATTTAACATGAAATAATTTCCATTTTCGCATTCATTTAACCAAAGCCACATTAATTAATAATAGACACAAAGATCATTAATAACACCAAACACATGTGCTATATAACTAACCTAAATACATAAATATAATCGATCCATTGACCACATATTTAGACCTCAAATTAAAACTCTAATGATCAACCCAAATATATATACACATAGAAATTTTAAATATCATCACCGAATCATACCCAAACATCTCAAACATATATGTCATGATATATACTTTCAATATAAGCTTAACACATGACTAAAAACACATAACCATTAACATCAAAATCAAGCCATTTTCAGTATGGATTAAATACATCATCAAAATGATATTCAAGCATAAAGTTAGCCTATACATGCCTTAAGTTCAAAATCTAAACTTCAAAAATGCCAAAACAAGTAGATAGTGTGGATGACTTCACTTTTGATCCTCTGAGCTGGTAGCTTGATCAAAATCTATAAAATAGAATGATGAACACCCAAAGTAAGCTATCTTAGCTTAGTAAGTCTCAAGCAACTTAACAATTCGACTAGATATTCATTTGGATTAAATTGAATAAAATTCTTAACATTTATGAAATAACATAACACATATATATAATCATGGCCAATTATCAATGTTCATTCATAGCGAAATATTATTCGTCGCTTACTTAAAATGTAAGACTTATCAAAGTACCCCAATCGATAATCAAAGATATATTTATTTCCACATACAATCAAATAAAATCTTCCATGTACATATAAAGTGATTTCACATAATTAATTATATGCAAATATCTATATATATACATAACGCATGGTCGAACCTATATAGGTCTAATTTGTCATATCAATATAATAGTCTCAATTAAGCAAGCAAACATACCAATTCAATGTCATTTCTAATCACGTATCTTATGTACTGAATGTACGAACACATTTCTATCAACTTACTTATTCAAGAAGCAACACAAATATCATGAACTCGATTCAATATGTACCTTTCGACCGAACACTCAAACTCATAATAATAAACTTTGGCTTGTTCAAATGCCATCGTAACTCAATCATTTCGTTCATAACGCAAACTCGTATTAACATTCACCGGTATAAAACCTGCTAGGCATAAGCCTGAATCACACACCGGCACTAAGCCTACTAGACCAAAGGTCCGATATTCATTCACCGGCTATAAGCCTGCTAGGCAATAAGCCCGATAGAGTTCACTGGCACAAGGCATACTAGGCAATAAGCCCGAATATAGTTCACCGGCACAAGGCCTGCTAGGCAATAAGCCCGAATATTCACATTACTAAACCAACTAATTCACATTACACATTATCAATATCAGTTCTAAATTACTTTAACACATTCGGCTTTGATATATATAAATTCAAAAATTCATAATTCAGCATGTAGACTAGGTTATAAACAATACTTACGATATTAACTTGCTTTAAGACTTACCTCGACTATCGACGGACGACGAAGACCGGCTATTCGTGAAGTTTCGTTTTTCCCTGATCCAAATCTGATTTTCTTTGTTCTTGATCTAAACATATTTAAAATAAGCTCATTCAAGTACATTTCATCTCAATTTAGTCCCAAAACACATAAATAGGAAAATTACCATTTTATCCCTGACAATTACAACTTTTACAATTTAGTTCCTATTGCACAAAACGCAAAATACAAATAATTTGAATTAAATTCTTCAAGGCCGAATCTTCCTCATGACTATCTAAGTCCCTACATTTCATTTATTTTGCATTTTAAACCCTCAAAGATTTATTTTCTCAATTTAGTCCTAATTATTTAAAAATTACCAAAAAACTCAATACAAAACATATTAATCCAATATATATCTTTCATAATTCATCAACTATCATCATAAAACTCATGAACTCATCAATGGCACCATTCAAAATATTCATCAAAATAAAAAATTCAAGCATGGGTCTTGAAGTCTTCGAAGCAACGATTTCAAAAAACGTAGAAATTATCAAAAATAGAAGTAAAACACACATTGAATTGAGCTAGATGATGACCGAATGTTTCAAAGCTTTTAAACCCCCTTTTGTTTTCTAACTTTCGGCAATTAGAGGTGATAAACAAAAAAAAAATGGTTTGAAATCTCATATAATATATCATATATTAACATTATTAATAGTTTACTATTTTAACCTTTATTAAATAATAAACATAACATATTTCTTAAGGCTATATTAGACCTTTACCACCCACTACCCTTGAAAATCATCTATTTGCCCATTAAAAACCTTATATTAAAAAGCCATCAACAACTTAACACTTACACTTTATTTTATAACTTTTGCACTTTACGCATTTAAGTCCTTTTTGTCAAATTAAACACTCAAATGATAAAATTTTCATACAAAACTTTCACACACATTAATTCACATATAATAAATCCGAAAATAATATTTAAAAATTTTTTAGACTAGGATTTGTGGTCCCGAAACCACCATTCCGATTAGTGTCAAATTCAGACTGTTACAATAAAGTCAAATTCAGACTGTTACAATAAAGCTTACTCTGTTTCTTTTCCTTATTTTGTAGAGGTTCGATAGCTCGCTCGATTCGGATAAAGTTGGAGATACTAATTACACTATCCAGTTGTCAATTGGTACATTTGAACTCCTGGATATATGTAAATGTGGCATGTATAGGCTAGTTGTAAAGATGATAGTTATGGTTTCTTGAGCTAGTGATTTTGTTACATGTTGTGGTATAAGATAAAGCCATTTGATTTGGCTTAACTTGGTATAATGCTTTGGTTGAGTATTAGTATTCAAATATGCATATGAAGTGTTATGGATTAGCTGCCTATTGAGTTATAAAATGTTGCAAATTATGCTTGTGCAGGTATGTAAAAATAGGATGGCAAAATGGCTTTGCAAATAGTCTATTTTTGTCTACACGGGTAGAGATACGGGTGTGTATCTCAGCCGTGTGTGACACATGATCAAATTAAACGGTCGTTTGTCCCCTGGTGTTGAAATTGAAATGAAGTCAGTATACTCCACTTGGTCTCACACAAAGGCATGTGATCGGCCATGTGGCACAAGTTAGTATACCCCCTAATTTGCACACGGCCTAGCACACTTGGCCATGTTGCATAAGTCAGTATACTCTATAGGTTTGACACAGCCTAGCACATGATCTAGCACACAGTCGTGTGGTTGGCCGTATGACTCAAGTCAGTAACCTCACTTGTTTGGAAATGGGGTAGGACATAGGCTGGTACACGGCCATGTGACACGGGCGTGTCTGGTGGCCACGTGATACACATGACCTGGTCACATGGACATGTGTCCCTTGTTGCAGAGGAGAATTTTATAAGTGTTGAAAAATTTCTTGAGTGATCAGTTTAGTCCTGAACCACTCCCAATGCATGTTTAGGGCCCCGTATGCTCGTATTAGGGAAAAATGATTATGATTGAATGATGATTACATGTATCAATTAAATGTATGAGAAACATCTATTTAAATATGTTATATGTCTGGTAATACTGCGTAACCCTAGTCCGACGTTGAATACGGGTGAGGGGTGTTATAAGAAAATGAGAGAGAAGTGGAAGATGAGAAGAGTTGAGATGTGTTTGAAGTAAATAGCCAAGGGGGTATTTATAGGTTGAGAAGGCTACTAAAAATAGCCAAAGTCATTAGCCAAAATTCCTCCCATGGCCGGCCACACATGTGGCATGTTTGAAGATTTCAAACATGCCATTTTTAGGTAGGGGCAAATCTTGAAAGGCATGAATAGTGGAGGGGTTTGAATAAAAATTGAAGGAGTATTCAAGGGCCATTTTTCAAGCCAAATAATAAGCCAAACAAGCTGATTGGTTTAGCACGTGGGACGATTTTGGGCTGTCCAGTGCCCAGTTGGATCGGTTTTCTCGGTTTAGTTCAACTGGGCCCCTTTTCATAATTAATTAACAATAATTTATTTAACCCAAATTAAATTGAATTAAATTAAAATTAACTATATTATGAACTGGTGCACATAATTTGGACTGTCTTAGGTTTGAAAATTAATTCACCTTAATGATTCAAAATGGCTTCTCAGTTTTGCGCTTCTATGTGTTTGTCAAGCCATTTTTCGCTGTCCATGCGAATCTGTAAAAAATGATCAAAATTAATCAAAAATTATTATAAAATTAAGTATATTTCAACATGTTAATAATTTAAGTACAATTTAATAATTTTATAATAATTAAATATTTTTCGACAATAATTTTACCGAAATTGCATGAATTTGAGTTAAAAAGGGCATCAAAAAGTGTGTATATTTTCGTGTTTCCAACCCCCAAAATTAATTCATTGCTCGTCCCGAGTAATGCCCAAATTGAACATAATTTTTTTCGGAAACACCTTTGAAAATTTCCTTCAAAACGATGTTCTTCCGAGAATTATGAATTTGGTATACTTATGCTCAAGAGCAAGAATTTTTAGATTTATGCTACTTAAGTATATCATTCAAATTAATCTCAATTATTATGATAGAAAAGATAGACTAAATGCTTCCTAATAAAGACATGTTAATTCCCAACCAAATTGATTTTATTCCCTTATTCAAGATTAAGTTGCAACCATTAAGTTTAACTTATACCTTCATATGTTGAACATAGCAATTTCTCTCCATTAACGTAGGTAGCATAGAAACTTGAATCAATAGGTCTATAAAAAGGTTGTAATGTGGCTAGGCTAGGGGTAGGTAAAAGATAGATAAATTTGGGCTAAAAACCCAAGACTCAAATTCAATCGAACCTCCAAAATACTTATGTAACACCCTAAAAATCTGAGTGTTTTTATATTGCATGAATTGGTGTTTAGATTTTAAAGGAAAATTCCTTACTTTTATTTCAGTGCTTATTGAAGTTCTAAAGAGGAGTATAGCATAATTAGGATAAGGAATAAAAATTTATAATTGAGAAATTATTGAAGAGAAGCAAATGTCATTAAGACTTAAGTTAAATTAAGTGTTAATGAGTGTCATAAGTTGAGTACATGGCATGGTGGAGTTGGCACATGAGTTATAGCAAGAGGGAAGAGGTTGAATCCTTGTTTAGCATCTAAATGAATTTTTGTTTTAATTTTCTGCACATGGATAGCAAGTGTCGGCCAAGAACATATATGGTAAGTGTTGACCATGTTATTTTTGGTTAGTGTATCAAAGGATTATGGAAATAGTTATCATATGGCATGGAATCAAATACTTAAGGAAAGATAGGGGGAACATAAGGCACATATCAAGGAAGAATTTTGGAAACAAAATCATGGCTATTGACCATGCTTTGGACTGACAATTGGGTATAGAGAAGGAGCCAAATTTTTGTGTTAGTTTTGGCTAAGCATTTCATTTTCTCTTTGGTCATTCCTAGCAACCTAGTGCAGAATTTTTCTTCTTCTCAACCTCTTTTCCCTTTAGCCGAAATTGATCATTGGTAAGCCTTGATTATTTTGACCAATTGGTCATTTTGCTTTTCACTTTAGTGTTCAATTTTGTGCCTTTCTCTTAGTGCCGATTTTACCAATACCTAAAAGACCATTCTTTTCTTTTCTTCTCCCCCTTCTTAGAACATACATTGCTCTCAAAACTCATCTCTTTCTTTCTTCTATTCTCCATTCTCTTTGAAAGTCAAAAGACATCATCATCATTCTTCTCTCATCTTTATTTCTTTTCACTCATATTTTCTTTCTTTTTCTTCAATGGCCAAATGCTAGAGTGTCCATAGCTGAATTTATTTTCTTTTTCTTTGGTTGCATAGCCAAATTTTCCAACTCTCATAAGCATCGTTTTCAATCCTTTCTTTTGATCGTGGATTATAGGTAAGGGTTTCTTCTTTTTCGTTTTCGATTTACTAATGGTATTATGGCTGATTATTAATGGTGTTATGAAGGACTTTTTGAATCGATATAATGTTCATTCTAATAACGTTTCTTCGTTATTATTTAGTGAAATAACGGAAGATCGAAACTCAAGTGATCGGAGAACTGTAGAAGCGTTGGAAGCGTTTTATTGTGGTAAGAAATCCCACTCTTTAAAACCTCTAGTACTATTCGATATTATATTAGATTTAACTAATATTCCTTTGATCGTGAAGACTTTCAAAATAGGGAAGAAAAGGGCGGTGGTTAGTCACGTTAAGAGGGGCGGATCTGTAAATCCCCCATTTAAACGAATAGCGATTTCGGCAGTCCGGGATTTTCCATCGGGTTGCGGACCATCTTCCGAAAGGAGTCAACTATTCGAAGTAGTACGAACTTCCGAGCCATTATACGTTGGTGGATTCTTGGCGACTAACGAACCAATAAACGAGGAGAAGCCGAAAATCAAAGTGATTCAAAATCAAGAGGGTAAGATTTTGGATCTATTATCGATTAAGAATATTTTTACGAAATAGTATTCTAACGGATCGAAATATGTTTTAGGTGCCGAGGAGCGAGAAGGATTAGTACTCTCGGTATCGAGGTGTGTAACTTCATACTATTTCTCGGTTGGATGTCAATTTCGATATTGGAAGTAAAATCGTAAAAACGACTAGATCGGTAAAAACGTAAAAACTGATATTTTGACGAAAATACGTAAAAACAACTAAATTGTGAAGATTACGAAAATGCCCTCAAAAATTACTTATTATTATGTAAGTTGTATGTTTCGTGAAAATGGGCATAAAATACTCTAGTTCGATAAATTGGGCCAAAATACTCTAGTTCGATAAATTGGGCCAAAATACTCTAGTTCGATAAATTGGGCCAAAATACTCTAGTTCGATAAATTGGGTCAAAATACTCTAGTTCGATAAATTGGGCCAAAATACTCTAGTTCGATAAATTGGGCCAAAATACTCTAGTTCGATAAATTGGGTCAAAATACTCTAGTTCGATAAACTGGGCCAAAATACTCTATTTCGATAAATTGGGCCAAAATACTCTAGTTCGATAAATTGGGCCAAAATACTTTAGTTTGGTAAATGGGCCAAAGCCCACTAAACTGCTAAATAGACAAATTGCTAAATTATGTTTGTGGGCCAAATGAAATGTTTAAATGATAAACCCACCATGTTATGCATTATTAAGAAATTTTTATATTTTGTTATACACGCATAATTGCATGGGGTGGGATATATGAAGAGAAGAATGGCCTGTTGCCAAAATCTAGTTCGGTGGCCTTGCCACAAAATTATGGCTTATTGCCTCTAGTTCGGTGGCCTTGCCACGAAATTATGGCTTATTGCCTCTAGTTCGGTGGCCTTGCCACAAAAATAAATATGGCTTATTGCCTCTAGTTCGGTGGCCTTGCCACAAATATGGCTTATTGCCTCTGGTTCGGTGGCTTTGCCACATTTATAAGGCTTAATGCCTACGATTGGTGTGTTGGCGGGGTGGGTTGACTCGATCCCCACAGGTGTGATGGTTGGTACGGGGGTGTTAGCGGATGGATATTAGGTTTGGTTGGGAAATTCATTTTACATGCATTTTAAATTATTTTATTTTATGATATATTGTTGAATTTCAGAATTGGGCTCAAGCCCAAGATAATATCTTGACGATCGGCCCAATAATGGTGGTAAGTGAGTTACACTTTGAGTTCTAAGTAACTCACCCCTTTTAATTTTTCCATCTCGTAATGGAAATTGGCGTGGACTTGGGCCGAGGATGACTTCGTGGAGGCCATCTTGCAAAAGGGTTATATAAACTCGAACTTTTAATAAGTATTTTTACTATTTTGGGTTATTGTAATAAGGGCCTCTATAAATAATTTATGGATTTTATGTGTGTTGGGTTTTAAACTATACTTTGGACTTTTGAACATGGACTATGATTATATGATGTTTTTTAAAAATAAATTTGGGTTTTCAAGTATATGAAATTCTTTTTATAAACATTTTATTATTGTTAACTCTTAATTAAAAATACCTAAAAGCTTTTGATAATACATGATTTTAAACTAATGTTTTCTAATATTTATCAAATGCAAATACTCTTCTAATTTTATAAATCCTATAAATAATATTGGAGCTTTCAACTTATTGAAGATTTAAACACATTTCGATTCAGGGTAACAAACCAAATCTAGTCTTAATGCATAGACCGGGTTTGGGGTGTTACATTTAGTGGTATCGAGCCGGTTTCAAAAACTTCGGTACGTGGTTTGGGTTCGCAAATAATTTACGTATGAAATCGTTCAAATTTTTTTTATCAAGATGGCACCACAAGCATCCAAGCAACAAGTCAAGTAAGTATTTATTGCTTAGTAATTACTATAATATAATCATCGTAACACTCTAGAACTTCTAGTTTTAGATGTGAAAAACCGTAGAGATTGAGACTATAGGATATGTTGCGGAAAAACAACTTTATATCTCAAATCTCATAAAATATCGTTAATAAATACGAAACAAATTTTTGATTCATAAAACTTGTAATCGAGATAAAACGAACGAGCTATCATGAGCACTAGAGGGCGTGGTTGTGGGCCGCGTAGAGGCGTGGCGTGGTAGAGGCCGAGGTGCTACGATCAAGCACCAAATCATATGTTGGAAGTAGACGCATCTGCGCCAATTGAAAGTGAGACGGGATCATGCGATCACATGGAAGAAGATAATGCATTGACTCAAGCAATGCTGCGAGTCTTGGAAAGGGTCGCTGGAGCTAGAATTGGGCCAACAACTCGTGGGTCAATTTCAGAGCGACTTAAGGCAAATAATGCGAAGTTTTGGGAGTCTCGGTGTAGCTCGAATGTAGCTGAATCTTGGCTCAAGTCGTGGAGCAGTTATGGATGATATGGAATGTCTTGTCGAGCAAAAGCGAGGAGCTGTACCCTTGTTAAGAGATGAGGCGTGTCGGTGGTGGCTCATCGCTCGAGAAGGCACCAAGTAAAAGACTGATTAATTGGGAATTCTTTCAAGCGCCTTCCAAGGAAAATACGTTGGAACGAGTTATGTAGACGCTCGAAGGAAAGAATTTCTGAATCTTGTACAAGGAAGTAAGACCGTGGCAGCATATGAAGCTGAGTTTTTACGTCTGAGCCGTTATGCCCGGACAATTGTAGCAACAGATCACGAACGTTGTGTGCATTTCGAGGATGGACTTAATGATGAGCTAAGGGTTCTGATTGCTCCACAGCAAGTTAGAAATTTTTTGACTCTCGTGGAGAAGGCCAAAATAGCCGAAGAGGCTAAAAATTGAGCAGCGAGCAGAAAAATTTTGAAACAAGAGAGACACAATGATCAGCTCGTCAAAGAGATTCAGAAGAAACCTCAGAATGATGAATCAGTTCAAGGTAGAACCCCGGTAACAAATAATCGGAGTCGAGATTGCATTGAGTGTGGGAAAAGACATTTTGGAGAATGTTGGAGGAAAACGGGTGTATGCTACAAATGCGGTTCAATGGATCATCAGTACAAAAATTGTCCTCGACATATGGATACGACTCAAAAAGTTCGTAATAATTATGCACAGTCGGCCAGAGGTAATCAGCAGCCACCGAGATTTCGTGGACCAGGTCGTGGTGGTAATGGGGCTGGTCATGGTCAAGGTGCACCGGGTCGAGGCAATGGTCATAGAGGAAATGCGATGCAAGACACTGGATGGTCTATGCGGTTAGACGCCGCGAGGACAAGAATGCACCGATGTGATAAGCTGATACGTTCTTCATTTTGATGTACTGTTATTGCCCTAATAGATATTGACTCTACCTATTCATATGTATCTAGTGCCATATCGAAAACACGAAATTAGAATCTAAAATTATCGGTAGTGAGATGGCGATAATTAGTCCTTTAGGACGATCGATAATTGTTAATAAAATATTTAAAGCGTGCCTTAAAAATTCAAGAGAAGATATTCTTAGCAAACTTGATGGAACTACCTTTCGCGAGTTCGATCTCATTACGGGCATGGATTGGTCGGTTAAACATCGAGGCATAATTGGATTGTCTTTGAAAAGCGAATGTCGATAAGAACCTCGGATGATAAGGAAATCATAATGATTGGTGAGCGAAGGAACTATCGACAAATGTGGTATCTGCATTAAAGGCGGAGAAGTTGGTGCGGAAAGGATATGGAGCATTCTAGCCTTTATCGTGCTTTGGATGCTAAAGAGTTATCTGTGGATGATGTGAGGACGGTGAAGGAATTTTCGATGTATTTCCCAAAGAACTTCTGGTATACCTCCGGATCGGAAGTAGAGTTTGGCATTGAGCTTTTGCACGGGGCGACTCAATGTCCATTGCTCCTTATAGAATGGCACCAGAAGGAGTTGGCTGAGCTCAAAGCTCAAATTCAAGAATTAATAGATCCGGGATTTATTCGACCAAATGTGTCTCTGTGGGGAGCACCAGTTCTGTTCGTCAAGAAGAAGGATGGATCGATGCGTATGTGCATTGACTACAGACAATTGAATAAATTGACGATCAAGAATCGGTATCCTCTGCCGAGAATTGACGACCTGTTTGATCAATTAAAAGGAGCTTCAGTTTTTTCCAAAATTGATTTGAGGTCGGGTTATCACCAGCTCAAGGTGAAAGAAGTGGACATTTATAAGGCGGCATTTCGGACGCGTTACGGACACTATGAGTTTGTAGTGATGCCGTTTGCACTAACCAATGCACCAAATTGCATTTATGGACATGATGAACCAAGTCTTTCAACCATATTTAGACCGGTTTGTGGTAGTGTTCATAGATGATATATTGGTTTATTAGAAATGAGGAGGAACATGACCAGATTTGCGGATAGTATTACTGACTACTTACGTGATAAACAATTATATGCCAAATTTAGTAAATGTAAATTTTGGCTTATGGAAGTGACTTTCCTTGGTCATGTAGTATCGGTAGAAGGAATAAGGGTGGATCCTCGGAAAATTGAGGCTATTCGGATTGGAAACCACCAACATCGGTGGCTGAAATTCGAGTTTCTTGGGTTTGGTGGATACTATAGGCGTTTTGTAGAGGGTTTTCGTTGATTCTTGCACCCCTAACTAAAGCATTGCGAAAGGGAGCTCCGTATAATTAGAATTTGAAAAGCGACAAGAGAGTTTCGAGAAATTGAAGAAGATCCTAACGGAGCTCAATTTTGATTCAGTAGGAGGCTAGAAAAAATTCTTGTTTATTGTGATCGTCTCACACGGGTTTGGGTTGTGTGTTGATGCAAAATGGAAAAGTGGTGGCTTATGCTTCTCGTCAATTGAGACCACACGAAGTAAACTACCCTACGCATGATTTGGAGTTAGCGCCATTGTCTTTGCTCTAAAGATTTGGAGGCACTATCTCTATGGTGAGAAATCTATAATCTACGGATCACAAAGTCTTAAATACCTCCTTACCCAAAAGGAGTTAAATTTGAGACAAAGAAGATGGGTAGAATTACTAAAAGATTATGATTTCTCGATCGAATATCATCCGGAAAGGCTAACGTGGTAGCCGACGCGTTAAGTCGTTAAGCGATATCGAATTAAGAGCTTTGTTTGCCCATTTGAGTGCATGACGAGGATGGCGGTTTGTTAGCGAACTTGATTGAAACCTCGTGGTGGAACAAATCAAGGAAAAGCAGACATCGATGAGAAGTTGGGACCTTTACTTGACAAGTTGAAAATGGTGAAATTGAGGATTTTGGAATAAACACGGAAGGTGTGTTATGCTTTCGAGGAAGAGTATGTATGCCTAAGGATTCGGACTGAGGAAGCGATTCTACGGAGGCGATAGTAGCCCTTATGCTATGCATCCCGGAGGAAATAAGATGTATCGAGATCTCCGTGAGCAGTATTGGTGGCGGGTTTGAAGCGTGAAATTTCGAATTTGTGGGAAAATGTTTGACTTGTCGACAAGTGAAGCGAACATCAATTACCGTGCAGGTTGTTACAACCGATAAAATTCCTCTTTGGAAATGGGAACGGATAACCATGGATTTTGTTAGTGGGTTACCTTTAACACCTACTAAGAAAAATTCTGTGTGGGTAATTGTTGATCGGTTGACAAAGACTGCTCATTTCCTGCCCGTCCGTACAGATTATTCATTACAGAAGTTGGCGAAACTGTATGTATCCAAAATTGTGAGGTTGCATGGGGTACCTGTATCTATTATATCGGATAGGGACCCTAGGTTTACATCATGATTACGAAAGCTCGCATGAAGCCTTGGGGACAAAATTGAATTTGATGCGGCTTTTCATCCTCGATCGATGGTCGATCGGAGAGGTAATTGAGATATTGGAAGATATGTTAAGGGGATGTGTAATCGACTTGAGGGTAGTTGGGAGGATTATCTACCATGGCGAATTTGCATATAACAACAAACTATCGGTCTAGCATTCAGATGGCACCGTCGAGGCATTGTAGGTCGTAAATGTCGTTCTCCTATTTGTTGGTGAGTTGGGCGAAAAAGCAGATGTTAGGTCCGAGATGATATCTGAGACAGAGGATAAGGTAAAACTTATTCGAGCACGGTTGAAAGAAGCCTCAGATAGAGCGAAGTCGTATGCGGACACTGAAGCGAAAGGATATCGAGTATGATGTGGGGGATCAGGTTTTCTTGAACGTATCTCCTTGGAAAAAGATCTTGATTAGGAAGGAAGGGCAAGCTAAGTCCTAGATACATTGGACCTTATCGTGTCTTTGAAGCGTGTTGGTCCGATGGCTTATCGATTGAGTTACCTCGAATTGGATCAAATTCATAATGTTTTCATGTTTCCATGTTGAGGCGTTATAGATCGGATCCTTCGCACATTATACGGTAGAAGAATTGGAGTGAATTGATTTGTCTTTTGAAGAAGAGCGGTAGAAATCTTAGACCGAGATGTTAAGGTGCTAAGAAAGAAAACCGTGGCGTTGGTCAAAATTCTATGGCATAACCACGGAGTGGAAGAAGCTACGTGGGGCAGAGGATGCAATTCGGCAACAATACCCTCACCTCTTTCAACCGAGTAAATTTCGAGGACGAAATTTTCTTTAAGGAGGGTAGAGTTGTAACACCCTAAAAATCGAGTGTTTTATATTGCATGAATTGGTGTTTAGATTTTAAAGGAAAATTCCTTACTTTTATTTTAGTGCTTATTGAAGTTCTAAAGAGGAGTATAGCATAATTAGGATAAGGAATAAAATTTATAATTGAGAAATTATTGAAGAGAAGCAAATGTCATTAAGACTTAAGTTAAATTAAGTGTTAATGAGTGTCATAAGTTGAGAACATGGCATGGTGGAGTTGGCGCATGAGTTATAGCAAGAGGAAGAGGTTGAATCCTTGTTTAGCATCTAAATGAATTTTGTTTTAATTTTACGCACATGGATAGCAAGTGTCGGCCAAGAACATATATGGTAAGTGTTGACCATGTTATTTTTGGTTAGTGTGTCAAAGGATTATGGAAATAGTTATCATATGGCATGGAATCAAATACTTAAGGAAAGATAGGGGAACATAAGGCACATATCAAGGAAGAATTTTGGAAACAAAATCATGGCTATTGACCATGCTTTGAATGACAATTGGGTATAGAGAAGGAGCCAAATTTTTGTGTTAGTTTTGGCTAAGCATTTCATTTTCTCTTTGGTCATTCCTAGCAACCTAGTGCAGAATTTTCTTCTTCTCAACCTCTTTTCCTTTAGCAGAAATTGATCATTGGTAAGCCTTGATTATTTTGACCAATTGGTCATTTTGCTTTTCACTTTAGTGTTCAATTTTGTGCCTTTCTCTTAGTGCCGATTTTACCAATACCTAAAAGACCATTCTTTTCTTTTCTTCTCCCATTCTTAGAACATACATTGCTCTCAAAACTCATCTCTTTCTTTCTTCTATTCTCCATTCTCTTTGAAAGTCAAAAGACATCATCATCATTCTTCTCTCATCTTTATTTCTTTTCACTCATATTTTCTTCCTTTTTCTTCAATGGTAGAATGCTAGAGTGTCCATAGCGAATTTATTTTCTTTTTCTTTGGTTGCATAGCAAGAATTTTCCAACTCTCATAAGCATCGTTTTCAATCCTTTCTTTTGATCGTGGATTATAGGTAAGGGTTTCTTCTTTTCGTTTTCGATTTACTAATGGTATTATGGCGAATATTAATGGTGTTATGAAGGACTTTTGAATCGATATAACGTTCATTCTAATAACGTTTCTTTCGTTATTATTTAGTGCAATAACGAAGATCGAAACTCAAGTGATCGGGAGAACCGTAGAAGCGTTGGAAACGTTTTATTGTGGTAAGGAAATCCCACTCTTTAAAACCTCTAGTACTATTCGATATTATATTAGATTTAACTAATATTCCTTTGATCGTGAAGACTTTCAAAATAGGGAAGAAAAGGCGTTGGTTAGTCACGTTAAGAGGCGAATCTGTAAATCCCCATTTAAGCGAATAGCGGTTTTGGCGGTCAGGATTTTCCCGGGTTGCGGACCATCTTAGAAGGAGTCAACTATTCAAGTAGTACGAACTTTCGAGCCATTATCGTTGGTGGATTCTTGGCGACTAACGAACCAATAAGCGAGGAGAAGCCAAAATCGAAGTGATTCAAAATCAAGAGGTTAAGATTTTGGATCTATTATTGATTAAGAATATTTTTACGAAATAGTATTCTAACGGATCGAAATATGTTTTAGGTCGAGGAGCGAGAAGGATTAGTACTCTCGATATCGAGGTGTGTAACTTCACACTATTTCGGTTGGATGTCAATTTCGATATTGGAAGTAAAATCGTAAAAACGACTAGATCGGTAAAAACGTAAAAACTGATATTTTGACGAAAATACGTAAAAATAACTAAATCGTGAAGATTACGAAAATGCCCTCGAAAAATTACTTATTATTATGTAAGTTGTATGTTTCGTGAAAATGGGCCGCAAAATACTCTAGTTCGATAAATTGGGCCAAAATACTCTAGTTCGATAAATTGGGCCAAAATACTCTAGTTCGATAAATTGGGTCAAAATACTCTAGTTCGATAAATTGGGCCAAAATACTCTAGTTCGATAAATTGGGTCAAAATACTCTAGTTCGATAAATTGGGCCAAAATACTCTAGTTCGATAAATTGGGCCAAAATACTCTAGTTCGATAAATTGGGCCAAAATACTTTAGTTTGGTAAATGGGCCAAAGCCCACTAAAGCGCTAAATAGACAAATTGCTAAATTATGTTTATGGGCCAAATGAAATGTTTAAGCGATAAACCCACCATGTTATGCATTATTAAGAAATTTTTATATTTTGTTATACGCATAATTGCATGGGGTGGGATATATGAAGAGAAGAATGGCTGTTGCCAAAATCTAGTTCGGTGGCCTTGCCACAAAATTATGGCTTATTGCCTCTAGTTAATTGGCCTTGCCATGAAATTATGGCTTATTGCCTCTACTTGGTGGCCTTGCCACAAAAATAAATATGGCTTATTGCCTCTAGTTCGGTGGCCTTGCCACAAATATGGCTTATTGCCTCTAGTTCGGTGGCTTTGCCACATTTATAAGGCTTAATGCCTACGATTGGTGTGTTGGCGGGGTGGGTTGACTCGATCCCCACAGGTGTGATGGTTGGTACGGGGGTGTTAGCGGATGGATATTAGGTTTTGTTGGGAAATTCATTTTACATGCATTTTAAATTATTTTATTTTATGATATATTGTTTAATTCTATAATTGGGCTCAAGCCCGACATAATATCTTGACGATCGGCCCAATAATGGTGGTAAGTGAGTTACACACTAAGTTTTAAGTAACTCATCCTTTTAATTTTTCCATCTCGGGTAATGGAAATTGGCGTGGACTTGGGCCGAGGATGACTTCGTGGAGGCCATCTTGCAAAAGATGGGTTATATAAACTGAACTTTTAATAAGTATTTTTACTATTTTGGGTTATTGTAATAAGGGCCTCTATAAATAATTTATGGATTTTATGTGTGTTGGGTTTTAAACTATACTTTGGACTTTTGAACATGGACTATGATTATATGATGTTTTTTTAAAATAAATTTGGGTTTTCAAGTATATGAAATTCTTTTTATAAACATTTTATTATTGTTAACTCTTAATTAAAAATACCTAAAAGCTTTAGATAATACATGATTTTAAACTAATGTTTTCTAATATTTATCAAATGCAAATACTCTTCTAATTTTATAAATCCTATAAATAATATTGTAGCTTTCAACTTATTGAAGATTTAAACATTTCGATTCGGGTAACAAACCAAATCTAGTCTTAATGCATAGATGGGTTTGGGGTGTTACATTTAGTAATATCGAGCCAGTTTCAAAAACTTCGGTACGTGGTTTGGGTTATAAATAATTTCTTTATGAAATTGTTCAAATTTTTTATCAGTATGGCACCACAAGCATCCGGCAACAAGTCAAGTAAGTATTTATTGCTTAGTAATTACTATAATATAATCATAGTAACACTCTAGAACTTCTAGTTTTAGATGTGAAAAACCGTAGAGATTGAGACTATAGGATATGTTGCGGAAAAACAACTTTATACCTCAAATCTCATAAAATATCGTTAATAAATACGAAACAAATTTTACGATTCATAAAACTTGTAATCGATAAAAACGAACGAGCTATCATGAGCACTAGAGGGCGTGGTCGTGACGCGGTAGAGCGTGGCCGTGGTAGAGGCCGAGGTGCTACTAATGAAGCACCAAATCATATCTTAGGAAGTAGGCGCATTTGCGTCAATTGAAAGTGAGACGGGATCACGCGATCACATGGAAGAAGATAATGCATTGACTCAAGCAATCTGCGAGTCTTGGAAAGGTCATTGGAAGCTAGAATTGGGCCAACAACTCGTGGGTCAATTTTGAGCGACTTAAGGCAAATAATGCGAGAAATTTTAGGGAGTCTCGGTGTAGCTCGAATGTAGGTGAATCTTGGCTCGAAGTCGTGGAATGGATTATGGATGATATGGAATGTCTTGTCGAGCAAAAAAGCGGGAGGCTGTATCCTTGTTAAGAGATGAGGCGTATCGGTGGTGGCTCATTTGTTCGAGAAAACCGCAAGCTACTGCGATTAATTGGGAATTCTTTAAAGTCGCCTTCAAGGAAAATACGTTGGAATGAGTTATGTAGACGCTCAAGGAAAGAATTTACGAATCTTGTACAAGAAAGTAAGGCCGTGGCGACATATGAAGTGAGTTTTTACGTTTGAGCCGTTATGCGGGACAATTGTAGCAACAGATCACGAGCGTTGTGTGCGTTTGAGGATGGACTTAATGATGAGTGAGGGTTCGATTGCTCCACGACAAGTTAGAAATTTTTCGACTCTCGTGGAGAAGGCCAAAATAGTCGAAGAGGCTAAGAATTCAGAATGGCAGAACCGAGAAAAATTCTGAAACAAGAGAGAACACAATGATGCGGTTCGTCAAAGAGATTCCAGAAGAAACCTCGGAATGATGAATCAGTTCAAGGTAGAACCCCGGTAACAAATAATCGGAGTCGAGATTGCATTGAGTGTGGGAAAAGACATTTTGGAGAATGTTGGAGGAAAACGGGTGCATGCTACAAATGCGGTTCAATAGATCATCGATTACAAAATTGTCCTCGGCGTATGGATACGACTCAAGAAGTTCGTAATAATTATGCACAACCGCCGGAGGTAATCGGCGACCATAGAGAGGTCGTGGACCGGTCGTGGTGGTAATGGGGCTGGTCGTAGTCTAGGTGCACCGGTCGAGGCAATGGTCATAGAGAAATGCGAGATGCAAGGCGACTGGGTGGTCTATGCGGTTAGGCGCCTTGAGGGCGGCAATGCACCAGATGTGATAACTGGTACGTTCTTCATTTTTGATGTACCTGTTATTGCCCTAATAGATATTGGCTCTACCCATTCATATGTATCTAGTGCCATATCTGGAAACCTGAAATTAGAATCTGAAATTACCGGTAGTGAGATGACAGTAATTAGTCCTTTAGGACAGTCGGTAATTGTTAATAAAATATTTAAAGACGTGCCCTTAAAAATTCAAGAGAAGATATTCTTAGCAAACTTGATGGAACTACCTTTCGGCGAGTTCGATCTCATTCTGGGCATGGATTGGCTGGTTAAACATCAAAGCAATTGGATTGTCTTTGAAAAACGAATGTCGATAAGAACCTCGGATGATAAGAAAGTCATAATGATTGGTGGCGAAGGAACTATCGACAAATGTGGTATCCGCATTAAAGGCGGAGAAGTTGGTGCGGAAAGGATATGGAGCATTCCTAGCCTTTATCGTGCTTTGGATGCTAAAGAGTTATCTGTGGATGATGTGAGGACGGTGAAGGAATTTTCGATGTATTTCTCGAAGAACTTCGGTATACCTCGGATCGGAAGTAGAGTTTGGCATTGAGCTTTTACGGGGCGACTCCGGTGTCCATTGCTCCTTATAGAATGGCAGAAGGAGTTGGTGAGCTCAAAGCTCAAATTCAAGAATTCTTGGATCGGGATTTATTCGACCAAGTGTGTCTCCGTGGGGAGCACCGATTACATTAAATCAAGAAGAAGGACGGATCGATGCGTATGTGCATTGACTACGGAAAATTGAATAAATTGACGATCAAGAATCGGTATCCTCTGCGAGAATTGGCGACTGTTTGATCAATTAAAAGGAGCTTGATTTTCTCAAAATTGATTTGAGGTCGGGTTATCACCACTCAAGGTGAAAGAAGCGGGCATTTATAAGGCGGCATTTCGGACACGTTACGGACACTATGAGTTTGTAGTGATGCCGTTTGGACTAACCAATGCACCATTTGCATTTATGGACATGATGAACCAAGTCTTTCAACCATATTTAGACCGGTTTGTGGTAGTGTTCATAGATGATATATTGGTTTATTCGAGAAATGAGGAGGAACATGACCAGCATTTGCGGATAGTATTACATCTACTTCGTGATAAACAATTATATGCCAAATTTAGTAAATGCGAATTTTGGCTTAAGGAAGTGACTTTCCTTGGTCATGTATATCAGCCGAAGGAATAAGGGTGGATCCTCGGAAAATTGAGGCTATTCGGATTGGAAACCACCAACATCGATAGTTGAAATTGAGTTTCTTGGGTTTGGTTGGATACTATAGGCGTTTTGTAGAGGGTTTTCGTTGATTGTTGCACCCTAACTAAAGCATTGCGAAAAGGAGCTCAGTATAATTAGGAAAAGCGACAAGAGAGTTTGAGAATTGAAGAAGATCCTGACGGAAGCTCAATTTTGATTCGGTAGGAGGCTGAAAAGAATTCTTGTTTATTGTGATCGTCTCACACGGGTTTGGGTTGTGTGTTGATGCAAAATGGAAAAGTGGTGGCTTATGCTTCTCGTCAATTGAGACCACACGAAGTAAACTATCCTACGCATGATTTGGAGTTAATGCCGTTGTCTTTGCTCTAAAGATTTGGAGGCACTATCTCTATGGTGAGAAATCTATAATCTACACGGATCACAAAAGTCTTAAATACCTCCTTACCCAAAAGGAGTTAAATTTGAGACAAAGAAGATGGGTAGAATTACTAAAAGATTATGATTTCTCGATCGAATATCATCTGGAAAGGCTAACGTGGTAGGCGCGCGTTAAGTCGTAAAGCGATATCCGAATTAAGAGCTTTGTTTGCCCATTTGAGTTTATACGAGGATGGCGGTTTGTTAGCGAACTTGATTGAAGCCTCGTGGTGGAACAAATCAAGGAAAACAGACATCGATGAGAAGTTGGGACCTTTACTTGACAAGTTGAAAATGGTGAAATTGAGGATTTTGGAATAAACATGGAAGGTGTGTTATGCTTTCGAGGAAGAGTATGTATGCCTAAGGATTCGGACACTGAGGCAATCGATTCTCTGAGGCGCATAGTAGCCCTTATGCTATGCATCCGGAGGAAATAAGATGTAACGAGATCTCCATGAGCATATTGGTGGCGGGGTTGAAACGTGAAATTTCGAATTTGTGGGAAAATGTTTGACTTGTCGACAAGTGAAGGCGAACATCAATTACCGTGCAGGTTGCTACAACCGATAAAAATTCCTCTTTGGAAATGGGAGCGGATAACCATGGATTTTGTTAGTGGGTTACCTTTAACACTTAGTAAGAAAAATTACGTGTGGGTAATTGTTGATCGGTTGACAAAAGGCGCTCATTTCTGCCTGTCTGTCTGATTATTCATTCTGAAGTTGGTAAACTGTATGTATCCAAAATTGTGAGGTTGCATGGGGTACTGTATCTATTATATCGGATAGGGACCCTAGGTTTACATCACGATTATGGAAAGCTCTGCATGAAGCCTTGGGGACAAAACCGAATTTGATCGGCTTTTCATCCTCGATCGATGGTCGATCGGAGAGGGTAATTTAGATATTGGAAGATATGTTAAGGGGATGTGTAATTGACTTGAGGGTAGTTGGGAGGATTATCTACCCTTGGCGAATTCGCATATAACAACAATCTATCGGTCTAGCATTGAGATGGCACCGTCACGAGGCATTGTATGGTCATAAATGTCGTTCTCCTATTTGTTGGGTGAGTTGGGCGAAAAGCGGATGTTAGGTCTAAGATGATATCGAGGCGAGAGGATAAGGTAAAACTTATTCGAGCACGGTTGAAAGAAGCCTCGAGATAGCGAAGTGTATGTAGACTGAAGCGAAAGGATATCGAGTATGATGTGGGGGATCAGGTTTTCTTAAAGGTATCTCCTTGGAAAAAGATCTTCAGATTCGGAAGGAAGGGCAAGCTAAGTCCTAGATACATTGGACCTTATCGTGTGCTGAAGCGTGTTGGTCCAGTGGCTTATCAGATTGAGTTACCTCCGGAATTGGATCAAATTCATAAAGTTTTTCATGTTTCCATGTTGAGGCGTTATAGATCGGATCCTTCGCACATTATATCGGTAGAAGAATTGGAGTGAATTAAGATTTGTCTTTTGAAGAAGAACCGGTGGAAATCTTAGGCCGAGATGTCAAGGTGCTAAGAAAGAAAACCGTGCCGTTGGTCAAAATTCTATGGCGTAACCACGAGTGGAAGAAGCTACGTGAGAGCAGAGGATGCAATTGGCAATAATACCCTCACCTCTTTCAACGGGTAAATTTCGAGGACGAAATTTTCTTTAAGGAGGGTAGAGTTGTAACACCCTAAAAATCCAGTGTTTTTATATTGCATGAATTGGTGTTTAGATTTTAAAGGAAAATTCTTTACTTTTATTTTAGTGCTTATTGAAGTTCTAAAGAGGAGTATAGCATAATTAGGATAAGGAATAAAATTTATAATTGAGAAATTATTGAAGAGAAGCAAATGTCATTAAGACTTAAGTTAAATTAAGTGTTAATGAGTGTCATAAGTTGAGTACATGGCATGATGGAGTTGGCGCATGAGTTATAGCAAGAGGAAGAGGTTGAATCCCTTGTTTAGCATCTAAATGAATTTTTGTTTTAATTTTACGCACATGGATAGCAAGTGTCGGCCAAGAACATATATGGTAAGTGTTGACCATGTTATTTTTGGTTAGTGTATCAAAGGATTATGGAAATAGTTATCATATGGCATGGAATCAAATACTTAAGGAAAGATAGGGGGAACATAAGGCACATATCAAGGAAGAATTTTGGAAACAAAATCATGGCTATTGACCATGCTTTGGATGGCAATTGGGTATAGAGAAGGAGCCAAATTTTTGTGCTAGTTTTGGCTAAGCATTTCATTTTCTCTTTGGTCATTCCTAGCAACCTAGTGCAGAATTTTTCTTCTTCTCAACCTCTT
This sequence comes from Gossypium rotundifolium, assembly GCA_025506655.1. NCBI lineage: Eukaryota > Viridiplantae > Streptophyta > Magnoliopsida > Malvales > Malvaceae > Gossypium > Gossypium rotundifolium. The sequence goes on along the minus strand of CP106733.1, from coordinate 90,104,753 downwards.
TTCCCTTTAGCCGAAATTGATCATTGGTAAGCCTTGATTATTTTGACCAATTGGTCATTTTGCTTTTCACTTTAGTGTTCAATTTTGTGCCTTTCTCTTAGTGCCGATTTTACCAATACCGAAAGACCATTCTTTTCTTTTCTTCTCCCCATTCTTAGAACATACATTGCTCTCAAAACTCATCTCTTTCTTTCTTCTATTCTCCATTCTCTTTGAAAGTCAAAGACATCATCATCATTCTTCTCTCATCTTTATTTCTTTTCACTCATATTTTCTTCCTTTTCTTCAATGGCCGAATGCTAGAGTGTCCATAGCAATTTATTTTCTTTTCTTTGGTTGCATAGCCAAATTTTCCAACTCTCATAAGCATCGTTTTCAATCCTTTCTTTTGATCGTGGATTATAGGTAAGGGTTTCTTCTTTTTGTTTTCGATTTACTAATGGTATTATGGCGAATATTAATGGTGTTATGAAGGACTTTTTGAATCGATATAACGTTCATTCTAATAACGTTTCTTTCGTTATTATTTAGTGCATTAACGAAGATCAAAACTCAAGTGACCGGAGAACCGTAGAAACGTTGGAAATGTTTTATTGTGGTAAGGAAATCACTCTTTAAAACCTCTAGTACTATTCGATATTATATTAGATTTAACTAATATTCCTTTGATCGTGAAGACTTTCAAAATAGGGAAGAAAAGGCGGTGGTTAGTCACGTTAAAAGGCGGATCTGTAAATCCCCATTTAAGCGAATAGCGTTTGGCGGTCGGGATTTTCCACGGGTTGCGGACCATCTTCGAAAGGAGTCAACTATTCAAGTAGTACGAACTTAGAGCCATTATCGTTGGTGGATTCTTGGCGACTAACGAACCAATAAGCGAGGAGAAGCCGAAAATCAAGTGATTCAAAATCAAGAGGGTAAGATTTTGGATCTATTATTGATTAAGAATATTTTATGAAATAGTATTCTAACGGATCGAAATATGTTTTAGGTGCCGAGGAGCGAGAAGGATTAGTACTCTCGGTATCGAGGTGTGTAACTTCACACTATTTCTCGGTTGGATGTCAATTTCGATATTGGAAGTAAAATCGTAAAAGCGACTAGATCGGTAAAAGCGTAAAAGCGATATTTTGGCGAAAATACGTAAAAACAACTAAATCGTGAAGATTACGAAAATGCCTCGAAAAATTACTTATTATTATGTAAGTTGTATGTTTCGTGAAAATGGGCCGCAAAATACTCTAGTTCGATAAATTGGGCCAAAATACTCTAGTTCGATAAATTGGGCCAAAATACTCTAGTTCGATAAATTGGGCCAAAATACTCTAGTTCGATAAATTGGGTCAAAATACTCTAGTTCGATAAATTGGGCCAAAATACTCTAGTTCGATAAATTGGGCCAAAATACTCTAGTTCGATAAATTGGGTCAAAATACTCTAGTTCGATAAATTGGGCCAAAATACTCTAGTTCGATAAATTGGGCCAAAATACTCTAGTTCGATAAATTGGGCCAAAATACTTTAGTTTGGTAAATGGGCCAAAGCCCACTAAACTGCTAAATAGACAAATTGCTAAATTATGTTTATGGGCCAAATGAAATGTTTAAACGATAAACCCACCATGTTATGCATTATTAAGAAATTTTTATATTTTGTTATACACGCATAATTGCATGGGGTGGGATATATGAAGAGAAGAATGGCCTATTGCCAAAATCTAGTTCGGTGGCCTTGCCACAAAATTATGGCTTATTGCCTCTAGTTCGGTGGCCTTGCCACAAAAATAAATATGGCTTATTGCCTCTAGTTCGGTGGCCTTGCCACAAATATGGCTTATTGCCTCTAGTTCGGTGGCTTTGCCACATTTATAAAACTTAATGCCTACGATTGGTGTGTTGGCGGGGTGGGTTGACTCGATCCCCAGGTGTGATGGTTGGTGCAGGGGTGTTAGCGGATGGATATTAGGTTTGGTTGGGAAATTCATTTTACATGCATTTTAAATTATTTTATTTTATGATATATTGTTGAATTACGTAATTGGGCTCAAGCCCGACATAATAACTTGATGATCGGCCCAATAATGGTGGTAAGTGAGTTACACTTTGAGTTCTAAGTAACTCACCCCTTTAATTTTTCCATCTCGGGTAATGGAAATTGGCGTGGACTTGGTAGAGGATGACTTCGTGGAGGCCATCTTGCAAAAGATGGGTTATATAAACTCTGAACTTTTAATAAGTATTTTTACTATTTTGGGTTATTGTAATAAGGGCCTCTATAAATAATTTATGGATTTTATGTGTGTTGGGTTTTAAACTATACTTGGACTTTTGAACATGGACTATGATTATATGATGTTTTTTAAAATAAATTTGGGTTTTCAAGTATATGAAATTCTTTTTATAAACATTTTATTATTGTTAACTCTTAATTAAAATACCTAAAAGCTTTTGATAATACATGATTTTAAACTAATGTTTTCTAATATTTATCAAATGCAAATACTCTTCTAATTTTATAAATCCTATAAATAATATTGTAGCTTTCAACTTATTGAAGATTTAAACACAGCTCGATTCAGGTAACAAACCAAATCTAGTCTTAATGCATAGACCGGGTTTGGGGTGTTACAAATTACCTTCAATACACCAACTTATTTTTCTTTGACATGCTCTTTTATACACCTATTTTCATTCAATTACATATGCTCTTTTTTTGTTCTTTTTCTTTTCTTTTCTTTTCTTTTTTCACAAGCATTTTACTTTATGTACTACAATTTTTTTTTTAGCATTTGATACTTCTTTTCAACTCCCCCAAACTTATTTTCAATGAATATTACGAGCGAAGACGAGTCTAGTGTTTGGAAAAATTTCAAGATAATTAAGAGAATAATGATGGCTAATTATTGCAAGGGTTGAAATAAAATTAGGCCATATAGTCTCAAAGTTGGGCTTCAAGGGATAAGATTTCATCAAGGTTGGCTAAAAAGGCTCAAATAGTCTAAACAAAAGTTGCCTAAATCATTTTTAACATTCTATGCTTCCTAGGATTTCGCCTCAAGAAACTACTAAGTCAATTCTAAATACTTAAACTTCCATGCATGCCTAACTTTCTTAAGGAACCAAAAATTTTATGGTATGATTTGCATGCTTTATTAAGAGTACATTTATATCATAATTCAATAAACATAGCAATTATTGAAATAATAGAATTTTACTCATCTTGAAGTTTAGCGTACTTAACAAAATTTCAAATTTTTGAACAAAATATACCTTAATCATAATTAACAGAAAATTTTATTCTAAGAGGAAATAATTTCAATTTTTTGGTCTCCCCTACTTAAGATGAACAATGTCCTTGTAGCAACCCTTACCCGTCTCCGACTCTGGGATCGGATACGAGGCATTACCATGCTTAACCTTGCTTGAACATGTAATCTCGGGCTATGGAATTTCATTCAAACTTAAAACTTTTCTTTCTTAATAATAACATACATACCATGGGCCTACGAGGCCTTAAACATACATCCGGAAGGTTTCGGAGTTCAACCGGAAACTTTTACACTTTTTGAAAATTTTTTCCTCAACAGGGGTCACACACTCGTGTGGGCAGGCCGTGTGGTCTCACATGCCCATGTCCCTAGCCCGTGTAGAATTTATTTTTATTTCGAATCGACAGGGGTTTTCACACGGCCGGACACATGCCTCTGTCAACAGCTCGTGTCCTTCACACGGCCTTGACACACCTGTGTCTTTACCTGTGTGTGGAAACAAGGGGTATTCTGTTTCTGACGTCAGCATCCCCTTAAGAAGCACACGGCCTAGGCACACGCCCGTGTGCTGGCCCGTGTGACGATTCAAGTTCTCTCCATTAAAATGCAGGGGACACACGGCCTATCGACACACCCATAGGGGTTGACCGTGTGTCACACGCGTCCTAGACACACGCTCATGTGTCTACCCGTGTGGACACTTAGAGGCTATTTTCCAAGCTAATTGCCACCCTGAAACATCAACACACTTATACCAAAGCAAGTAACATATAACATATCCTTTATACACTAGGAATAATCTTTAAAACATCACTTGTAAAATTCATAAAAACTCATCTTCAATAAAATATAGAACTTAACAAATATTAGCCAATTTCTTTGGCTATATACGAAAAGAATGCATAATCCTAATAGCCAAGAATTTTTCTCACAATATAACATAACTCAAAATGATCAAACTCCTATACATGTCATACTCAAAATAAATCAACTTTGCTATACGAAAATAGTGATTGATAGTGTGATCCGAGCTCCGACGCCTATATCCCCGAGCTAGCTTGGCGATACTACAAGGAAAAGGGAAAAGAGAGGGGTAAGCATATATCTTAGTAAGTTTGCATGAAATTTATGTAGCAACATAAATGCTCAAAATAAACTTATCCATTTCATGAAACAAGAACAACATAAGTCTCAAGTACTTAAGCATACATACTCATACTTACTCTTACCCATCTCATATCACAATATGATTTCATACTTTGTATTTTACTCATGGTACCCATATCACTTAACCACATAATTTAACACTCTTACTAATATAAACATAAAGTCAATTTATTCTCTTCCTTAACTTAACTCGATCTCTTTATCATCATGGAATAACTTAACTTGTGATTATCCTTATTTATTTGGTTCTTTTGTTAGCTTTTTCACACTTAACTCTTTTGCCCATTGAATTACTCAGAATACCAGAGGATACACAATCTCATCATGTACGAGCCTCAATTCCAATGCCATACCCCATATATAGTCTTAAATGGAATCACCTCTTGATGCCGATGCCATATCCCAGATATGGTCTTACGAGATTCCTTAGCATGATATTGATGCCATGTCCCGGACATGGTCTTACACGAGATTCTCCTTTGGTGCCGAAGCCATGTCCTAGACATGTTCTTACACGAGACCTTCCTTGTATGGTGTCGATGCCATGTCTCAGACATGGTCTTACACGAGACCTTCCTTATTCGATATTGATGCCGTGTCGCAAATACAGGATCTACGTTCGGTGCCGATGCCACGTCCTAGACATGGTCTTACCCGGAACCTACATTCCTTGATGCCAATGCCATGTCCCATGCATGGTCTTACATGGGCTTTCCTTATGTCATGTTGTTACAAAAGTATCCTCGTTATTATGAAACTTCAAACGGGACTTTCACTTACTCATTTTCATTGATTTCCTTATTAAACATTGATAATCAACTTCATTGAAATAATGTACTTTATACAACATAACAAATAATTTAATCATAATAACACATATAGCAATGAATTCATACAAACTTACCTCGTTTCTCAAAATGTGTATCGATACTCTATTTAGTCCTCAATTTTGTTCTTGCCTCGGTTTTGATCCCAGCTTCGTGCTTCTTGATCTATAATAACAAACTTACTTTTTTTAATTCCCACATTGACTAAATTAACTCATAATTCATACTTTGACAAAATTACCACTTTCCCACAAACTTTTCCATAATTACACTTTTGCCCCTAGGCTTGTATCATTCAACTTTCTTATATTGTAGACCTATTCGAATCACATACTGCAGACCTATTCAAATCACATACTCAACTATAACAACCTTCGATTTCCACTATATCACTCATGTATGACCATTTCTACAACTTTTACAATTTGGTCCTTTTATGCATTTTCCATGAAAATCACTTACAAAAAGATGTTTATCATACATCAAACTTTCATATTATTCCATAATATATCAAAATAAATGCATTTCATACATGGGTAAATTTTTTAACATAATCTCTAGCTCAAAATATAGCTAGAAATAGCTAAACCGAGCTACAAGGATCTAAAAAATACTAAGGATATTAAAAACGGGGCTAGGATGCACTTACTATCAAGCTTGAAAGTTGAAGAAACCCTAGTTATGTCTTCCTTGTGATTTTCGACCAAGGGGGAAGAAGATGGACAACATTTTTTTTACTTATTCTCCCTTTTAATTCTTTTATTAACCAAATGACAAAAATGCCTTTAATGATCCTTTCTTGAGATTTTTCCTTCCCATATCCATTTTTGTCCATCTTAACATATAATGGTCTAATTGCTAAATAAGGACCTCTAGTAATTTTTAATTCTATTTCATAATTAAATCTTCTAGAATCTCATATTTTCCAATCTTTGCAATTTAGTCATAGTAGGCAATTTATTCACTAATTAATAAAATTCCTTCATGAGATTTTCACATAATCATGCAAGTACCTCATAAGCCTTATAAAATCATTAAAACATATATTTCTACTTCGAATTTGTGGTCTCGTACGACTATTCTGACTAGGCCTTAAGTAGGGCTGTTACAATTCTCCCCCTTAGGGATTTTCATCCTTGAAAATCTTTTCAGTAAAAAGGTTTGGGTATTGGTTCCTCATAGCCTGCTCGGACTCCCATGTAGGCTCTTCTACCCCATGTCTCTACCATAAGACTTTCACGAGAGCTATACTTTTATTCCTTAATTTCTTAACTTCCCGGGCTAGAATATTAACCGGTTCTTCACCATATGTCATATCAGGTTTAATCTCAACCTCTGTCGGTGTAATTACATGTGAAGGGTCTGATCGGTACCAACACAACATAGACACGTGAAACACATTATCAATCTTCTCTAACTCATATGGCAAAGCCAACCGATAGGCTACCGACCTAATCCTCTCGGTGATCGCATATGGTCCAATAAAACGCGGACTCAATTTGCCCTTCTGGCCAAATCTAAGAACTTTCTTCCATGGTGAAACTTTCAATAATACTCTATCACAGACTTGATACTCGATCTCTTTCCTTTTCAAATCCATGTAAGATTTTTGTCTGTCAGAAGCAGCCTTTAAACAATCTCGAATCACCTTTACCTTCTCTTCAGTTTCTCAAACCAAATTAACCCCGTGGATCTGGTTTTCCTTAAGTTCAGTCCAATATAAAGGCGTTCAGCACTTACGCCCATACAAAGCCTCATAAAGTGCCATTTTCAAGCTTAGCTGATAACTGTTATTGTCAGCAAATTCTACAAACGGTAGGTATTTTTCCCAACTGCCTGGAAACTTAAGAACACAACACCGAAGCATATCCTCAAGTACTTGTATCAACCTTTCTGACTGTCCTACGGTTTACGGGTGAAAGGCCGTACTAAAATTCAACTTTGTGCCTAAGGCCTCTTGCAACTTTTCCCAAAATCTGGATGTAAATCTCAGATCTCTATTTGATATAATCGATAAGGGCACTCTGTGTAGCCTCACAATCTCAGAAATATACAAGTTTGCTAACTTATCCAGTGAATAGCCGACACGCACCAGTATGAAATGCGCTGACTTCGTAAGTCTATCGACTATGACCCATACAATATCTTTCTTGCTCGGTATCAACGGCAGCCCTGTTACAAAGTCCATGGTAATTTGGTCCCACTTTCACACAGGCACCATAATAGGTTGAAGTAAACTTGGGGGTACCTGGTGTTCAGCCTTTACTTGCTGACAAATCAAGCATCTTGAAACAAACATGGAAATATCTTTCTAGATGTACAGATAGGCATCCATTATGTGCCTTATGCAAAACTTTACGAATGAGCTCATTATTTCTTGGTATACAGACTTGGTCTCTAAATATCAAATACCCATCTGAATCAATCCAAAAATTAGACTCAATACTCGACTCGCACTGAAATATTTTGGCTTACAATTCGCTGTCATCTTTCTATGCCTCATAAATCTCTTGGAGGAACATCAATCTAGCCCTCAACTCAACTAGAATAGAACCACCATCAGACAAACTCACCCGAGTATTCATATCCCTTAAGGCAAATAGGGATTTCCTACTCAAGGCACTGGCGACTACATTCGCCTTTCCCGAGTGGTAATCAATGACTGACTCATAATCTTTTATCAACTCTAACCATATTCATTGCCGTAAGTTCAGTTCCTTTTGAGTGATCAGTGATCAGTGAAAATCTGACATCTTTCACCATACAAATGGTGCCTTCAAATCTTCAGCACAAAAATATTGGCAGCCAACTCTAAATCATACGTCGGATAGTTCTTTTCATGTGGCTTTAACTGTCTGGAGGCATATGCTATCACCTTGCCTTCTTGCATAAGTACAAAGCCTAATTCATTTAAGGATGCATCGTTGTAGATCAGAAAATCTTTTCCCAATTCAAGTTGTACTAGAATTGGAGCATCTGTCAACATCGCCTTTAATTTCTCAAAACTTTGTTTGTACTTTTCTATCCATTCAAACTTTACATTTTTCTGTAACAGTTTCGTCATTGGAGTCGCTATCGTGGAAAACCCCTTGACGAATCGCCTATAATAACCGGCTAAGCCCAAAAAACTTCTAACCTCAGATGCACTTTTCGACAGCTTCCAATCAACAATGGCTGAAATTTTCCTTGGGTCAACTCAGACTCCATCTCCCGATACAATATGTCCCAGAAATCCAACTTCCTTAAGCCAAAATTCACTTTTGCTGAACTTGGCATACAACTGATTTTCTCCTAGAATTTACAAAACTGCCCTCAAGTGCTAAGCATGCTCAGGCTTATCTCGGGAATATATCAGTATATCATCAATAAAAACAACTACAAACTTATCTAAATATGGCCAAAAAATGTGGTTCATTAAATCCATGAACACCGTAGGGGCATTTGTTAAATCGAAAGGCATGACTAAAAATTCATAGTGCCCATACCTCGTTTGAAAAGCTGTCTTAGGCACGCCTGAGTTTTTTACTCTCAATTCGTAGTATCCCGACCTCAAGTCTATCTTGGAGAACACAGTGGCTCCCTTCAATTGATCAAACAAATCGTCTATCCTTGGCAACAGGTACTTGTTCTTCACTGTTACTTTATTAAGCTATCGGTAATCTATGCACAATCTCATAGAGCCATCTTTCATTTTCACAAATAGCACTAGAGCACCCCATGGAGAGCAACTCAGTCTTGCAAAACCTTTTCCCCTAAGCTCTTGCAACTATCCCTTCAATTCCTTCAACTCGGTTGGAGCCATTATGTAAAGAGCAATCAATATCGGTACAGTACCAAGAGCTAACTCGATACCAAATCAAACCTCTCTAGATAGAGGCAATCCTGGTAATTCTTCGGTAAAAACATATGGATTCTCACATACTATTGGTTTCAATCTTTAACTCGGTTTCTTTGACATTCATTACAAAAGCAAGATACGCCTCATGCCCTTTTCTTACATACCTCTTGGCCGAAATGTGAGAGATCACTACCGACAACCTATCTTGTTCATCTGATATAATACGAAGAGTGTCCACATTTTTAGATGTCATCTCAATATATTTCTTTCCACAATTTACTATCACATCATGAGTGGTTAACCAGTCCATACCAAGAATAATATCGAATTCATCAAATGGAAATAGCATAAGATTTGCCTTAAAATAATGACCTCCAATCATCAATGGGCAATCTTTGCATACTTTATCAACTAATACATTTTTGCCTAGGGGATTAGACACTTTTATCACAAACTCGATAGACTCTATGGGCATGCTCATACTAGATACTAATTTTATGCAAATGTATGAATGGGTTGGTCCCAGATCAATTAAAGCAACAACATCAGTGTCATGAAGAGAAAATGTACCCGTAATTACATCAGGAGATGATACCTCTTCACGAGCGCAAATGGCGTAAGTCCTTGCAGGCAGTCTACCCTCGGATCTTACAGCCTCCTCTCGGGGTGTACCCTTACTACTTGCCCCACTTTCCGGGTTCCTTTGTTGTCTTCCTCTACTAATGCTTCCTGCTCTTGCACTCTAAACCTTGTCTTTCTCAGCCATTTAGAGGTATTCTTTAATGAAGTGATCTTGGAAACTACACTTAAAACATGCACTGTCATGTGCACAAAACTCACCGAGGTGACGTCTTCCGCACTGCAGGCATTCTGGTCTATTAGTTCAAATATTCCCAACACTAGCGACTAAGGTGGTTTGAGTCTTATTCCCTAAATACTGTTTACTCTTGCTTCTACCTGAAAACCTGACTGAAGTAGTTGATCGGGAAGGAAAATCTCTCGATTTATTTGACGAGGATTGAAACAACTTACTCCACTATCCCTTTCTTGAGTCACGAGACTCCATCTTAGCTTTTCTTTTCTCTTTAACAAATTCTTCAGCTTTACAAGCCCGATCCACTAGCACAACAAATTCCTTCAACTCGAGGACACCAACAAACAACTTAATGTCTTCATTTAGTCTGTCCTCAAATCTCATACACTTAATAGCCCCAGTGGATACACACTCTCGAGCGTATTTGTTGAGCCTTACAAACTCACGCTCGTACTCAGTTATTTTCATCTTACCTTGCTTCAATTCTAAGAATTCCATTCATTTCTGATCAATAAATCTTTGGCTGATATACTTCTTCTTAAATTCTTCCTAGGAAAACTCCCACGTGATCCTTTCCTTTGGTACCACCGACACAAGGGTGTTCAACCACTGATAAGTAGAATCTCCTAGAAGAGAAACTACACATTTTATGCACACTTCAAGTGTGCACGATAAATCATCAAATACCCTAATAGTGTTTTTAAGCCAGAATTTGGCTCTTTTCGGATTGTCAACTTTACTAGCCCAAAATTCCTCAACTCCTTGCTTCTGAATTCTATCTACCAGAGGCTTTTTTCTTCTTACCACTTTTACCACTTGAGGAGCTATAGGGGTAGGTTGAGGAATAGATAGGGCGGAGGGGGTGGTGTATTCGGGTTCATGCGAATGAACTCCGTATACCAAGCATTCATTATATAGAGGAAGGCTTCCCTAGCCTTTTCTCCTCCTCTTTGACTTATAGTCGTGGGTCTATTCTCATTCTCATTTGGCACCATACCTTCAGCGGGAGCTAGCGCATTACTTTTTACATCATCTGCCACAGCTCTTTCGGGATCAAATTACTATATGAAAACACAATTTAAATCGTCTGTAGTCGTCACACTATTATTATATAAATACTCATACGTATGGCATGTATAGCTAGACTCAAAATTACGGTACATTAGTCCGAGAATTGACTAAACTGTAGCTCTGATACCACTAAATGTAACACCTCTTACCCGTCTCTAACTCTTGGACCAGATACGAGGCATTAACATGTTTAACCTTGCTTGAACATGTAATTCAGGCTATAAAATTTCATTCCAACTTAAAACTTTTCTTTCTTAATAATAGCATACATATCATGGGCCTATGAGGCCTTAAACATACATCCAGAAGGTTTCAGAGTTCAATCGAAAACATTTACAGTCTTTGAAAATTTTGCCTAAACAGGGGTTACACGCCCGTGTGACTTGGGACACTCTAGTGTGGGCAAGCCGTGTGGTCTTACACGCCCATGTCCCTAGCCCGTGTAGAATTTATTTTTATTTTGAACCTACTGGGGTTTTCATATGGCCAGACACACGCCTGTGTCAATAGCCCGTATGTAACACACCTAACCTATAACCGTTGTTGGACTAGGTTAAGAGGTATTAATAATCACATCAGAACATTTCACATCATTCCACATCCAAACATAGTAATTCACATTTTAAGAGTCCCTTAATGAGGTCTATGAGACCTTAATCATGCTTTAGAATAGGGTCAGGACTAAACCAAACTCGTACAAAATTTTTTGAAATTCTAACATTTTTCTAAGTTACAGAGGTTACACGCCCGTGTGGGTAGGCCATGTGCCTCACACAGCCTCGGACATGCCCATGTGTCCAAACCATGTCAAAACAGGGCATACCTACTAACTTGTCCACAAGCCCTATCACACGCCCGTGTGTCCAACCCGTGGTCGAGCCTAACTTGCTTCAATGACACAGCCACGAAGGCCACGGTCGAGCCATACACCCATGTGCTCAACCGTGTGGGCAATTATAGGCCATTTTCAAGGCCAAATTACCATCCACACTTTAGAATCACCTATATGCATTAAATCAATACCAATTCATACCTCAAATGCAATCAAAACATACCATTTCAAGCACAAATTATTCATCAGCTAAACCATCTATTCTTATACTCAATTTATACTCAAATAATTCCATCCAAGACACTTAATTTCACATCTCAATACTTATAGGCCAAGCATCATATAACCGTTACCACAATTCACATTTAAACCACAATTTACATCAACCACTTAAGCATGAACATAACATATTTATCATACACTTATCCCATACATATATTTACGACATCATTCAACCTTTAAACCATGTCACATGTTGAAGTCCAACATCTCAAAATACACCACATCAACAAGCCTATACATGCCATATACCAAATATGTACATCATTTAAAAGTACCAAAATAGATTGCAAATAGTATGATTGGGTCATCGACGATTCCTGAATCCGAGCTGGCTTTACTAACACTGTAAAACAGAGAAACACATCACACAGTTTAATAACTCAATTACAATGCATAAAAGTGAATCCATCACATAAATTAACTCTCAAATGTCTACACCATGTCATCCATAGCTAGTATGCTCACTCAACCATTCATAAATTGATATACAATCTCATAAACCTAAAAGGTTCAATACATACCTTAGTCAACACATAGTTACTCACCATCCATGCTAATTCATGCCCGATATTTCATTTCGATCAACCTTTGTCTTTTATTAGGTTTAATCGCATACTTAGTGCCCTTATTATAGCCGAACATTAAATAACATCGCACACTTACTGCCTCAGTGTAAAACCAAACTTAATTCGGTATCGAAAACACAGTGCCAAATCAATAAGCCGAAGCTTATACTGTTTCGCACACATAGTGCTAATCATCTCTGTCTCGTTTCTAAATTCGTACACTTTGTGCCAGATAACTCAATTCCTCACATAGCATTTATGAGTCATTAATATCATAACTATTCGTTTCATAACATTTAAACATAGTTAAGTACACATATTATATCCGAACTTACCTCGAACGTCAAAATACCAAGAATTACCGATGAATTGAGTACTTTGTCTTTACCTCGATCCCGATCCGAATCCCTCTTTTCTTGGTCTATACATATTCAAATTTAACTCATTTAATCACCAATTTATTCAATTTAGTCCAAACATACATATTTAAGGCATTTTACAAAATAGCCTCACCCACACATTTCATTTATTTAACATTTTAGTTATTCAAAATATTATTTTAACAATTTAGTCCTAATTACTCAACTTCACCAAAATTCAAAGACAAAACATGTAAATCCTTCACCTATCTTTCATATTTCATCATCAACTACCATGAAGCTCAAGCATTCGTCAATGACATAACTCAAAATCACCATCAAATTATAAAATTAAAGCATGGGCTAGCTAGAACACTAAGCAACGATCACAAAAACGTAGAAATCATAAAAAATCGAAGCAAAAACCCTAGTGTTATTTTTCTTTTATTTATCTTTGTATTTTCGACAATGGTGATGAGAAATTAAGCATGAATTTGTTTTCATTTTCTTTAATTAAACTTATGATACTAATTACCAATTTGCCCTTTTATTAATTCATTAATATTTCCACTAACTATGTACATATATGTCCATCTCCACTATTTATGGTCTAACTACAAAATAAGGACTTCTCATTTAATAAGCCATGCCAAATAGACATTTTAACAATTAGCACAAAACTTTTGCATTTTATGCGATTAAGTCCTTTCTCATTATTCGATACACAAACGATAAAAATTTTCACACGAAATTTTCACACATATTCAATCACATATTTTAAACACAAAAATAATATTAAAATATTTTTATGACCTTGAATTTTTGGTCTCGAACCCACTGTTTTGAATAGTGTCAAAATCGAAATTTATTACAGTGTCCTTTACGTTCTAGACACGTCGTGTCCTTACCATTGTGTGAAAAACTAGGGGTATTCTATTTATGGCGTCAGCAACCCCTTAAGAAGCACACGGCCTAGGCACATGCCTGTGTGTTGGCCCGTGTGACAATCCAAGTTCACGCCATTAAAATGTAGGGGACACACGGCTAATCGACACACCCATAGAGGTTGACCGTGTGTCACACACGGCCTAGACACACTCCCGTTTGTCTACCCATGTGGACACTTTGAGGCTATTTTCCAAGCCAATTGCCACCCTGAAACATCAACACACTTATACCAGCGCAAGCAACATGTAACACAACCTTTATACACTATGGATAATATTTAAAACATCACTTGTAAAATTCATAAAAACTAATCTTCAATAAAATATAGAACTTAAAAAATATTAGCCAATTTATTTGGCTATATACAAAAAGAATGCATAATCCTAATATCCAATACTTTAACTCACAATATGACATAACTCAAAATGATCAAACTCCTATACATGCCAGACTAAAAAAAAAATCAACTTTGCTATACCGAAATAATGGTTGATAGTGAGATCTAAGCTCCGATGCCTACGATCCCCGAGCTAGCTTGGTGATACTACAAGGAAAAGGGAAAAGAGAGGGGTAAGAATATAGCTTAGTAATTTTGCATAAAATTTATGTAGCAACATAAATCCTCAAAATAAACTTATCCATTTCATGAAACAAGACCAACATAAGTCTCAAGTACTTAAGCATACTTACTCATACTTACTCTTACCCATCTCTTATCACAATATGATTTCATACTTTGTACTTTACTCATGGTACCTGTATCACTTAATCACATAATGTCGCACTCTTACTAATATAAACGTAAACTCAATTTATTCTCTTCCTTAACTTAACTTGATCTCTTTATCATCTTGGAATAGTTTAACTTGTTATTATCCTTACTTTTTTGGTTCTTTTGTTACTTTTTTCACACATAACTCTTTTGCCCGTTGAATTACTCGGAATATTAGAGGATACTCAATCTCATCATGTATGAACCTCAATGCTAATGCCATATCTTAGATATGGTCTTACATGGAATCAACTCTTGATGCCGATGCCATATCCCAGATATGGTCTTACATGGGATTCTTTAGCTTGATATCAATGCCATGTCCCAGACATGGTCTTACACGAGATTATCCTTTTGTGCTGAAGCCATGTCCCAGACATGGTCTTACACGAAAACTTCCTTGTATGGTGTCGATTCCATGCCCTAGACATTGTCTTATCGAGACCTTCCTTATTCGATCTTGATGCCATGTCCCAGACATGGTCTTATATAGGATCTACGTTCGGTGCTGATGCCATGTCCAAGACATGGTCTAAAATAGGACCTACATTCCTTGATGCCGATGCCATGTCCCAGACATGGTCTTACACGGACTTTCCTTATCTCATGTTGTGACAAAAGTATCCTCATTATTCTAAAACTTCAAACGGGACTTTCATTATTTCCTTATTAAACATTGATAATCAACTTCATTGAAATAATGTACTTATACAACATAACAAATAATTTAATCATAATAACATATATAGCAATGCATTCATAGAAACTTACCCCATGTCTCAAAATGTGTATCGATGCTCGATTTAGTCCTCGATTTTGTTCTCGCCTCAATTTTATCTGGGCTTCGTGTTTATTGATCTACAATAACAAATTTACTTGTTTAATCCTCACATTGACTAAATTAACTCATAATTCATACTTTGGAAAAATTACCACTTTCCCCCTAAACTTTCTCATAATTACACTTTTTCCCCTTGGCTTGTATAATGGTTTTCATTCAACTTTCTTATATTTTAGACCTAGCCGAATCACATAGTCAACTATAACAACCTTCGATTTCCACTATATCACTCATATGTGACCATTTCTACAACTTTTATAATTTGGTCCTTCTATGCATTTTTCATGAAAATCACTTAAAAAAAATGCTTATCATACATCAAACTTTCATATTCTTTCATAAAACATCAAAATACATGCATGCCATACATGGGTAAATTTTTTAACATAATCCCTAGCTCAAAATATAGCTAAAAATAGCTAAACCGAGCTACGATGATCTATAAAATATGAAGGTCATTAAAAATGGGGCTAGGATGCACTTACTATCAAGCTTGAAAGTTGAAGAAACCCTACCTATTCCTTCCTTGTGATTTTCAGCCAAGGGGGAGGAAGATGGACAGCATTTTTGACTTATTTTCCCTTGTAATTCTTTTATTAATCTAATGACAAAAATGCCCTTAATGATCCTTTCTTGAGATTTTTCCTTCCTATGCCCATTTTTGTCCATCGTAACATATAACGGTTTAATTACTAAATAAGGACGTCTAGTAATATTTATAATTCTATTTCATAATTAAATCTTCTAGAATTTCATATTTTTCAATCTTTGCAATTTAGTCCTAGTGGGCAATTTATTCATTAATTAATAAAATTCCTTTATGAGATTTTCACATAATCATGCAAGTTCCTAATAAGTAGTATAAAATTCATTAAAACATATATTTCAACTTCAGATTTGTGATCTCGCACCATTATTCTAGCTAGGCCCTAAGTCGGGCTATTACAACCCTCATTGTTAGAAGTGAATACTACTATACACCAGGTAGGATTCTAGAAAAGAGGAGTTGAGTCAATTTGATTGCGTAAGTACCAAGCTCTCTCTAGATCCAATCCTAGACATGTATATATCTATTGCCACACTTTGTACTTTGCAACATGTTCATTTTTATTTATGATTTCCACCTCTTGTTTTATTATGCAAAAAATAAAAATCCTAATAAAACCTAATCCTAAAACATTAAATGACCTAGGAAAGAAAAATGAAGTAAACTAAAGATCCCTCTTTTTTTTTATTTGTAGATCCCTCAGAATTTGACTCATCTTTTTCCCTCCTCGACATTGGAGTCCATCGTTCGAGTATAAAATTTGGAAATTCAGGAACAAAATAAATGGGTTATGAATTATATATTTTAAATGCATATCTAATTGAGTCATCCTGTATTTTTGAGATCTCCAGTAATCTTGTTGCTACAATTACATGTGTTGTAGCATAGCCATTATACCAAACTGTTCACTTCGTGGAATAGTGCTAGATAAAGGGACTTCCAAAGTCGAACTTAGGAAATCTATTAAGGATGGTTTCAGTTTTGGGCATGGGGGTGAGTAGCTGATGGTAAGGTTTAGAGTTGAAGAGGGTGGAAATTTTAAGGTTAGTTTAGGTGTGGTAGTTGGTGACTTGAATGAAGGTGTTTGGGGTGGTGATTCAGGGAGTTAAGGGCTGCAACATTAAACGGTTAAGTGAGATGCACTTTTCGGCTACTTGGGAGAGGTGGTGGAGCAAGGTAAGGGCTATAGGTTTGTGCGGAAAAGGGTTGGATATTTCCCTGCTTAGTAGTGTCTTAATCCCAATGACATCTCCTTTTTGGATCCTAAGCTCCTGTGCTGAAAATAAACTAAAAAAAAAAAACTCAATGAAATTAGTGCTTGGGTTAAAAGTTGACCCTTTATTTAACAAAACAGATACTTAAATTCTTTGTGCTACTTAGAAAAATATTTTGTTGAAAAATTACATTAAATTAACCTCTCAGGAAAGATTGGAGGGGTCACGAATGGTCCCGCTTAAGTCCTAATCCCCTCGACAAAGTTTTAATTAATGTAATTAACCAAAGAAAATTTTATCTAAGTCTACCATTTTATTCAAATGAGAAAGAAAAAACTAAAAATATAAAATAACGATGGAGAAAGTGAAGAGAACACCCTCCATTCTATTCAGGATCGTCATTGACCATGGTGGTGTCAAATGGCCATTTGTCATACCAACCATAACCAGGTAGAAAGAAATCATATTTTTTCCATCAAATCTATCCAACATCTTATTAGGGAAAGAAAAACTTGAAACACCCCTTACCCATATTCAACGCCGGAATAGGGTACGAGGCATTACCAAAACACATACACTTGAAAACGTATTAAACTCAGTCATAAAATTTCATCCAAATTATACAAAATGAGCTACTAAATATTAAAGTCCAGCATTTTAGGCCAAACCAATTATGACATATACAAATGACTAAGTCTCCTATACATGCCATAAACTTCAGAGGTTTGTATTCACTTTTACCCCACGATGATAGCTTGATAGTGTGATTACATCTCCGGTGATCTCCAACTCGAGTTAGCATACAACCCTATAAGATATGGGAAACGAAGGGAAGTAAGCTACAAAACTTAGTAAGTAAGTATGTAAATAATAAGTGATTTATTAAGAGGCTTTTATAAATCGTCACAATATGTTCTCAAGATAATACAATCATAATTGAACATAGTTCCACTTTTTATTCAAGTTCATCTCAAGCGGTCTACTCGAGTCACAGTCACTAAATTATTTATATCTGGAGCTAAAAAACTCCAAATTAAGATCCGTAAATTTTCCCTAAAACTAGATTCACATATCTTTTTACCATAAAATTTTCAGAATTTTTGGTTTATCCAATTACTACATTTTATTCATCAAAGTCTCCCCTGTTCTACTGTCTGACAATTCCGACCATTCTTTGATAAAATTTAATTATCTTTTTGTACGGAATTCAAATGATCTTCTAGTTTGCTTCTGTAACACCCCAAACCCGGCCCATTCATTACGAACGAATTTGAAATGCCACTGTGAAAAACGTTTGAAAATAGCTTGACTTGCAGTGGAACTTGAAAATTTTGTTCTTATTCAAAAACCATGTCCATTTAAATTTTTAAATAATATAAGCTTGATAAAAATATTCAATTAAAACTTTATTATATATATAGATTTATGAAAATAAAACCATTTCGAAAGATATATCACTGTCAATCCATAATAAAACATAATATTAAAGATGCTTAATAAAATACTTAAATACTTTAATGGGCCTTATTACAATAAACACTTAATCAAAATCTTGAAAAAATAAATACTTAATTAATTAAATAAAATGTCTTCGCATGGGCCACCTCGTATCCACTCCAAACCCGGTCCAAGCATCACCGTGATGTTGATAAAATTGGGTGAGTCATATAGACTCGGTGTGTAATTAAACCACCGAATTACACCCACATGTTAACACATATTAACCCATATATCGATAACAAGATATCATATTCACAATTTACCACATTCGGGCTTGGCCCATATTCATATCACTTATCGGAAAGCAGGGTAATTAACCACATACTTTTCACATCTTTGGCTTAGCCCATTTCTTATTCAAATCCACATTCACATCTTTGGGCTTGGCCCATTCCCACATTAGTCTACGTATCAATTGGGCTTGGCCCACTTTCACATTAAATTCACATATCGGATATAATTATGCAAAGTGTACCCAACCCAAACCTAGGGTCCATCCTCTACACACCCCTTATCCATTTACCACACACCGGGGATTAATAAATCACCCTCTCCTTTTCACTCCAAAAGGCAATCAATGCGTCCACGTGCAATAAAGCACAAAAATCCACAACACGACCTCAGTCAGCTCCAATACACGATGTAGCAGTAGCTAACACCAAAACCACGATGGGACACGTAGCCACTCATCAACCACGATATGGCACTTAGCCGATATCAACCACGATGAGGCACATAGCCACTCATCAAGCCACGCGAACTAAATCGCAATTAATCCACAACGTGACCTCAGTCAACGTCAACCCACGATGTAGCTCAAGGCTAACATCAAACCACGTACTCGAAGTACACCCGTGCCTTCTTTCATATCCCAACCCATGCACATGCAACATGTAATAGTGGCATAATAATAATAAATGCATGCACATGTTATTAAGGCAGACCATCATATTTCTATAGGCATAATCACATTCACATCGGCACTTTCAAATTCGTATCAACAGATAATGCTAACCTGATTATCGATATACCCCTTTTTAGGGTAATCACCACATAACTGCCACTGCACTAGTTAGCACATAATTCACGCATGCAAATATAGAAAAAACCCAGAAAATGGTGGGTTAATCACACACCTGACTATTTAGCGAAATCCAGAACTATTTGAATCTAACACGATGAACAGGGTTTTTTCCTCCTCCCTTAATGCCGATTTAGTCTCCTACCAAATCCCGGAGGCTTTGGTTATCTCTGCCGATTTACCCCTAACATCCATAGATAGAATCGGTGTCACTTTTAAACCCAAATATGGCCTATGGCGAATAACACAAACCTCCTTACCTTACTAAACTAAATCCCAAATCACCACTTGCTCCTTGAATAGTGAAATCCTCGCTTAGCAACCATTAGAATCGACTTGGCACATGAAAACTCTAAAGATGGCCCTTGGTAGAATATTACCAATTGCTTACCTTAATCTCGCAAATCCGAAAGACTCCCTTAATGCTCCCTAATGTTGGCACAAAAGAAACACATTAATATGGCCTTGAGCATATTCGGCCATTCTTAGAAATCAAGGCCTACCCTTGATTTCGGCATACCACAAGAAAGAGAGAATAAACCAACTGCTTAATAGGGGTACTTACCAACATTTGTTTAGAGAGACTACAAGAAAGTAGTCAACGACACCTTCCTTGATGATTTGACTTATGCTCTAAATGGTGACTACACATTCGGCTATGGCTCTCAATAGAAGATGGGGTATTCGGCTATTCAAGGAATAAAAAGAAAGGATTTGGGATTGAAAGAAAATAAAAAGAAAAGAAGAGGAGAAGAGTAATGGAATTTCGGCAAAGCAACACTAAAGAAAAACTAATAATTTTAGACTTAACCCCTCCTTATGATCGAATTTACCGGCACCAAGAGCCCTCAATCGCCACTACCTCTCCCCTTATCACATCCCAAAATTTTCTCCATTATTATCTCTTTATCACCCACTTAAATAAATAAAATAAACAACAATATCCCTTACTAATATCTCATTTAATCTAAATAAAATAAAACCATAATTAAAATAAATAAATAAAACTACAATTATCTTATATCTACCATCTTAAAATAAATAAATAAAACTACACTTATCCTACTCTTACCCAAATTAATAAAAATAAAACCAAGCATTATCCTTATCATTTGAGAGTCCATATCTCGTCCCACTACTCTGTATCAAGGAAAAAAATAAAATAAACCCAACTCATTTCTTTGCCTACATGGTTCGAACATGGGACTCTTTGGAACCCTTTGAAGCAAAAGCTAGTAACGCTTGACCACTCACTGCTTTGGTTCTTTTGTGACATAATTCACCTGAATTTCTTTTAAGACCTACTTAGCCCAAATGCCTTCTTGCCGCACAAAAATAAAATGCCTTTCTTTCTTCCTTCGCAACTCGAACCTAGGCCCTCATTGCTTAAAGCCACATATAGCGCCCCAAGCCACTCGCCATGGCCTTCTTTTATGACATAAGCTCGCCACAATTTATTTTAAAGCCTCGTTCCTAGCGCCTCTTGTCTTAACGCTTAAAGCAAAATAAATACGCCCATGCCGCCAACGGATTCGAACCAAGCCCTTGTCCAAAGCGTCATTCCGAGCCCTTAAGTGGCGCATGGAAGCCACTTTACCAAGGCCTGCTTTATGCCAACCATGCCTAAGATTTTTCCTTTAAGGCCTCCCTGGTCTTGCTCCCCTTCCAGATGCAAAAAGAAAAGCCCATTGCTTCCCACGCTGCTCAAACCCTGTCCACCTAGCTCCTTGAGGCGTCACTCCCCTAAGCACTAAGTGGCGCCTCCTAGCCAATTTACCACACGATTCCTTGTGTTATAAATCCCACAAAAATTTCCTTAAGGCCTCTTTGCCTAGTTTCCCCTTTTTACACTTAAATCCAAAAATTTTTCCAAAGCATTCCCTTATATTTAAAGTTCCCGAAACCCTTAGAACATAACCAAACATACTCCAAGCCAACTATCGCTCGAATTATGCACGAACGCATAACCCCTAATCTAGGATGTTGCAGTTCTACCCTCCTTAAAAATAATTTCATCCTCAAAATTACTTACTAACGAATAATCGTACATCTTAACTCACCGCACTACGCTTATGCTGCGCACTCTGATCTTAATAGAACCATCATACTTCCTAGGCACAATTTTTAAGTTCACATCCAGGGTTTCAAACACTACACCAATAATACAAGCAATGAACTATCTCTAAAGCAATAATATTCCAAAAAACAGGGAACTTACCCGCTATCACATCCTTGGTTGTCCCACATCCGAACCTTCAGCTCCTCTACCGGTGTTCCACAACCTTGGCCGGAACCATTTCCTCCATGGTTTGGACCACGAACCTTCGTTGCCTGAGGACAATTTTTAACCAAATGGGCCTTAGATCCACATCGAAAACATACCTTACTATTACCCAACACTCTCCTGTGTCAGTTCTCCCACACTGAGCACATAGACGACTCCGATTCTCAGAAACTGGCACAGGTGCACGTATAGAATTCTTGATCCTTGGTACTTTATGAACATCTCTAAATGATGCTGACGGTCCAAAAATTCTCTTATTCCCGTTCCTATTCTTTTCTCGGTTTTCTCTTACAGTCCTCTTAGCTTATTCAGCTATCCGAGCTTTCTTCACTAAAATGGCAAAGTCTCTTTCTTTGTACGAAGCAATCGACTCTCGCAACTCATCTCGTAGCCCATCTTCGAATCGGACACACCTTTCGTAATCAGTAGCCACGATCGCTTTGGCGTACTGACTTAACCGCACAAATTCAGCTTCATACTCTGCTACCGACTTGCTTCCTTGAACCAAGTTTAGAAACGCCTTCCTCTGCGAGTCTAAGTAGCTAGATCCAACATACTTCCCTTCAAACTTAAGCTTAAAATATTCCCAATCCACTCGATCTGTCGGAACACCTTGCCTGACAGTGAGCCACCATCGATAAGCTTCATCTCGGAGCAACGAGACAGCACCTTTTAGCTTTTCCTCAGGAGTACGGTCCAAATCATCCATGATTCTTTCGACTACCTCCAACCAATACTCCGCTACATTCGGAGCTACTCCTGATACTCCTCTAAAAGCCTCAGTTCTGTTCGACCTAAGTCTTTTCGACACTGATTTTCGGGCTTCATTTCCCACACTAGCTCCTGCCACACGTTCTAGTACTCGCAACATAGCTCGCGATACTACATCATCCCCCATCTGATATTGCTGTTCAACACCAAAAGCTAGTGGTAGTGGCGGTGGTACCCCATTCTCAGATCCTTGACCCGACCTAACGGGTTCTGACACGGCCATTCTACCTCTATCGCATCCACGACGACCTCATCCTCTAGAACTCATGTCTAACGTCGTGATTTAATCTAATTAAAAAGTTTTATGCAGTAGAAATTTTGTTTCACTGTTTATTCACGAGCAAATTTTATGATAAGAAGTTTCCAGAAGTAGTTCCTTCGATCAGTCAAAGTTTCAGTTCAAGTTCACTACTCTAATTCAGAGAGTCACATCCATTCCTCAATGGAGGCACATTCATTCATCAACAAGAACACATTCAGTCAGTGGTATCTACCACACACATTCACTATTCAGACATTTCTACCCGTTTCTATCCCATGGGTATTTTCGTCATTTGTCCCTGTGGGTATTTTGGTAATAAATCGGGATCAATTTAAAATCTTTATAAACCAAAGGTATTTCAAAACTCGGGTAATTTTGAAAATTTGTTTTCCAAATCAGAGGTATTGCCAAAAATTTCAGAAATCAGGGTTATTTTGGTAATTTTGGAAGTTAGGGGCATTTCGGTAGTTTTGAAATCTGAGGGTATTTTGGTAATTTTAAAATTCGGGGGTACTTTGGTAATTTTTCAAACCAGGGACATTTTGGTTATTTTGCAAAACAAGGGTAATTTGATAATTTTGCAAGTCGAGGGTATTTTAGTAAATTTCCAAATCTAAGTACATTGACTTTTGCAAAATAGAGTTTTTTTTTTGTACACTTTTGCAAGATAGAGAAATTTTATTAAAATCAAGGGTAATATGGTACTTTTAAAAACCAAGGGCATTTTCGTAATTCTTTCACCGTGGGTATTTTAGTAATTTGGCAATTCGGAAAATTTTTCGAGAAATTTTTCAAAATAGATTTTGTTACAAATCGAAGGGGTAATTTAAGGATTTAAAAACTAGGGTTTTATAAAAAAAATTACGGCTAGTCCCTTTCGGGTTTTAGTTATTGGGTTTAGCCTATGAATAAGTCCTATTGGTTAGGGTGAACCATAGCTACGCACCATGTAGGATTCGAGTAAAGAGGAGGTGAGTCGCTAGGATTGCTTAAGTACAGTGCTCTTCTTGAATCCACTCCTAGACATGCACACAATGGTTGCCACACCTTAACTCGGTGACTTACTTCTGTGTTTGTTTAATAGTCCTTAAGTCTTATGCATGTGTTTGAGTGCACTAGCCCTAGGGTTCAATAGCCTAATATTCTAATCTGAGCCCAAATAAGCCCATAACAGTTCACATAAACAATCACTTCAATAATTAGAAGTACTTACGGTGGACTTGAGTAGAATCTGAGATGCCATGCCGAATAACTCGAAATAAAAGTCCATATTTTGAAAAGCCCATTTTGAAAATAATTTTTTGGACCCAAAACCCTCAAAGCCGAGTTTTGAATTGGGCTGTGATACCAAACTGTAACACCCCAAACCCGGCCCATTCGTTACGATCGAATTTGAAATGCCACCGGAAAATGTTTGAAAATATCCCGACTTTATGCGGAACTTGAAAATTTTGTTCTTATTCAAAAACCATGTCCATTTAAATTTTTAAATAATATAAGCTTGATAAAATATCTGAATTAAAACTTTATTATATATATAGATTTATGAAAATAAAACCATTTATGAAAGATATCTCAATTGTCAATCCATAATAAAGCATAATATTAAAGATACTTAATAAAAATACTTAAATACTTTAATGGGCCTTATTACAATAAACACTTAATCAAAATACTGAAAATATAAATACTTGATTAATTAAATAAAATGTCTTCTGCATGGGCCACCTCGTATCCACTCCAAAAACCGGTCCAAGCATTACCTGTGATGTTGATAAAAATTGGATGAGTCATACAGACTCAGTGTGTAATTAAACCACTAAATTCCACCCACATGTTAACACATATTAACCCATATATCAAATAACAAGATATCATATTCACAATTTACCACATTCTGGGCTTGGCCCATATTCATAACACTTATCAGGTAACAGGGTAATTAACCACATACTTTTCACATACTGGGCTTAGCCCATTTCTTATTCAAATCCACATTCACATACTGGGCTTGGCCCATTCCCATATTAGTCCACGTATCAATTGGGCTTGGCCCACTTTCACATTAAATTCACATATTAGATATAATTATTCAAAGTGTACCCGACCAAAACCTAGGGTCCATCCTCTACACACCCCCTTATCCAGCCTACCACACACCAGGGGATTAATAAATCACCCTCTCCTTTTCACTCCAAAAGGCAATCAATGCCGTCCATGTGCAATAAATCACAAAAATTCACAACGCGACCTCAGTCAGCGCCAATCCACAATGTAGCCGTAGCTAACACCAAAACCACGATGGGACACATAGTCACTCATCAACCACGATATGGCACTTAGACGATATCAACCACGATGAGGCACATAGCCATTCATCAAGCCACACGAACTAAATCGCAATTAATCCACAACGTGACCTCAGTCAACGTCAATCCACGATGTAGCTCAAGGCTAACATCAAACCACGTACTCGAAGTACACCCGTACCTTCTTTCATATCCCAACCCATGCACATGCAACATGTAATAGTGGCATAATACTAAATGAATGCACATGTTATTAGGGGGACCATCATATTTCCATAGGCATAGTCACATTCACATCGGCACTTTCACATTCAGTATCAGCAGATTATACTAACTCGATTATCGATATACCCTTTTAGGGTAATCACCACATAATCGCCCTTTGCCTTTGGTTAGCACATAATTCACACATGAAAATATAGCAAAACCCATAAAATGGTGGGTTAATCACACACCGACTATTTAGTGAAATCTGAACTATTTGATTCTAACATGATGAACGTGGTTTTTTCCTCCTCCCTTTTGCC
Source organism: Gossypium rotundifolium (assembly GCA_025506655.1). Classification (NCBI taxonomy): domain Eukaryota; kingdom Viridiplantae; phylum Streptophyta; class Magnoliopsida; order Malvales; family Malvaceae; genus Gossypium; species Gossypium rotundifolium. Next base: position 90,078,673 of record CP106733.1, on the reverse strand, counting down.
GATTTGGTCTCCTACCAAATCCCGGAGGCTTTGGTTATCTCTGCCGATTTGCCCCTAACATCCATAGATAGAATCGGTGTCACTTTTAAACCCAAATATGGCCTATGGCCGAATAACACAAGCCTCCTTACCCTACTAAACTAAATCCCAAATCACCACTTGCTCCTTGAATAGTCGAAATCCCTGATTAGCAACCATTAGAATCAGCTTGGCACATGAAAACTCTAAAGATGGCCCTTGGTCGAATATTACCAATTGCTTACCATAATCTCTGCAAATCCCGAAAGACTCCTTTAATGCTCCCTAACGTTGGCACAAAAGAAACATATTAATATGGCCTTGAGCATATTCGGCCATTCTTGGAAATCAAGGCCTACCCTTGATTTCGGCATACCACAAGAAAAAGAGAAGAAACCAACTGCTTAATAAGGGTACTTACAAACGTTCGTTTAGAGAGACTACAAGAAAGTAGTCGACGGCACCTTCCTTGATGATTCGACTTATGCTCTAAATGGTGACTACACATTCGGCTATGGCTTTCAAAAGAAGATGGGGTATTCGGCTATTCAAGGAATAAAAGAAAGGATTTGGGGTTGAAAGAAAATAAAAGAAAAGAAGAGAAGAGGAGTAATGGAATTTGCAAAGCAACACTAAAAAAAACTAACAATTTTCAAGACTTACCCCCTCCTTATGACTGAATTTACCAACACCAAGAGCCCTCAATCGCCACTACCTCTCCCCTTATCACATCCCAAAATTTTCTCCATTATTATCTCTTTATCACCCACTTAAATAAATAAAATAAACAACAATATCCCTTACTAATATCTCATTTAATCTAAATAAAATAAAACCATAATTAAAATAAATAAATAAAACTACAATTATCTTACATCTACCATCTTAAAATAAATAAATAAAGCGCACTTATCCTACTCTTAGCCAAATTAATAAAAATAAAACCAAGCATTATCCTTATCATTTGAGAGTCCATATGTCGTCCCACTACTCACATCTCAAGGAAAAAATAAAAATAAAACCCAACTCATTTCTTTGCCTACATGGTTCGAACATAGACCCTCTTTGGAACCTTTTGAAGCAAACTGCAGGTAACGCCCCAGCCACTCTGCTGCTGGTTCTTTTGGGACAAAATTCACCCTGAATTTCTTTTAAGACCTAGTTAGCCTAAGTGCCTTCTTGCCGCACAAAAATAAAATGCACTTTCTTGCTTCCTTCGCAACTCGAACCTAGGCCCTCATTGCCGCAAGCCACATATAGCGCCCCAAGCCACTCTGCCATGGCCTTCTTTTATGACATAAGCTCGCCATAATTTATTTTCAAGCCTCCTTCCCAAGCTCCCTCTTGTCTTAACGCCAAAGCAAAATAAAAACATGCCCATGCCGCCAACGGGATTCAAACCAAGGCCCTTGTCCAGGCGTCATTCCAGGCCCTTAAGTGGCGCATGGAAGCCACTTTACCAAGGCCTGCTTTATGCCAAACATGCCTAAGATTTTTCCTTTAAGGCCTCCCTGGCCTTGCTCCCCTTCCAGACGCAAAAAGAAAAGCCCATTGCTTCCCACGCTGCTCGAATCCTGTCCACCTAGCTCCTTGAGGCGTCACTCCCCTAAGCACTAAGTGGCGCCTCCTAGCCAATTTACCATACGATTTCTTGTGTCATAAATCCCAGGAAAATTTCCTTAAGGCCTCTTTGCCTAGTTCCCCCTTTTTACACTTAAATCCAAAAAATTTTCCAAAGCATTCCCTTATATTTTAAAGTTCCCGAAACCCTTAGAACATAACGTAACATACTCCAAGCCTACTATCACTCAAATTATGCACGAACGCATAACCCCTAATCTAGGATGTTACAGCTTCTTCTAAAAAAAGACTAAATAAGGAATTTAATCATATAAATTATGTCCCAATATTATTTTTGTACAATTTTCAATGATTTTTCTGATGCGAATAGGGATCACATAATCATTCTAAACCAATTTCACAGAAATTCAAATATCTCAAAATATACGAATCATTTGTTTGCTATGTTTCTTCTATATGAAAATAGACTCAATAATATTTAAATAAATATCTCATAAAACTTATAATTCAATCTCTACTATTTTTAGTGATTTTTCAAACTCAGGTCACTGCTGCTATCCAAACAGTTTTATTGTAAAATTTTGCTCTTTCACTTTAGTTGTGTTCATCACTTGCTTATACCAACCTTTCCAATTTTCGATTACATATCGTACATATTGTTCATACGTAAATTTTCCACATTTCTCAATTGGTCACATTCACACATGCGCTTATTCATAACATGATCGCACCAATCATCATTAGTAAATTATCTCGTTGAACCCCTTCAAAAAATGCCCGATACTCGGTGGTCTCAACACATAGCTCCACCTACACATAATTCGGCTTTCTTGTACACATGGTGAAGGTCCCTTATCAGCCATGTGACCTAGCCATTCCATCTCGTAGCTTTCTTGTCTACATGGCGTCCAACACTAGGAACCACTCATGTGACCTAGCTACTCATAACCCATAACTTTCTTGTACACATGGTATACACACAGTATTACACATGTGACCTAGTTACATATAAAACTATTATCCCGTAGCTTTCTTGCACACATGGTGAATGTCCCTTATGATCCATGTGGCCTAGCTACATATCAAATTTTTCCATCTAGTAGCTTTCTTATGCACACGATGAAGGTCCCATATCACTCCTGTGACCTAGCTACATATTGTCCGTATCTTTTAGTTTTCCGAAGGTTCAATCGAGAATTTCTCATTCCATTCATTTTCATATTTTAGTTATCACCCAATGATTTCCATAATATCTAGCAAAATAATTATTGTACAAGTAAAATAAATGCATTATTTACATATAAACTTTCTTGTTGAAATCTCCTCAGGTACAACCGTGTAGCAACTCATACAACCCATGTAATATTAATTTAACATTCAATTCATATAACATTAATTTGCCATTCAATTTCACATGACACAATAAACATCACATTTTCCATACCATACATACCATCCATCAACTTCTCCTAAACATATTAAATCATACAATTTATGTCATATCAATAGAAAATTACAATTCAAGCATGGTGTTGCATTATTATTAACACATGAACTTACCTCGAATGCCGAAACGGTCATTTTACCAACTTTCTCGATTTTTTTATTTTCCTGTAGTTCTAAGTCCAAATCTCATTTTTCTGGGTCTAAAACATCACATTTCACTTATTTAATTAATGTACTACTCAAAACTGTCCCTAACTCAAACTTTGGAAAAATTACAATTTTGCCTTAAACTTTCGCATAATTATAATTTTTCCCTAGGCTCGAAAATTAAACTTCATCCATTATTCTTATGTTTTATAACAAGCTGAACATTTTTCCTTCTATAGCAACATCAAATTCTCACTCTAACATGTACTTATGAACGTTAGGTATTTTTCTTCGATTATGTCGTTTTACTCGTTTTCACGTAAAATCGCTTAGCAAAAGTTGTTTAACATAATTTTAGCCTTCATATTCTATCATAAAATATCAAAATAAATACATTTCACCTATGGGTATTTTTCCAAATATGAACCCTAGGTTAAGTTATTGCTAGAATAAGTTAAACCAAGTTACAGGGATTACAAAAACGTAAAGAACATTAAAAATGGGGCTTGGACTCCCTTACTATGGAGCTTGGAAGCTTGAAACAAACACTAGCTATGGAGAACCCTTGTAATTTCGTCCTAATGAAGAAGATGGAAATATTTGGCATTTAAATTTTGTTTTTAATTCATTTAATTCACTAAATTACCAAAATGCCCCTTAAAAAATCTTTTGAAACACACCCATCCATGTCCATTTTTGTCCACCAACTTAACCAATGGTCTGATTATCATTTAAGGACCTCCAATTTAAAATTTGATAACAATTGGACACCTCTGCCATGTAGAACTCAACTTTTGTACCTTTTACAATTTAGTCCTTTTGACTAAATTGAGTGCCCAAACGTCGAAATTTTCGAACGAAATTTTCACGGAATGTTTCTGTGAAATCGTAGACCATAAAAATATAATAGAAATAAATTTTATTACGTCAAATTTGTGGTCCCGAAACCACTGTTCCGACTAGGCCTTAATTCGGGATGTTACATTTCTTCCCCCCTTTAGGATTTTCGTCCTCGAAAATCTTACCGAAGAGTGGTTTAGTATCTTTCTTTAATTTCCAACATCACTAAATAATCTTTTCAAGACGATACTTTGAAACACTCAATCATTGATCTGAATCCTAATAGAACTTAGTGAATTACATCAAACAAAGAATCGATACATATTGAAATTATTATGCTAATTCTATCAAATGTTGAAAACAACCCACTAGCATTTCTCTTGGCTTCCCGGATCAATCGATAATCACTCACAATCATTCAATAGCTTAATTCATAACCCATCTTAAACTCAAATTTTGCTATATCATCGATATATTAAACTCTCGAAACTAGGAAACATATGAAAACCCATGTTAAACAAACAGTATCATCAAATTTTTAATACAGACATAATAATAACCGTCTCTAAATCACTAGTCGAACAATGTCTCTAAATCACTAGTTGAACAATTCTTTTTAATGTGACATTAACCGTATGAAAACATGAACCATCACTTTATATTCTAGCAATAAAATTCATTCTGATCCGTTCGCTAGTGCATCACTGAAAAAAATCATAAACTCATTACTCAATTCCAACTGAACTCAAAACTAGAGCTTTGGTTAATAATACCTTCAATTGCTTTAACTTTGTTAGTATACCAAGACCATTCAAACTTTCACAAATATGGTAACTTTTCCAATCAGAACAACTTTAACTTATAATAACACCATCCGGTTAGAATAATCCAATAAGCATATCTCTATATTATGCTTTCTAAAATATAATTTCTTTATTCCTACTACCCGTCTTCATACTCGTGAATACACAAAATTTATTCTCTTAGTTGAGGCATGTTTAAATATACATAACTCAAATCATATCTCAACAAATCAGTTCACTCATATAAAAACAACTGAGTTGATTTCAGCTATCGAATAATAACATATCAATATACTCTTTTCTTCATGATGAGGATACAACTCAAATATACAATCTTTCAAAATTATTTTAGCATGCAAATCAAAGATCTTTTAAACCATATTAGCTCGAGGAAATAGATATTCTGATTGAACTCATTAACTTTAATCAAACTTACCTGAGGAAAGAAAACTACTATATAATTTAAGCTTGTGTTCTTACCATTTATACCCTTTCCAATATCAATTTCTTCCACGGAAATTTGAGAAACCTTCATACCAGAATCACCACATTTCTATTACCTAATCTAGAAATACAATCATACTAAACATATCCATCATAGACCAGAGAACATGATTTAAGGATGAGCCATGTTCGATAATTTGCAAAATAATGGCGATAAGAAAACCCTAAATACGATACTATTCCAGAAGTTTGAAAACATAGCTCACAAGAAAATAGCAGAGATCCTGATGATTCCTCAGAGAAACCCAGCAGAAAATAATGCTTACCGACTTTGGACTTCTATCATAACAGAGATAATATATTTCCCGTATATTTAAAACAAAACCATAATCAGTAGAAATATAAGAATAGTCTCACATAAATTTAAACCATCGACTTCATTCCAAGATATTTAAATAGAATTCCGAAGAGATAAAGAAATACCAATCATACACCGACCAGACCAACAAGGCATTCGTCTAACATCATAGTTAACTTTTCACAACGTAAGAATTCCATCAGAAACTAAACAATCACACACATATCTCTGAGGATAAGAGAATATATATAGAATACACAGAAAAGATCATCATATTTATTTCAACTGTAACTGTCACACACACAGACATCTTTACTAGTCAAATATCATTTCTTTGATTAATTATGTCATCATGAACCCCGTATTATTCCACTCACTAACGAAAATCAATTCAGGAAAAATTTCAGCAAACACATACTTTAGACATCATATCTAAATAAGTCGATTAGCCGAGACTAACTTCTCATTTATTCGTGATATTGCATAATCTGTATCATCTTTAAAACATTCTAATATCCTTCCAAAATTGTTTCCACTTTCCAAACTATTCTTATCTCTATATGCATTACTAAGTATTTCACCACCAAAATATTTAGTTTCACATTTATGGACTTATTCCACATGGTTCTCATGAATTTTCGTTATAAAACAACACTGGTAAGGGGGTGAGGTCGTAAAGCTTTTGACTTAACTCTCATAAATTCATACATATGACTTTGTATTCATCTCCAACATCATATAATCACAATTACATAATTCACTTCAAGCTAATTAACATACATAGTCATGTTACACAAACTTTTTTTTATTATCTTATTCAAACAAGTGTGCATAAACACACATTCTGTCAATTTGAGAAAATTTACTAATCGTATTCACTTATCAAATATGTTGGGCACATAACATCATATGCATGCCAAACAAACATGGATGGGCTTATCACCATATAAACTTTCATTTCATTCCACTTTTCACATTTCTCAACTTGTGGTTATCTCATTTCATACATTAACACATATATATCATGAACTTATTCATACCTTTCCAAATTTTGACACATCATAAGCACGTCTCAATCATTTCAATATCATTATCAGTATTATCAAAAAATAATTCAACTGGAAGTCATCTCTGTCTTAACAAAACAATTTAAACGAAGGGAGATATCACACTATCATGAGTAGTAATATGGCATGTATAGCTAGACTCACATACGCTATGTTAGTCCGAGAATCGACTAAACGATAGCTCTAATACCACTAAATGTAACACCCCTTACCCATATTCAACGCCGGAATAGGGTACAATGCATTACCAAAACACATACATTTGAAAACGTATTAAACTCAGTCATAAAATTTCATCCAAATTATACAAAATGAGCTACTAAATATTAAAGTCCAACATTTTAGGCCAAACTAATTATGACATATACAAATGACTAAGTTTCCTATATATGCCATAAACTTAAGAGGTTTGCATTCACTTTTACCCCATGATGATAGCTTGATAGTGTGATTACATCTCCGGTGATCTCCAACTCGAGTTAGCATACAACCCTCTAAGATATGGGAAATGAAGGGAAGTAAGCTACAAAGCTTAGTAAGTAAGTATGTAAATAATAAGCGATTTACTTACAGGCTTTTATAAATCTTCACTATATGTTCTCAAGATAATACAATCATAATTGAACATAGTTCCACTTTTTATTCAAGTTCATCTCAAGCTATCTACTCGAGTCACAGTCACTAAATTATTTATATCTGGAGTTACAAAACCCCAAATTAAGATCTGTAAATTTTTTCTGAAACTACATTCACATATATTTTTACCATAAAATTTTCATAATTTTTGGTTTATCCAATTATTACATTTTATTCTTCAAACACTCCCATGTTCTGCTGTTTGACAATTCCGACCATTCTTTGCTAAAATTCAATTATCTTTTTGTACAGAATTCAAATGATGTTCTAGTTTGCTTCTTATAAAAATAAACTCAATAAGGAATCTAATCATATAAATTATGTCCCAATATTATTTTTGTACAATTTTCAATGGATTTTACAAGGCAGAACAGGGGATCACGTAATCATTCTAAACCAATCTCACAGAAATTCAAATATCTCAAAATATACGAATCATTTATTTGCTATGTTTCTTTTTATATGAAAATAGAATCAATAAGATTTAAATAAATATCTCGTAAAACTTATAATTCAATCTCTACTATGTTTAGTGATTTTTCAAACTCATGCCACTACTGTTGTCCAAATAGTTTTATTGTAAATTTTTGCTTTTTCACTTTAGTTCTGTTCATCACTTGCTTATACCAACCTTTCCAATTTCTGATTACATATCGAACATATTGTTCATACGTAAATTTTCCACGTTTCTCAATTGGTCACATTCACACTTGCACTTATTCATAACATGATCGCACCAATCATCATTAGTAAATTATCTCGTTGAACCCCTTCGAAGAACGCCCGATACTCGGTGTTCTCAGCACATAGCTCCACCTACACATAATTCGGCTTTCTTGTACACATGGTGAAGGTCCCTTATCATCCATGTGACTTAGCCATTCCATCTCATAGCTTTCTTGTCTACATGGTGTCTAGCACTAGGAACCACTCATGTGGCCTAGCTACTCATAACCCGTAACTTTCTTGTACACATGGTATACATACAGTATTACACATGTGACTTAGTTACATATAAAATTATTATCCCGTAGCTTTCTTGCACACATGGTGAAAGTACCTTATCATCCATGTGGCCTAGGTATATATCAAATTTTGTCATCTAGTAGCTTTCTTGTGCACACGGTGAAGGTCCCATATCACTCGTGTGACCTAGCTACATATTGTCCGTATCTCTCAGTTTTTCGAAGGTTCAATCGAGAATTTCTCATTCCATTCATTTTCATATTTTAGTTATCACCCAAATGACTTCCATAATATCTAGCAAAATAATTATTGTACAAGTAAAATAAATACATTATTTACATATATTTTCTTGTCGAAATCTCTTCAGGTACAACCGTGTAGCAACTCATACTACCCATGTAATATTAATTTAACATTCAATTCCTGTAACATTAATTTTCCATTCAATTTCACATGACACAATAAACATCACATTTTCCATACCATAAGTACCATCCATCAACTTCTCCTAAACATATTAAATCATACAATTTATGTCATATTAATATAAAATTACAATTCAAGCATGGTATTGCATTATTATTAACACACGAACTTACCTCCAATGCCGAAACAGTCATTTTACCAAGTTTCCTGATTTTTTATTTTCCTCCAATTCTAGGCCCAAATCTTATTTTTCTGGGTCTAAAATATCACATTTCACTTATTCAATTAATGTACTACTCAAAACAGTCCCTAACACAAACTTTGGAAAAATTACAATTTTGCCCCTAAACTTTTGCATAATTACAATTTTTCCACTAGGCTCGAAAATTAAACTTCATCCCTTATTCTTATGTTTCATAACAAGCTGAACATTTTTCCCTTCTATAGCAACATCAAATTCTCACTCTAACATGTACTTATGAACATTATGTATTTTTACTAATTATGTCGTTTTACTCGTTTTCACGTAAAATCGCTTAGGAAAAGTTGTTTAACATAATTTTAGCCTTCATATTCTATCATAAAATATCAAAATAAACACATTTCACCTATGGGTATTTTTCCAAATATGAACCCTAGGTTAAATCATTGCTAGAATAAGTTAAACCAAGTTACCGGGATTCTAAAAACGTAAAGAACATTAAAAATGGGGCTTGGAATCACTTACTATGGATATTGGAAGCTTGAAACAAACCCTAGATATGGACAACCCTTGTAATTTCGTCCTAATGAAGAAGATGGACATATTTGGCATTTAAATTTTGTTTTTAATTCATTTAATTCATTAAATTACCAAAATGCCCCTTAATAAAATCTTTTGAAACATACTCATCCATGTCCATTTTTGTCCACCAACTTAACCAATGGTCTAATTATCATTTAAGGACATCCAATTTAAAATTTCATAACATTTGGACACCTCTAACATGTAGAACACAACTTTTATACTTTTTACAATTTAGTCCTTTTGACTAAATTGAGTACCCAAACGTCGAAATTTTCGAACAAAATTTTCATGGAATGTTTCCGTGAAATTGTAGACCATAAAAATATAATAAAAATAAATTTTATTACGTCAAATTTGTGGTCCCGAAACCATTGTTTCGACTAGGCCTTAATTCAGGATGTTACAAACCTAGAATGTTCTTTCCTAGTGGCCGTGTTTAACTTCCTGTAATTCCTACAAATCATCCAACCCGTGACTTGAATATCTGCAGTAATCCATCTGACACCCTTCTTGTGCTTTTCCAAAACAACAAATCACTCTTCTTCTTCATTCTTGGTGAACTCAACTGAAATCATGATAGGTAAAAATAGAGATAAACCCAAATAATCATATTTAAAATGAAGAGGGCAAAGTCTTCAATTTCAATTTGACTGGCTCTTCAATCAATACTTTTGGTTGTGTGTACTCCCGAGATAATAACTCTAATGATTACAGTGGAACTTCTTGATTAAATCCCTTCCTTTTAGTTTCTAACAAAGCCAAACATTCCTCGCCTTCATTATCACTTGGCGAATCCGCTAGTAGAATACATTCTAACGGATCATCTATAGAATTGAGCCCCAGCTCTATAGAAGCTAGCGATTCCATCTTGGAAAAAGCAAAACAGTCTTCAACTACATCTAGGAATTTAGCAGCATCAAATCATTAAAAGCCACCATTTCATCAAAAATTTCTTTCTACTGAGTATCTCGTTGCTGCTTTTGGAATTCTTGAGGATATGACAATGGTGGAATCTTAGCTTTAACCAGAAAACTCTTCTGTGGAAATCTTTCAACATCTAACAAGGGTGTTAGATAATCAGAACTAACTAGTTTAGATTTTACCTCATCAAGGATCACTTAATCTAACTTTCATGATACAGGAGTTTCAAGACTTGGTTGGACTTCCTCTTTGTCTTGAGCTACAACAGGCTCGTCTTGAACCTCAACCACCTTGGGCTCCAATGTTTTCCACTTGGCAAAGAGATTGCTTTGAAGTGTTCTTTTCCCAAAAATTTTGGATTTTCTGTGTTGCTTGGCCAAATACCTTGAGGTTTATTTCAAAGTTCATTGGTTAGAAGACCTATTTGATTCTCCAAATTTCTTAAAGAGGTATTATTCTTCGCTATGTATTCCTTCTGTAGATTCTCAAGATCACTTGAGGATTCAGTTTGTGGGGGTTGTTGCACTTGTTGAGAATATTTTGACGGATAATTTGGTCGAAATGGCATAACAGAGTCACTTGGTTTGCCCATTGATTACTCCATGGAGAAATTGGATGATTAGACCATGATGAGTTGTAAAAATTTTATTGCGGACCATTCCAATTCTGATTTCCCATGTAATAATTTGACTATTGATTCGATGGGAAATTTTCCAAGAAATGGCCATCTCCATAGTACTAACAAGAAATATTCCCAAATTGGTTCGACTGTTGACCTGATTTACCATTGAAACCATTAAAAATTATGTTCGTAAGCATTGAAAACATAGAGGATACCTGGGCTGCCAAAGAAGCAAGTGTGTCTGCTTCATGTACTCCTAATGCTCGTCTTTCTAAGGCTACTCGATTGGTTCGCCACTGATAGCTATTGGTGGAAATTTTTTCAATAATCACGTAAGTATTGTTATAAGACTTAGAAAGAAGGGCTCTATTTGTCGAAACATCCACCATCATTCTAGTATGAATATTGAGACTAATATAGAAAGTCCTTATTTGAACGTAGAAAGGAATGCCATGATAAGGACACTTTCATAGTAACTCCTTGAACCACTCCCATACATCATATAAAGATTCTTTATCAAGTTACTGAAGTGAAGTGATTTCATTTCGGATCTTGACGGTTAAAGATGGAGGGAAATGTAACAGCCCGCTTTTAGTCAAATCAGAATAGTGGCTTTGGGACCACAAATTTGAAGTCAAAATAATTATTTTATTATTATTTTAATGTTTATAGCATGATAATATGATTGTGTGAAAATTTTGTTAAGAAATTTTATCGTTTGAGTGTTTAATTTGATAAAAAGGACTAAATCGCATAAAGTGTAAAACTTGAGTTCTATTAGTTAAAGTGTCTAATAGCTATAGAACTTTAAAATGGAGGTCCTTATGTGGTAATTATCCCATTACTTATATATTGGATGATATTGGCTTGACATTATTGAAATTTTGATTAAGTTTTAAGGTTAATTTAGTAATTTGGTAATTAATGGTAATTATAATAAAACAAACTATGTATCATCTTTATGTCTTCTCTTGTAACCGAAAACTAGGGCTTAGGAACCCATTTTTTATGGTCAAGCTTTCAGCAAGCTCATCCTTGTCTAATTGGTATGTATTTTGTCCCATTTTAAATTATTTCTATGTTTTTGAGATCATTGCAGCTTAATCTAGCTAGCAAAAGGGATTATTTTGCAAAGCTGTTAAAGGTTTAGGGTTTTTCTATTGATGAATCTATGTGTATTTTGATGTTTAATGATATAAAATACATGCTTATCGTTAGATAAACAACATTTGTTAAGTGATTTTTAGTAAAATGTCCAATTAGGGATTGAACTGTGAAATGTGTAAATTGTGTGGTTAAATTGTTAAATAAATGAAAAATATGGACTGTTAGGGACCTAATTGAAATTTGGATAGCATGGGTTTTGGTTGAATAGCATGAATTTGTGATTTTCTGAAATAAGGACAAAATTATAAAATATGAAATATTAGGTGAAAATGTATAAAATGGCCTTAATGTATAATTTGGACTAAATTGAATAAAGATATTATTAAATAAGTTACTTTTGATTATATTTAGATCAAGAAAGGTGAAATACGGGCTTAGATCAGGGAAAAAATAAAGTTTTGGATTGGATCGGGGAAAGATCGCCGTTTTTACATTCAAGGTAAGTTCGTATGTAATATGCTTTGTTATAATTTTATTTTAAATGTTTTGATACTGTATAAACTATGAATAAGACTATACAGACATGTTCGACGACAATTCGGTAAGTGTGAAATCTCGGTTGAGCCTTAGGAATAGATTTGGATACGAATGACATGTCATTAGGGTTATTATTGTTTTGGGTGTTGGTCTGTATGTCCTACTGGTGGCTGATTTATCCAGCATGTGTTACGAATTCTTGTCAGCTATGTATTGGCACTTCGGTGAAAGATTTTATTGAGATAGCTTCGGCTATATATATTGGCACTTTCGGTGCGGGATTCCTAAGTATCCTGTATTATTCCAAATGGTTCAATGTATATCGAAGATATAAAATGGTGAGAAATAGATACGTATTAGTGCAACTATGTACGAAAATTATTTAAGCATCAAATCTAAGGAAATTGTAAGTTAATGGTTAATTATGTGATTGAATACATGTTATCATTATAGTTAAATGTTTTGTAGTATGTTATGTTCATATTATTGAATGATAATTGAATTGTGAGCTTTGCTTATTATTTCATACGAGCCTACTAAGCTTTAGAGCTTACTAAGCTTTATTGCTTACTTGGTTTAATTTTTCTATGTTTTATAGTGAAATCAAGCTAGCTTATATTCGAGGATCGTCGGAGACTTCATCAAACTATCCTACTATCACTTTGGTACCTTTGAACTTAAGTATTTTGAGTATATGGCATATATAGGGACTTTGGCCAATTTGGCATATGTTTGTTAATGAATTTAGTCATTTGAAATGTTTTGTAAATATTTAGTGTTTGGTTTTGTATATAACCGTGAGAGTTGGCTTAATTTGGTTAGTTTGGTTGTGTATACATATGTGCATATTGTTTTGGTTGTGTTGGTAATTAAGGATACTAATGGTTGGGATTTGAGTTGTTATGTTTGTGAATCTAACGAAAATAATGCATGTTTAGAAAATGACCATATTGATGATTTGAGAAAGTGATTTATGGTATGAAATTTGATGGCACATTGTTAGATTGTATACCTTGTAATTGTTGTTGTTGGAAATGGTATGAAATATTCTTGGTTGAGGTTGATTGAATGCCTATTTATGTTTGGTTTTGGTGCCATTTTGTTTGGCGTAGGTGTATACAAATTTGGGTGGCAAATTGACTTGGTAAATAGCCTATTTTTGTTCACACGAGTAGAGACACGAGCATGTGTCCCAACTATTTGTGACACATGGTCAGGTTGCAGGGCCGTGTGTCCCCTAGTGCTGAATTAAAAATCAAGTCAGTATGCTCCAAACAGACCATCACAGAAGCGTGTGATTCGTCGTGTTGCATAAGTCAGTATACCCTACAAGTTTGGCACAGCCTAGCACATGACCTGACACACAGGCGTGTGTGGCAATTTTTAGGTCACACGGGTGTGTGTGTTGGCCGTGTGACCCAAGTCAGAGAGTTACACGGGGTCGGACATAGGCTGGGACATGGCCATGTGATCCCATTTCAAATGTCCACACGGCATGTGACACGGGCGTGTGTCCCTTGTATTTTGCAAAATTTTTCTAAGTCTCATCAAAGTTTCCTAAGTTATCAGTTTAGTCCTGAACCACTTCTAAAGCATGTTTTGGGCCTCGTAGGCTCGTATTAGGGACAATGTGATTGAGTTTGAATGATAATTATATGAAATTTGAAAATGTATGTGAAATTATTATTTAATTGTTTTATAAGTCTGGTAATGCTCTATAACCTGTTTCTAATGTTGAATAAGGGTGACGGGTGTTACATTTAGTGGTATCAGAGCTACAGTTTAGTTGATTCTAGGACTAACGTAGCGTATGTGAGAGTCTAGCTATACATGCCATATATAACATGTGATAGTGTGATATCTCTTGACAATTTAAATCGTGTTTCCTTATAGTCAATGGATCCAAATTGAGCTGTAGCTGATGATGTCGAAAGTAATACGCTTGCCTCTATTCATGGAGTAGGAAAATCAAAGTCGAGACCCGTATGGGGTAGCTAGGGAAGAGAGGCTAAAGAAGCCCTCTTCCAAATGATGAACGAGTGGTTCATGGAATTTGTTCAAACAAATCCAACTACTCAACAACCTCTACTCCACCTAATCCTTAACCGGTTCCCGTAGCTCCTCAAAGTGTGGAACTTCTATTACTGAATAAGCCACTAGTTGTTAAGATTAAAAAATATGGGGCCGAAGAGTTGAGAGCTACTATTGTCGATGATCTCAAGAGAGCCGAGTTTTGGCTTGAAAACACTATCAGAGTATTTGATGAACTTTCTTACACACCGGCTGAATGTTTAAAATGTGTCGTATCCCTTCTAAGGTACATGCGTATCAATGGTGGAATACTTTAGTATCCGTGGTACCAAGAGAAAGAGTTACCTAGGAATTCATTCAAGCCGAATTCAAAAAGAAATACATCAGTTAACGATTTATTGATCAGAAGTGCAAAGAGTTTCTGGAGCTGAAGTAGGGCTGTATGTCTATAATCGAGTATAAGAGATAATTTTTGAGACTCTATAAATATGCTCGGGAATGTGTTTCATCCAAAGCACTTATGTGTAAAAGGTTCGAAGATGGATTGAATGAAAACATTAGACTGTTGTTCAGGATTCTAGAATTGAAAGAATTTGTTGTTTTAGTTGACTGAGCTTGCGAAGCCAAAGATTGGGCAAAGAAAAGAGAAAATCTGATTTCGAGGCTAGAGATTCGAGAAAGAGATCGATGACCAAACCATATCAGTCTTCATCAAACAAATCAAGAGACTTGTATACTCATTCAAATGCTTCAATCAGGTATCCAAATAGGGATCGTGGAAAGCAATACTCAAATCCTAAAACACAAGCTACATCAATATCGAGTGTTGACAGCATGAGAAACAATAAACCTAAGTGTCAACATTGTGGTCGATGACATTTTGGAGTTTGTTGGATGGATAATAACAATAAAGCTTGTTTCAGATGTGGTTCGCAAGAATATTTTATTCGTTATTTTCCTCAGTTATCTGGGAAAGATAATCTTCAGACTTCAAGGCTTAGTATTACAGTTGCCAAGGGTAAACCACCTAGAAATGTGGGGAATATGACTAGTAGTAGAGGAATGACAAAGGACTCCACTGTGAGATTCAAAGCCAGAGCACCTGCTAGAGCTTACGCTATTTGTGCTCGCTAAGATGCATTATCACTAGATGTTATTACCGGTACATTTTCTCTCCATGACACTAATGTTATTTCATTGATTGATCCTGGATCGACTCATTCATATATTTGTATCAATTTGGTGTCTAGTAAGAGTTTACCTGTTGATTCTACTATGTTTATGATTAAAGTATCAAACCCCTTAAGTAAGCATGTTCTAGTTGATAAAGTTTACAAGAACTATCCTTTAATGACTCGGGGTTACTGTTAACTTGATGCTATTACCGTTTGATGAGTTTGATGTAAATTTGGGTATGGATTGGTTGACATTGCATGATGCAATTGTGAATTGTAGGCGAAAGACTATTGAATTGAAATGTAAGAATAGTGAAAGCATTCGAATTGAATCAGATGAGTCGAGTGAATTTCCTGTTGTGATTTTGTCAATGTCAACTGAGAGATGTGTGAGAAAAGTTTACGAAGCTCATCTTGTTTATGTACTGGATACAAAAGTGTCTGAATAAAAAATTAAATCAGTGCCAGTTGTCTGTGAGTATCCGGATGTGTTTCCAGAAGAGTTACCGAGGATACCACTGATTAGAGAGGTCTAGTTTTCTATTGAATTAATATTGAGAACGTCACCGATATATATAGCTCCATATAGAATGGCTTTGATAAAGTTAAAAGAGTTGAAAGCTCAGTTGCAAGAGTTAACGGATAGAGGTTTAGCACGACCTAGTTTTTCACCCTAGGGTGTGCTAGTGTTGTTTGTAAAAAAGAAACACAGATCAATGAGACTTTATGTTGATTATCTTTAGCTCAACAAGGCTACAATAAAGAACAAGTATCCTTTACCGAAAACCGATGATTTGCTCGATCAATTGAGAGGGGCAATAGTGTTCTCGAAGATTGATTTGAGATCTAGCTACTATCAGTTGTGAGTTAAGGATTTGGATGTGCCAAAAACTGCATTTAGAATAAGGTACGGGCACTATAAATTTCTTGTTATGCCTTTTGGATTAACTAATGCTCCTACCATTTTTATGGATTTGATTAATCGAATCTTTAGATTGTATTTAGACAGATTTTTTTTTGTATTCATTGACGACATTCTGATCTATTAATGAGATGAGTCTGAGCATGCCAAGCATTTGAGAATTATTTGTTAAATTCGACAAATGTGAATCCTGGTTATGAGAAGTTAGATTTTTGGGACATATTACTTCGACGGAGGGCATACAAGTTTATCTGAGCAATATTTCTGCCGTAGCTGACAGGAAACCACCAAGAAATGTATCCAAAGTCAGAAGCTTTCTAGGATTAGCTAGTTATTATCAACTTTTTGTTAAAGGATTCTCGATAATTACTACTTCGATGACTAGATTGCTATAGAAAGATTTGAAAATCGAGTGGTCCGAAAAATGTCAACAAAGTTTTCAATAGTTGAAAGCATTGTTAACTGAAGCACCAGTGTTGGTTCAACCTGAGTTAGGTAAAGAGTTTGTGATTTTCAGCGACGCGTCATTAAATGGTTTGGGTTATGTTTTGATGCAAGAGGGTGAAGTGATAGCTTATGCCTCTGGACAATTGAAACTATATGAAAAGAATTATCTGACGCACGATTTAGAATTGGCCGCTATTGTATTTGAATTTAAAATTTACCGACATCATTGATAGAGTTAAAAGTGTCATATCTTCACTGATCACGAGAGTTTGAAGTATATAATGACTTAAAAAGATTTGAATTTGCGTCAACGAAGATGGCTCGAGTTGTTGAAAGACTATGAGTTTGTGATTGATTATTATCTGGGGAAAGTGAACATAGTCGTGGATGCACTGAGTAGAAAATCATTATTTTCTTTGCGAGCGATGAATACACATTTGTCATTGTCTCATGATGGTTCGATTCTAGCAGAGCTAAAAGCTAAACCAGTATTTCTTTAGAAAATTTTTGAAGCTCAAAAGTCTGATATCGAGTTACAAACTAAAAGAGTGCAATGTGAATTGACTTGTGTTTCATACTAACAGATCGAATCCGATGATTGTTTAATGTTCCGAGGCAGAATTGATGTTGTAACAGGTCAATTTCGGGGCTAGTCAGATCAGTGGTCTCGAGACCACTGATTCGAGGTTGAGGAAAATCATTTTAGTATTATTTTAGGTGTTGTGGTATTAATATATGGCTATATGGAAACTTTGTTGCTTTAATTTTAGTAATAGCATGTTTAATTGAGAAAAAGGACTAAATCGTAGGAGATGCAAAAGTTTTATTTTATAAGGTAGGGGTACCTAATAGCTATAGATTATAAATTGGAGGATTTTAAAATGCAATTAGGCCATTAGTAGGGTATGGCCGACCAATTAGACAAAGGGGGACAAGAGCATTAAATTTTAGTCAATTTTGGTGGAAATTAGGTGATGAAATGAATAAAATAAGAGAAGAAAAAGATGTTATCATCTTTCACTATTCACTCATCTCTTTCCACCGAAAGTTGAAGAGGAAATAGAGCTCTTGGAGGCTCAAACTTTTAGCCACTCAATTCTCATTCAAGTAAGTGATTTAGGTGGTTTTAATTGATGATTTTTGTATTTTTTTGGGAGTCCCCAAAGCTTAAGTTAGCTAATGAGGGGACTAATATATAATATCATTGAAAGTCTAGGGACTTTCCATGGGAGTGTTTAAGTGGTTAGCTGAGTTTTTATGGAAGAAATTGAATGTTGGGGAGTGGTGAAGTAACTTTTGTGAAAGGTGTTTTCAGAACAACACCTAGGTAGGACTTAAATGCAATGATTTAGTTTGTGTCATAAATGCATGAAATAGTTGAAATGGTAAGTAGTTGTAAGAGCAATAAATGTTCATATATGCTTGTTTATGAAGAAAATGTGATAAAAAATGAATTACGAGCCTAGGGGTAAAATCGTAATTTTTCCAATGTAAAAGGGCAAAATGGTCATTTTTGCCCGAGTGTAGAATTTGATGTATTATAATCATAGAATGATCTAAATGAATGAATTTCATTATTATAGATCAAGAAGAACGCGAAATTGACCTTGATCGTAGGAAAGGCAAGGTGATTGAGTAAATCACTCGCTAACACGTTTGCATCGAGGTAAGTTTATGCGTAAGCAATATATATTTTCATAAGAATTATGTTGCTGATTAGAGTATTGCATGATTGAGAACATATGCGGTTCTAATGGATTGAATGTGATAGTCATTGGATAATTATTGTATGAATGGTAAAATAATTATACGAATGTGTATTGACGACATTTGATGGTGGGCTATGTGCGATACCACCCTAATAAAGGCTGATGGTGGGCTATGTGCAATACCACCCTAATAAAGGCTGATGATGGGCTGTGTGAGATACCATCATCTATATATCTTTTTGGTGGGTTATGCGATACCACCTCATAAAGGCGATGGTGGGCTAAGTGCGAAACCAAGAGTAATTTGACTAGGAGTAATGAAATTAGAGATAGTGATGTGTTGTACTATGTGATTTTGTGATGCTAAGTGCAGGGGAACTTGTTAATGAATGCATGCATTAAGCTTATCATATGGTTGTAATGTGGGGATGGAGAAAATGAGTAAGCATGATCATGAATGTAGATTGTTTCTCGTTTAGTATGTAATGCTATGTAATTATTTAATTCATATTATAATTTTATATTGTTTACATGGAAACTTACTAAGCTTAAAGCTTACTCCCCCTTCTTTTGTTCCCTTATTTTATAGAGTTTAAGAGCCAAGATGGGATACGTCGATAATAAGGGGGCCGCCCACACTATCTGCTCACCTCGGTATATTCAGACTTAGTAATTTTGTGTATGGAATGTATAGGGGCTAGACTAAACAAATTGTTTTGTTATTTTGGCCAAAGGTGTATTGGCTCTTGCTAAGACATTTATTTTGTAAATTTCCAATAATGATGACACATTTTATCATTTATGAAATTTCAAAGTTATCAATGTGGGTGCATGTTGAATTATGAGATGTTTATTAGTTTGTTGAATGAACTCATCTAGTGGAAGATATAAGGGTCCTAGTAGATTGGCAAATAGCCTTGTTCTGTCAATATGGGTAGGCACACGAGCGTGTGTCTAGACCATGTGTGACACACGGTCAGCCCACGGGCATGTGACTTGGCCGTGTGTCCCCTGCATGTTAACATTTAAGTTAGAATAGACCACGGACTTCCCACACGGGCGTGTCAAGCTGTGTTAAATTAGTCAGTAACTCCCCACGGTTTAAAGCCACGGGCATGTTATGAGGGTACACGGGCATATTCCATTTCGCATGGGCGTGTGCCCTAGCTGTGGGAGTTTTGGCAGAATGTTGTGGTTTTTGGGCACAGTGTGAGCATATGGGCGTGTGTGACTACACACGGGCGTGTGTGTCATCTATCACGGGTGTGTACTCCCTGTTTAGATGGAAAGAAATTTTATGGATGGTAAGGTTTCCGATATAGTCTTGAGAGCCCTCGTATGTATGAGTGAGGTCTCGTAAGTCGAAATAAAGTTGTTGTAGTGACTCAAGTAGAGTAGTCATGTGAGCCTAAGTGGCGATCAAGTAGTTTTTTACAGTAACACTTCGTGCCCGATTCCGGTGGGGATTATTGGTAAGGGGTGTTATATTTTGTGGTATCAGAGCTATGGTTTAGTAGGTTCTAGGACTACCGTAGTTGTGTATGAGTCAAGCTATACCTGCCATAAGTGTATAATGATAGTGTGGTGGCTTCTGATGATTTTAAATTTGTTTTATGTAATACACGAATCCCAATCAATCGGCTACTAATGACGCAGCTAGTAATGCGCCGGCTCCTGTGCAAGGGACCGCGCCTGTGCAGGGTGAACCTGAGACTAGGGGTCAAGGGGAAGAGGCTCGGGAAGCCTTTCTCCAAATGATGAGCAATTGGTACACTGAGTATGTACAAGCTAACCCCAATACTCAACCTCCTCTACCTCTTCCTATACCTCAGCCAGTTCCTATGGCATCCCAAGGTATAGAAATGGTGAGGGCAACTAAGCCCCCGGTAGACAAAATTCAGAAGCAAGGGGCTGAAGATTTTTGAGCTAATAAAAATGATGACCCTGAACGGGCGGAGTTCTGGTTTGAAAACTCAATGAGGGCATTTGAAGAACTCTCCTGTACACCTGAGGAGAGCTTGAAATGTGTTGTATCTTTCTTGAGGGACTCGACATACCATTGGTGGAAAATATTGACATCAGTGGTTCCTAAAGAGAGGGTAACGTGGGACTTTTTTGGAAGAGTTTCGAAAGAAGTATAAAAGTCAACGGTTTCTAGATCAGAAGTAGAATGAATTCCTTGAGCTGAAGCAAGGAAAAATGATTGTGGCTTAATATGAGCGTGAATTTGTTCGGCTCAGTAAGTACGCACAATAATGTGTATCCAAGGAAGCTACCTTATGCAAGAGATTTGAAGACGGGTTGAATGAAGATATCAGACTTCTAGTTGGCATTTTAGAGCTAAAAGAATTTGTGGTATTGGTGGATTGGGCTAGTAAGGCCGAAGAATTGAGTAAGGAAAAGAGGAAATCCCTAAGTGAGGCTCGGGATGCGAAGAAGAGGCCAATGCGCAAATCATACCAAGCTGAATTGAAGAGGTCCAGAGAAGTGAACCCTTGGATGACTACGTTAGACGGGCATTCACAGAGAGAGCGAGGTAACACATATTTAGGTTCAAGAGTTCAGGCCACCTCAATGGCGATTGTGGGCAATCCAAAGTCCAAACCGGAGTGCCTAAGTTGTGGCAGACATCACACTCGGGAGTGTTGGGGAAATAATCAAAATTGCTATAAGTGTGGATCCCCCGACAATTTCATCCGAAACTATTCTGAAAGGGGTGATAAGGAGAAGAAGCAAGAGGTAAGATTAAATAGTGCATCCTTTAGAGGTAGGCCACAAAAGAACTCGGGAGGTGGGACTAGTGGTAGAGGTGTATCACGAGACACTACTGTGAGGTTAGAGGGTCGGGTGCCAGTAAAAACCTATGCTATTCACGCTCGAGAATAGGCCTCATCGTCGAACGTAATAACGGGTACATTTTCCCTCTATGACACCTCTGTTATTGCTTTGATTGACCTGGGGTCGACCCATTCTTATATTTGTATGAGATTGACATTTAGTTTGAATATGACTATTGAGTCTACTGAATTCGTGATAAAAGTATCAAACCCACTAGGTAAACAGGTATTAGTTGACAAGGAGGGTAGAAACTGCCCTTGGCAATTAGTGGTCATTATTTATCGGAAAACCTTATGTTGCTACCGTTTGATGAGTTTGATTTGATTCTTGGTCTGGATTGGTTGACTGCCCATAGCATTTTAGTGAATTGTGGTAGTAAATTTATTGAATTGAAGTGTTAAAATGGAGATGTTATTGGGATTGAATCAGGTGAGCCAGATAGTCTACAGGTGATGATTTCGTCCATGGTAGCTGAGAAATATTTAAGCAAAGGATGTGAGTCGTATCTTGCCTTTGTACTGAAGACTCAAGAGTCAGAAGCAAAGATTGAAACCGTGCCGATTGTACGTGAGTATCCGGATGTATTCCCAGAAGAGTTACCTGGACTACCGCCAATCACATAGGTTGAGTTTGGAATTGAGTTAGTTCCGGGAATAAGACCTATTTCCATCGCTCCATATTGGATGGCGTCGTTTGAGTTGAAAGAATTGAAGGTTCAGTTGCAAGAGTTGACAGATAAGGGTTTTGTAAGACCAAGCTATTCACCGTGGGGTGCTCCGGTATTATTTTTGAAAAAGAAAGATGGATCAATGAGATTGTGTATAGACTACAGATAGCTCAACAAGGTGACAGTGAAAAATAAGTATCCTTTACCGTGGATAGATGATCTATTTGATCAACTGAAGGGAGATATGGTGTTCTCCAAGATTGATCTGAGATTCGATTACTACCAGTTGAGGGTTAAGGAACAAGACGTGCCGAAAATAGCATTCAGGATGAGGTATGGCCATTATGAGTTTTTGGTCATACCATTCGGTTTAACGAATGCTCCTACGATTTATATAGAACTTAATGAACCGTGTCTTCCGACCATATTTGGATAAGTTCGTGGTTGTTTTTATTGATGACATATTGGTTTACTGCTGAGATGAGAGTGACCATGCAAAGCATTTGAGAATTGTCTTGCAGACTTTGAGAGACAAGCAATTATACGCCAAATTTAGCAAGAGTGAGTTTTGGCTCCAAGAGGTCAAATTTCTTAGACACATTGTGTCGGGTGAGGGCATTAGAGTTGATCCGGGAAAGATCTCGGCTATTGTGGAGTGGAAACCATTGAGGAACGTGGCAAAAGTTAGAAGCTTTTTGGGTTTGGTGGGGGTACTATAGGCAGTTCGTGAAGGGATTTTCTATTATTGCTAATCCGATGACGAAATTATTGCACAAGGATGTTAAGTTTGAATGGACTGAAAAATGCCAACAAAGTTTCGAGAGATTGAAAGCGTTGTTGACAGAAGCACAGGTTTTGGTACAGCCTAAGTCAGGAGAAGATTTTGTGTTCTACAGTGACGCATCGTTAAATGGTCTCGGTTGTGTGTTGATACAAGAGGATAAGGTAGTCACTTATGCCTCGAGACAGCTAAAACCACATGAGAAGAATTATTCGACTCATGACCTAGAGTTGGCCGCAATTGTTTTCGCATTAAAGTTTTGGCGACATTACTTGTATGGTGAGAAGTACCAAATCTTTACGGATCATAAGAGTTTGAGGTACTTGATGAATCAAAATGAGTTAAATTTATGGCAACGACGATGGCTTGAATTATTGAAGGACTACGAGCTAGTGATCGACTACCACCCGGGAAAAGCGAATGTAGTTGCAGATACTTTAAGTAGAAAATCCTTGTATGCATTAAGAGCTATGAGCACGAGTTTGTCATTTTCTGATGATGGCACTATACTAGATGAGTTGAGAGCTAGGCCACTATTTGTTCAACAAATATGTGAAGCTTAAAGGAATGATAATGAGATACTAGCTAAAAGAGCTAAGTGTGAATCAGGAGCTGATTCTGAATTTTGGGTAAGTTCAATTGATTGCTTAATATTCCATGATAGAATTTGTGTACCTAAAGATGACGAGTTGATCTGAGAAATTTTACAAGAAGCACATAGTAGTTGTTTGTCAATACACCCGGGCAGCACCAAAATGTACAATGATTTGAAGAAATTTTATTTATGGCCAGGAATGAAAAGAGACATATCGGAGTATGTAACAAAATGTCTGATCTGTCAACAAGTGAAAGCTGAGCATCAAGTACCTTCAGGATTACTTCAACAGTGATGGTTCCCGAGTGGAAGTGGGATCGGATTACCTTGGACTTTGTGACGAGGTTGCCTTTGACTCCTAAAAAGAAAGATACTGTGTGGGTTGTTGTTGATAGATTAACAAAGTCGGCTCACTTTATACCTGTGCATATTGATTATTCACTAGAGAAGTTAGCCGAGTTGTATATTGCAGAGGTAGTAAGGTTACATGGAGTGCCTATATCCATTATCTCGGATAGAGACCCGAGATTTACTTCGAGGTTTTGGAAGAAGTTACAAGAGGCCTTAGGTAAAAGGCTGAATTTTAGTGCTACTTTTCATCCTCAAACTGATGGTCAGCCTGAGAGTGTAATTCAAGTTCATGAAGATATGCTCCGATGCTGTGTGTTAGAGTTCAAAGGTAGTTGGGAAAGATACCTACCTTGGTCGAATTTGCTTACAACAATAGTTATCAGTCAAGCATACGGATGACACTGTATGAAGCCTTATATGGTCGTAAGTGTCAGACTCCTTTGTATTGGACTGAGTTGAGTGAGAAGCAACTCCATGGGATTGATTTAGTTAAAGAGACTGAGGAAAAGGCGAAAGTGATCCAGGATAGTCTGAAGGCTGCTTCGGACCGGCAAAAATCATACGCGAATTTGAAAAAAAATAAATTGAGTTCCAATTGGGTGACAAGGTTTTTCTGAAAGTGTCGCCATAGAAGAAAATCGTGAGATTTGGTTGAAAGGTTAAACTGGGTCCGAGATTCATAGGGCCGTATGAGATTAACGAAAGTTGGGCCATTGGCATATCGGTTGGCTTTACAGACAGAGTTAGAGAAAATTCACAATGTGTTCCATGTATCAATGCTAAAGCATTGTCGTTCCGATCCTTCACATGTGATTCCTCTGACGGAAATTGAGATACGACTGGATATGACATATGAGGAAGAGCCGATTAAAATCTTGGCTCGAGAAGTGAAACAATTGAGGAATAAGGACATAGCCCTAGTAAAAGTGTTGTGGCAACAACATGGTGTCGAGGAGGCTACGTGGGAACCGGAAGAAACCATGAGAGAACAATATCCAAACCTCTTTACCAGTAAGATTTTCGAGGGCGAAATCCCTAAAGGGGGGAGAGTTGTAACAGCCCGATTTTGGGGCTAGTCAGAATAGTGGTCTCGGGACCACTAATCCGAGGTTGAGGAAAATTATTTTAGTATTATTTTATGTGTTGTGGTATTAATATATGGCTATATGGAAATTTTGGTGCTTTAATTTTAACAATAGCATGTTTAATTGAGAAAAAAGACTAAATCGGAAGAGATGCAAAAGTTTTATTTTATAATGTAGGGGTACCTAATAGCTATAGATTATAAATTGGAGGATTTTAAAATGCAATTAGGCCATTAGTATGGTAGGGCTGGCCATGTAGACAAAGGGGGGGACAAGAGCATTAAATTTTAGTCAAATTTGGTGGAAATTAGGTGATGAAATGCATAAAATAAGAGAAGAAAAAAGATGTTATCATCTTTCACTATTCACTCATCTCTTTCCACCGAAAATTGAAGATGAAATATAGCTCTTGGAGGATCAAACTTTTGGCCACACAATTCTCATTCAATTAAGTGATTTATGTGGTTTTAATTGATTATTTTTGTATTTTTTTAGAGTCACCAAAGCTTAAGCTATCTAATGAGGCAAATAATTTGTGATATGGTTGAAAGTCTAGGGACTTTCCATGGGAGTGTATAAGTGGTTAGCTGAGTTTTTATGGAAGAAATTGAATGTTGGGGAGTGGTGAAGCAACTTTTATGAAAGGTGTTTTCAAAACAACACCTAGGTAGGACTTAAATGTAAAGATTTAGTTTGTGTCATAAATGCATGAAATAGTTGAAATGGTGAGTAGTTTTAAGAGAAATAAATGTTCATCTATGCTTGTTTATCGAGAAAATGTGATAAAAAAATAAATTACGAGCCTATGGGTAAAATCATTATTTTTCCAATGTAGAAGGGCAAAATGGTCATTTGCAAAATGGTCATTTTTGCTCGAGTGTAGAATTTGATGTATTATAACAATAGAATGGTCTAAATGAATGAATTTCATTGTTATAGATCAAGAAGAATGCGGAATCAACCTTGACTGTGGGAAAGGCAAGGTGATTGAGTAAATCGCTCGCTAACACGTTTGCATCGAGGTAAGTTTATGTGTAAGTAATATATATTTTCGTAAGCATTATGTTGCTAATTAGAGTATGGCATGATTGAGAACATATGCGGTTCTACTGGATTGAATGTGATAGTCATTGAATAATTATTGTATGAATGGCGAAATAATCATATGAATGTGTATCAACAACATTTGATGGTGGGCTATGTGCGATACCACCCTAATAAAGGCTGATGGTGGGCTATGTGCGATACCACCCTAATAAAGGCTGATGGTGGGCTATGTGCGATACCACCCTAATAAAGGCTAATGATGGGCCATTGCGATACCATCGTCTATATATCTTTTTGGTGGGCTATGTGCGATACCACCGTAACTAATCTTTTGGTGGACTATGTGCGATACCACCCTAATAAAGGCTGATGGTGGGCTAAGTGCGAAACCACCAAGTAATTTGACGAGGAGTAATGAAATTAGAGATAGTGATGTGTTGTACTATGTGATTTTGTGATGCTAACTGCAGGAGAACTTGTTAATGAATGCATGCATTAAGCTTGTGCTGTGGTTGTAATGTGTGAATGGAGAAAATGAGTAAGCATGATCATGACTGTAGATTGTTTCTCGTTTAGTACATAATGCTATGTAATTATTTAATTCATATTATAATGTTATATTGTTTACATGTAAACTTACTAAGCTTAAAGCTTACTCCCTCTTCTCTTTTTCCCTTATTTTATAGAGTTTAAGAGCCGAGCTGGGAAACATCAATAACAAGGAAGCCGCCCACACTATCTGCTCACCTCGGTATATTTAGACTTAGTGATTTAGTGAATGTTTTGTTATTTTGGCCAAAGGTGTATTGGCTCTTGCTAAGACATTTATTTTGTAAATTGCCAATAATGATGGCACATTTTATCATTTATGAAATTTCAATGTTATCAATATGGGTGCATGTTGAATTATGAGATGTTTACTAGTTTGTTGAATGAACTCATGTAGTGTAAGCGATAAGGGTCCTAGTAGCTTGGCAAATAGCCTTGTTCTCTCCACATGGTTAGGCACACAACCGTGTGTCTAGACCATGTATGACTCACAGTCAGCCCACGGGCATGTGACTTGGCCGTACGTCCCCTGCATGTTAACATTTAAGCTAGAATAGACCACAGACTTCCCACACGGGCGTGTCCAAGCCGTGTTAAATAGTCAATAACTCCCCACGGTTTAAAGCCATGGGCATGTTATGAAGGTACACGGGCGTGTTCCATTTCACATGGGCGTGTGCCCTAGCCGTGGGATTCTTGGCAGAATGTTGGGGTTTTGGGGCACGGTGTGAGCACACGGGCGTGTGTGACTACACACGGGCGTGTGTGTCATCTAGCACGGACGTGTACTCCCTGTTTGGATGGAAAGAAATTTTATGGATCATAAGGCTTCTGATATAGTCTCGAGAGCCCTCGTATGTAAGAGTGAGGTCTCGTAAGTCGAAATAAAGTTGTTGTAGTGACTCAAGTAGAGTAGTCACGTGAGCCTAAGTGGTGATCAAGTAGTTTTGTACAGTAACACTTCGTGCCCGATTTCGGTGGGGATTGTGGGTAAGGGGTGTTACAGATGTACTAAAGAATTCCAACCTTATTTAGAAAAATTTACACGAAGCACAGAGTAGTTGTTTATTCGCACATCCGGGGAGTACAAAAGTATATAACTATCTAAAATAGTTGTATTGTTGGTCGGGCATGAAACGAGACATTTCTGGGATCATGTCGAGATGTTTGGTTTGTGAGCAAGTTAATCTGAACATCAAGTGCCTTCAAGATTACTACAACCTGTGATGATACCAGAGTGGAAATGTGATAGTGTTACGATAGATTTTGTATCGAGATTACCCCTGTCACCGAAAAAGAAAGATGCTATTTGAGTTGTCGTTGATTGACTAACGAAGTCTGCACATTTCATTTCGATACGTATAGATTATTCGCTTGATAAATTGCCTGAACTGTACATCCCTGATATCGTTAGTTTGCACGGTGTGCCAGTTTAAATTATTTCAGATAGAGATCCGAGGTTTACGTCACGATTTTGGAAGAAATTATAAGTAGCTCTGGGTACGCGGTTAAACTTTTGTACCGCATTTCATCCATAAACTGATGGTCAGTCCGAGAGAGTAATTCAGACTCTAAAAGATATGCTTCGTTGTTGTGTTTTAGAATTTTAAGGCCACTAGGAGAAATATTTACCATTGGTTGAATTCGCGTATAATAACAAATTTTAATTGAGCATAAATATGGCACCGTATGAAGCATTGTATGGTCATAAATGCCGAACTCCATTGTACTAGACCGAGCTTAGTGAGAAAAAGATTTACAGGGTTGATTTGATTAAACAGACTGAAGATAAAGTGAAAGAAATTTGAGACAGTCTGACAGTAGATTTAGATCGACAGAAATCGTACGTGGATTTAAAATGAAAAGACATTGAATTTCAGATTAGTGACAAAGTATTTCTGAAAGTATCTCTGTGGAAGAAAATCTTTCGTTTTGGTCGTAAAGGCAAATTGAATCCGCGAATTTGTAACACCCCTCATTGTATTCAATGTTGGAATAGGGTTACGGAGTATTACCAAACTTATAACACATTTAAACATACATTTCATATACAATTTATCAATCCAAGTACAATTCAATCATAATCAATCATAATGTCTCTTCAACTAATCTACGAGGATCAAAACATGCACTCGGGAATGGTCCCGTGTCCAACCCTGTGTAACTCTCTGACTTGGGTCACACAGCCAACACATACGCCCGTGTGGCTAGCTTGTGTTATCTAAATATGGCCATACACGCCTGTGTGCCATGCCGTGTGCTAGGCCGTGACAAACATGTAGGGTATACTAACTTATGCCATACGGCCAAGTCACACGGGCGTGTGTCTCAACCGTATGGAGCATACTGACTTGATTTCAAAATCAACACCAGGGGACACACAACTGTGTGCTTGACCGTGTATCACACAAGGTTGAGACACACACTCATGTCTCTGCCCGTGTAGACAAAAATAGGCTATTTATCTAGACATTTTGCAACCCAAACTTGTGCACACCTACGTCAATCTAATTGTCACCAAATCATAGCATAATTTGACAATTAACCCAACCACCTCAAACCTAATTCATCCAAAATCAATATCACCTTTCTTCATACACACAAGTCACAAAATATACCATACCCTTTATACCAAAATCATATATACAATTCACCTAATTATACATTCCAAATTATGCATCATTGTGCTCAATCTCACAAACCTAACCATTTAGCATATACCATAGCTACATCCATAAGCTTCATAATATAAGCTATACACAAATCCATCCATGAACTTACCATACAAGCCATATATGCACATATATTTACATAATCAAACCAACCAAATTAAGCAAACTTTCATGGCCATGTAACAACCCAATTTAGACCCTGTGGAAACAGTGGTTTCGAGACCACAAATTTGAGTCAGATAAATATTTTAATATTATTTTTTGAGTCTACAACATTTGAATTGGTATGTGTGAAATTTTCGTAAATTATGCTTAATTTGTAAAAAGGACTAAATTGCAGAAAATGCAAAATTATCCCTCTATTTGTGTAATAGTCTAGTTTATACCCTAGTCGGAATAGTGGTTTCGGGGCCACAAATCTGAGTCCATAAAATATTTTAATATTATTTTCAATTCTGTTGATATGTGATTAAGTATGTGGTAAATTTCTGTGAGCTAATTTGTTCGTCGTGTGTTTAGTTTTATAAAAGGATTGGATTGCATTGAATGCAAAACTAGCATGCTATTTGTTAAAGTACCAATATGTTGTGGCTTTGTAAAGGTGGAGGCCTAAATGGAAAATAAACCATTTATAAGTTAGTAGCTTATTAAAGGACAAAAATATCGATAAATTAAATGAATTATAATGGTTTTCATTAATGGTAAATTGGTAAAGTGTTTAATAATGTTATTATAATTTAATAAAAAGAAAATGGTGGCCATTTGAATGGTGTTCATCCACCGAATGTAGAAAAGAAAAGAAAGGGTTAGACTTTGTTTCATTCGGCCAAAGTTCAGGCTTAAATCGAGTATGTGTTTTTGATTGGTTTTCGATAATTTCTACATTTTTGTAATCGTTGCTTTGAGAACTATCAAACCCATGTCTCAATTTTATGAATTGAAAATGTTTGTGTGAGATTCCATTGATGATATGTTAAGCTTTTTGATGATTTTTGGTGTTAAATAAAAGATATGAATTGGATGAACATACTTTGTTCTTGAATTTTTGATGAATTTAGCTAAACAGGGCTAAATTGAGAAAATGGTAATTTGACGGACTAAATAGCAAATTTGAGGGAAAATATGGACTTGTATGAGATGTATTTGCATTTGGCTAAGCATGTGTATGTGTAGATTTTGTGAATTTGATGTTTTGAGAAAAATAGACTAAATTGATAAAATGTGCAAATATGAGGTCTAATTTGAAAATAGCCCTAAATATATGTGTTTGGATTGAATTGAATGAATTAGTGAATAAATTGGTTAATTCTGAATATGTTTAGATCAAGAACCAAGGAAAAAAGGACTTAGATAATGGGAAGCAGAATTGACAGAGTAACCGTTTTCATACCGATAAACCGAATCCGAGGTAAGTCACTATGCAAATAAACGTACTTGCATGAAATTGAAGTTGTTTATATGACTAATGTTGATAAGGGATGCTTATGAGAGGATTATGCATATAAATTACATGATAAGTTTAATATAGTAAATAAGTCCGGATATATTACAAGTTGTTAATTTATATCTATGTGATGTGAATTGAATGATATTTATTGAATTAGAAATGTTACATGTATGATGTTAAGAAATGATGTGCTAAGTGTACGATTATAAGAAATGAATAGCACTGTGTGTGCGATGATACGAAAGCTTCGGCTTATTAAATTGGCACTGTGTGTGTGACACCGAGACAAGTCGTTAAAAAGAATAGGCACTAAGTGTGCGATTATAAGAAATAAATTGCACTGTGTGTGCGATGATATGAAAGCTTCAGTTTATTGAATTGGAACTGTGTGTGCGATATCGAGACAAGTAGGTTAAAAGAATAGGCACTAAGTGTGCGACTATAAGAAATGAATAGCACTGTGTGTGCGATGATATGAAAGCTTCGACTTATTAAATTGGCACTGTGTGTGACACCGAGACAAGTCGTTTAAAAGCATAGGAACTAAGTGTGCAATGATTAATATGTTTCAATTATGTATATAGCACTAAGTGTGTGATTAAGTTGAATGAATATGAAAGGATGATCGACATATAATATCGAGCATTGAATAGCTTAGAAGTTGAATAATTATGTGTTAGCTAAGATATGTATTGAACCTTTGTGGTTGATGAGTTATAAACAAGTTATGAATGAGTGAATGAGTATTTCAACTATGTTTGGGACGTTGGTATTGTACAATCATTTTGAGTTTCCGAGTATCTTATTAGATTCAAAACTGTTCAATGAGTAAATTTGAGCGATGAACAATTATGAGAATGGATATTCATTTTGGGCCCTAAAAGCCCTCAAGGCCGAGTTTTGAACCGGGCTCTAATACCAAACTGAAACACCCCAAACCCGGCCCACGAGCCTTGACCGGATCTGGTATGTTCCTTCATTAAAAACTTTTCAAAACTTATTTGAACTTTGCCAAATTTTGTTGTTTTTGAAGAACAGTTGATTTGGTGTCAAAACATTTAACATTTATTTTTTTTTTAGAAAAGTTACTTAAATTTTAAATTGATAAAATCGATCCTTCTAAAATAATTTTAAAATGCATGCATAAACAGTTTAATACTAGTGGCCTTATTACATAAAAGGAAACCCAAATAAATCCAAAACTTAAATATTAAAAACTAATAAAATAAAATAGTCTACGAAATGAGCATGACCACTGATTGAGCTCCCGCCGAAATACATCCATTACCGAGTGTCACTTGAAGAAAATATCCCACAACGGGTGAGCCAAATAGACTCAGTGTATAACCACCAACACAAATTCTAAATCAATTTAGGCATGTCAAATCATACATATATAGCATATATAATCAATGATGCAAACCCAAACCCAAACCTAGATAACCATCCACTACATATCACCAAGACTAACCATCACACCATGGGACTACTAAGTCGACCCTCCATCCTTACACATCATCGAAGGCAATCATGAGACAACTTGCACATCGCCCTTATAAATTTGTGGCATAGCCACCAGATAATATTTTGTGACGTAAGTCACCACATTCAGATTACGTGACATGAGTCACCACATTTAGATATTGTGGTATAAACCACCAGATCACTTCCCTTTTTCATATCACCCATATGCCCCATGTCATACAAATCATACAATTATCATGCTTTATGCCTTATTTCACATTCTTATCAATATTCACTTATTGACGTAATATGAAAGATTACGACACGGATGTTCTGTACCATTGTTTGGTACCTTTAACCACGCTCACATACTTTCGGTCACATATATATTAAAATATTACCGTAAATCTATTGAGATTTAGTGGGCTACACACGTTCACTTAACGCTTTCACTGAAATCCCGAAAACCCGATCTAATGCTTTATATCCTTAGTTCCTACATTCAGCCAATCCTTGAGTACTTCAGTAAAAAGCCATTCAGCTAAATAATTAATTCCCGAAGGATTAACGTAACCGAAATCTTACCTTGCTGTCGATTTGATGACTAATCAAATCTTGAAATTCCGTGATATTTCTTCCTTGCAATCGGCCAACACTAGTTCAGTAGACATGGTTAGTTTCGGCTTTTGAACGAAATAAGAAATAGATCTAAGTCACTAAATATGGCCTTGGCCAAATGTGCATGTTCACTTACCTTGCGAATCTTAAATCCTGAAATTGCTACTAGCTCTTGGTGATGTCGAGATCCCTATAGATATATGTTAGATTCGGTTCTAACACTTAAACACAATAAGATGGCCTTTGGCCTAAAACCACACTCGTTTACCTTAGATCTTGAAATCCTGAAGATCTCCTCTTACGGTCGGCTACAATTGAAATCCCGAAGTTGTCAAAATCCCTACTTAATAAATGTCAGAATCGGCTTTAATACAAAATCTTATGAAAGTGGCCTATGGCCGAACACTATGCCCTTACCTTGAGTAATCAAATCAAAGAGACTCTTTTAATGCTCCTTAACGTTGGCTACATACAAATGAAACACAAGATTAAGGCCTAATGAACATTCGGCTATCCTTAGAAATCAAGGCCAACCCTTGATTTCGGCACACCAAAAGAAAGAGAAGGGAAAATCGATTGCTAAGGAAAGAATTACTTACCACCCACGTTGCTTATGAAGACTAAGAGAATAGTCGACAGCCCCTCCTTTAAAGACTCAGTTTTTGAAAATAATAGAAAAAGAATGGTTTCGGCTCTTGAGGTTTAATGAACAATCGGCAAGGGGTTATTTGTGTATTCGGCTTTTGATTGACAATAACAATTGTGAGCAAAAGAATGAAAAGAATGAGATGGATACTTAATGATGATTCGGCTTGAGTGAGAGAGAAAAGAAGAAAAAAAATTTTAGAAAAGAAAAAGAAAAAGAAAATGTTGACAAGACTTAATGCAAATTTCGGCCTAAGGGGTTTTGGTGACGTAATTTGTTAACCAAGAAGTCCCTTGGCCGGCCAACATTCCCTCTCTCCATTCAATCCCCCTTTTCACACCACCTTAGCCGAATGTTTTTAACTCAATCAACACTTTACCTTTGAAGTGTCCCTGTGTCGTCCACTACCTCCCCTCCTTGCTGCAAAATAAAACTCTAAAAGTGCTCTCCTTGTTACTCGAACCTAGGCCCTATTACACTGCTTGTGGCGTCACTTACTAAGGCTTTAAGTGGTGCCTCCAAGCCACTTAAACAAGCCCATCTTTGTGTCATATTTCCCCTACTAATTTTCTTAAGGCCTCTTAGGCTTAGCTCCCTCCTTGAAACTTAAAATTAAATATTTTCCAGAGCGTTTATCTACACTCTGAAGTTCACAAAATTCGTGCAACACAATCAGAACACACATAGGCATGCTACTTCATACAATTTAGCATTCATACAATATAGCACTAATGCATAAGCCATAAATCCAGATATTACAGTTCTACCCTCTTAAAATAATTTCGACCTCAAACTTACATGGCTAGAATAGGTGGGGGTATTACTGTCGCATTGCTTCTTCCGGCTCCCAAGAAGCTTCCTCCGATCCATGGTTAGGCGACAACACTTTGACCAGAGGAAACGATTTCCTCCGTAACACTTTCACATCTAGTTCCAAAATCTGAATCGGCTCTTTCTTATAGGACAAATCTGGTCTCAGCTCCACCTCCTCAACCAAAACTACATGGGATGGATTCGATCGGTAGCGTCGTAGCATCAAAACATGGAACACGTCGTGCATCTGCTTCAACTCTGGTGGCAACTCTAACTGGTATGCCACTGGTCCAACTCGCTTCAATACCCGATAAGGTCCTATAAACCTGGGACTTAGCTTCCCTTTTCAACCAAATCTCATCACCTTTTTCCAAGGCGACACTTTAAGAAACACTTGATCTCCTACATCAAATTCTATTTCCTTCCGTTTGAGATCTGCGTACGACTTCTGCCCATCAGATGCCTCCTTCAACCGTGCCTGAATTACCCTAACCTTCTCTTCTGATTCTGCCATAATTTTCAGACAAAAAATCTAACGTTTTCCCAACTCCGTCCAACATGTGGGAATGCGACATTTCATCCATACAATGCTTCAGATGCGTGCCATCTGAATGCTTGCACGATAGTCGTTGTTGTAAGCAAATTCCGCTTAAAGGCAAATATTCTTCCCAACTTCCTCTCAAGTCTATCACTGACCCTCAACATATCCTCCAACACTTGTATCACTCGCCGATCGACCGTCCGATTGTGGATGAAATGTTGTCTTCAAGTCTAATCTAGTGCCTAAAGCTTTATGTAGCGCTTCCAAAGCCGAGACATGAACCTCGGATCCCTATTTGAGATAATCGACATCGGCACTCCGTGCAACCTTACAATTTTTGTAACATACAACTTTACCAATTTCTGGAGAGAATAGTCAACCCGCACTGGAATGAAATGCGCGGACTTTGTCAATCGATCTACTATCACCCATACCGAGTCCTTCTTAGTAGGCGTAAGGGGAAGCCCACTAACGAAGTCCATGGTAATTTACCCCCACTTCCACTGCGGCATCTGTATTGGCTGAAGCAACCTTGACGGAACTTGGTGTTCAGCCTTAACTTGCTGACACGTCAAGCACTTGCCAACAAATTCTGTAACTTCCCGTTTAAGACCAGGCCACCAAAACTGTTCCCTTAAATCTCTATACAACTTACTACCTCCAAAATGCATAGCATAAGGACTACTATGCGATTCCTGAAGAATTCTCTGTCGTAACTCCTCGTTCTTCGGCAGACAAACCTTACTCTTGAAACACAATATCCATCGCCATTAATACCATAGTCCTTCAACTCCCCGCGCTGTACTTGCCGAAGCTTAGCACTTAGATCATCATCTGCCAACTGACCCTCTTTCACCTCATTCAGCCATGTCGGCCTAACTTGCAATTCTACCAATAAGCTTTCGTTGTCATACAAGCTAAGATGTGCAAACATTGCCCTCAGATCCGACACTACTTTCTGACTTAAGGCATTTGCCACAAAATTTGCCACAACATTCGCCTTGACTGGGTGATACTCTATGGAACAATCATAGTCCTTCAATAATTCCACCCACCTTCGCTGTCTCAGGTTCAACTCTTTCTGAGTCAGTAGATACTTAAGGCTTTTGTAGTCTGTGTAGATCACTGACTTCTCTCCATAAAGATAATGCCTCCATACCTTAAGAGCAAAGACCACTGCCGCCAACTCCAAATCATGCGCCGGGTAGTTAACCTCATGTGGCCTTAATTATCGAGACGCATAAGCAACTACCTTCCCGTCTTGCATAAGGACACCTCCCAATCTTGTATGGGAAGCATCACAGTACACCACAAAATCCTTCCCTGCTAGAGGCTGAATTAAAACTGGAGCTTGGTCAAGACTCTCTTAAGCTTCTCAAAGCTCTCCATTGCTTATCACCCATCTGAAAGGTACTTCCTTTCTTAACAACTTCGGAGGTACGCCTATTGATGAGAATCCTTCTACGAACCTTCTGTAATAGCCTACCAAACCCAAGAAGCTACGAACCTCAGCCACAGACTTGGGTGGTTTCCAATCCAAAACTGCCTCCATCTTCCGAGGATCCACCCTTATTCATTCAAATAGATACCACATGTCCTAAAAACATAACTTCCTTCACCAAAATTCGCACTTGCTAAACTTGGCATATAACTTTTCTCCTTTAACACTTGCAACACGACTCGGAGGTGCTCATCATGTTCTTCCTCGGACTTAGAGTACACCAAAATATCGCCTATGAACATAACAATGAACCGGTCGGATAGGGTTGGAAAACCTGCTCATCATGTCCATGAACATGGTCAGGCTTGTCAATCCGAACGGCATTACCAAGAACTCATAATGCCCGTACCTTATCCAGAAAGCTATCTTATGGATATTAGCCTCCTTCACCTTAAGCTGATGATATCCAGACATTAGATCTATATTCGAAAATACTGTGGCCCCCTTAAGCTGATCGAACAAGTCGTCTATTCTTGGCAAAGGGTACTTGTTTTTGATGGTCAGCTTATTCCACTGACGATAATCTATGCACATGCACATAGTTCCGTCCTTTTTCTTCACAAACAAGACTGGTGCTCCCCATGGAGACACACAAGGTTGAATAAACCCACGATCAAGCAACTCTTGGATCTGAGCCTTGAGCTTAATCAACTCCTTCGATGCCATTCTGTACAGGGCAATTGACACAGGAGCTGTACCTGGTAGCAAGTCAATTTCGAACTCCACTTCCCTATTCGGGGGTATTCCAGGTAATTCCTCCGGAAAGACATCCACAAATTCCCTTTCCATTCTAACTCCACTAACTTCCCCTTCTTTTGCGTCCAACGCAATAACAAAGGCCAAAAAGGCCTTGCACCTTTTCCGAACCATCTTATTAGCCTTTAAAGCAGAAACTACGTTAGACAAGTAGTTTCTTCTTTCCCTTATCATAACTACCGCCTTATCCTCTGGCGTTCTTAACTCTATTCGCTTAGCTACACAATCCAATACAACCCGGTGT
Source organism: Gossypium rotundifolium (assembly GCA_025506655.1). NCBI lineage: Eukaryota > Viridiplantae > Streptophyta > Magnoliopsida > Malvales > Malvaceae > Gossypium > Gossypium rotundifolium. The sequence continues at coordinate 90,041,068 of CP106733.1, read as the reverse complement.
TCCACTAGCTAGTCCATGCCAAGGATAAAATCAAATTCTCTGAAGGGTAGTTCCATCAAGTCGGTAGGGAATACCACTCCTTGGAGCTCTAGAGGTACACTCTAAAATATCTTATTCACCACTACAGTTTGACCTAATGGGCTTACTACAGTCATCTCCCTATTAGATAGTTCAGAGGCTATGCCTAGTGTTTCAACTACTCTACATGCAACACAAGAGTGGGTAGAGCCAACATCTATCAAAACAATGTAAGGTTTACCAAATATAAGAAATGTACCGGTTATGACATCCGGTGCATCTCTATCATCCCTCCAGCGGACTGCATATACCAAACCCAGCTATCTGGCCTCTGCATTATTACCACCTCTGCCCGATGTTCCACGTCCTCTTCCAGTAACATTACCTCTACCAACTGGACCACGGCCCCGCTGACGCTGCTGTCCACCTTTTCTAGCCTGATTATAGCCCTGACCTGTTGGTCGAGTCCCGTCTATCTTTATAGGACAGTCCTTGATCATATGATCCTTAGACCCACACTTGAAGCATCCTCCTGTTTTCTTCCAAAACTCTCCTAAATGCATCTTCCCACATTGGTCACAAGTACGGTACTGTCCTCCCGTAGTAGCTTGTTGACCTCGCGGCCCATCAACTCTAGGCCTCTTTTGCTCACTCCTTGAAGACCCTGATGATCCAAAGCCTCTCTTTTTCCTATTTCGGTCTATATTCTGTCTCACCGAGTCCTTAATCCCTTTGGCTACCTTAGCCTTCTCCACCAACACGATAAACTCTCGCTCCTGCTGTGGAGCTATCAACAACCTCAGATCATCCTCGATCGTCCTCAACCGACACACCGCCATGCTTCGTCGACCCAATACCTCGAGCATACATTACGACCTTAGAACTTCGCCAGATTCTCACTACGGACTTATTCCCCTGAACCAGCCTCAAAAACGCCTTCCTCTGTGCATCCACATAACTAGTTCAAATGTACTTCTTCTTATATGCCGCCTTAAAATATTCCCAGGTAAGATAATCAGTGCCAGCACCATCCCGAACTGTGAGCCACCATTGGTATGGCTCATCACGGAGTAGCGACACTACCCCTTTCAGTTTCTCCTCGGCAGTCAAGTCCAAATCATCCATAATCTGTTCCGTCACCGCTAACCAATACTCAGCTGTATTGGGTGCCACACCAGATACTCCACAGAAAAATTCAGCTCCATTAGCTCGAAGTCTTTCAAGTACCGACTTTCGAGCTCCCATGCCTCCACCTGCTCCAGCCACCCTTTCCAAAACTTGCAGCATCGCCTGTGATACTGCATCATCCCCTGTCTGATCCTGATATTCCACATCAGCGGCTGGTGGTAGTGGCATTTCATTTTCAGACCTTTGTCTGGACCTAACCGGCTTTGACACAGACATTCGGCCTCTACCATGGCCACGCACATTACGACCACGTCCTCTAGAATTCATGCTTCTGAATCGCGTTTATCTGATTAAAGAATTTTATGAATTAGTTTTTGTTCCACTAATTTATCACGAACAGTCTTATGTTTAATAGTTCTAAGGAGTAGTTCTTTCGAATTCATACACACACACGCTGTCTCAAATTCATTTAGTCAATCATGAACTTGCGTTCATTACAAAAAAGTGTTGTAGTTGTCATTGTTTGCTGTTTTCCACTACCTAGGGGTATTTTTGTAATTTTTATCCTATAGGGGTATTTTGGTAATTTTCCAAATTAGGGTATTTGAAAATTTCACAAGGTAGAGATTTTTGGTGTATATATATATTTTCAAAATTGAAATACTTGGTAAGAAAATTCCAAGGGTAAAATGGTAATTTTATAAACCTAGGTATCATTGTAATTTTTCAAACTGGGCATTTTTTTTTTTTGCAAAATATGATTCTGGTGACTTTTCAAAACAAGGGTATTTTAGAAATTTTAATTTTGAGGATACTTCGGTAACTTTCCACACTGAGGGTATTTTGGTTATTTGTATAGGTTAGGGGTAATTTGGTCAATTTGCAAATCAAGGGTATTTTGGTCTCTTTTTTTTTTTAAACGAGGGTACTTGGAATTTTAAAATCATGGTTTGAATTTTGAGTTTCACAAAACAAGGTGATGGTCCCTTTTGGGTTTTAATTATTGGGTTTAGCCTGTGTTTGAGTCCTCTTGGCTAAGGTGAATCGTCACCACGCACTGTAGGATTCGAGAAAGTGAGGAGGTGAGTCACTAGGATCGCTTAAATACCAAGCTCCCATGAATCCAATCCTAGACATGCGCTGTGGTTGCCACACCTTTAACTCAAGGACTCGCATACATGTGTTTGTTTGGTTTGACTTTAAGTTTTATGTATCTTGGTGTTAAAGTAGACTAACCTAGGGTTTATTACTTTCTAATCTACTAATCTACGCCCCTATGATTTCCACGCACAATTCACGTAAGAGTTAGGTACTTACCAGTGGACTTGGGCCGAGACTCAGGTGCCATGCTAGAAAAACCCGCCATCTCTTAGGAAAAGTCCCATTTCAAAAGAAAGAAAACATTTTGAGCCCTAAAGCCCTCAAGTCCGAAGTTTTGAACTGGCTCGATACCAAACCGAAACACCACAAACTCGGCCAACGAGCCTTGACCGGATCTGGTATGTTCCTTCAGTAAAAACTTTTCAAAACTTATCTGAACGTTGCCAAATTTTGTTGTTTTTGAAGAACAGTTGATTTGGTGTCAAAACATTTAACATTTATTTTTTAGAAAAGTTACTTAAATTTTAAATTGATAAAAATCATATCCTTCTAAAATAATTTTAAAATGCATGCATAAACAGTTTCATACTAGTAAACCCAAAATGAATCCAAAACTTAAATATTAAAAACTAATAAAAACAAAATAGTCTCTAAGCTGAGCATGACCACCGCTGAGCTCCTGTCGACTCGGTCCATTACTCAGTGTCACCTGAAAAAAATATCCCACAACGGGGTGAGTCAAACAGACTCAATGTATAACCACCAACACAAACTCTCAATCAATTTAGGCATGTCAAATCATACATATAAAACATATATAATCAATGATGCAAACTCGAACCCAAACTTAGATAACCATCCGCTACACATCACCCGTACCAACCATCACACCGTGGGGACTACTAAGTCGACCTTCCATCCGCTACACATCATCGAAGGTAGTCGCTGCAGATGACTTGCACATAGCCCTTATAAATTCGTGGCATAGCCACCAGATAATATTTTGTGACGTAAGTCACCACGTTCAGATTACGTGGCATGAGTCACCACATTCAGATATTGTGGTATAAACCACCAGATCACTTCCCCTTTTCATATCACCCATATGCCCCATGTCATACAAATCATGCAATTATCATGCTTTATGCCTTATTTCACATTCTTATCAATATTCACTTATTGACGTAATATGAAAGATTACGTACCTGGATGTTCTGTACCATTTTTTGGCACTTTTAACCACATTCACATACTTTCATTCACATATATATTAAAATACTATCGTAAATCTATTGAGATTTAGTGTGGGGCTACACACTTGGTTCACTTAACGCTTTCACTGAAATCCCGAAAACCTGATCTAATGCTTTAGATCCTTAGTTCCTACATTCGACCAATCCTTAAGTACTTCAGTAAAAAGCCATTCGGCTAAATAATCAATTCCCGAAGGATTAACGTAACCAAAATCTTACCTTGCTGCCGATTTGATTACTAATCAAATCTCAAAATTTCGTGATATTTCTTCCTTACAATCGGCCAACACTAGTTCACTGGACTTGGTTAGTTTCGACTTTTGAACAAAATAAGAAACAGATCTAAGTCACTAAATATGGCCTTGGCCGAATGTGCATGTTCACTACCTTGCGAATCGTAAATCCCGAAATTGCTACTGGCTCATGGTGATGTCGAGATCCCTATAGATATATGTTAGATTCAGTTCTAACACTTAAACACAATAAGATGGCCTTTGGCCTAAAACCACACTCGTTTACCTTAGATCTTGAAATCCCGAAAAATCTCCTCTTACGATCGGCTACAATAGAAATCCTGAAGTTATCGAAATCCCTACTTAATAAATGTCAGAGTCGGCTTTAATACAAAATCTTATGAAAGTGGCCTATGGCCGAACACTATGCCCTTACCTTGAGTAATCGAATAGAAGAGACTCCTTTAATGCTCTTTAACGTTGGCTACATGCAAATGAAACACAAGATTAAGGCCAAATGAACATTTGACCATCCTTAGAAATCAAGACCAACCCTTGATTTCGGTACACCAAAAGAAAGAGAAGGGAAAACCGATTGCTAAGAAAAGAATTACTTACCACCCACGTTGCTTACGAAGACCAAGAGAGTAGTCGACAGCCCCTCCTTTAGAGATTCGATTTTTAAAAATAATAGAAAAAGAATGGTTTCGGCTCTTGAGGTTTAATGAACATTCAGCAAAGGGTTATTTGTGTATTCGGCTTTTGATTAACAATAACAATTGTCAGCAAAAGAAGGAATAGAATGAGATGGAGACTTAATGATGATTCAGTTTGAGTGAGAGAGAAAAGAAGAAAAAGATTTGAGAAAAGAAAAGAAAAGAAAATGTTGACAAGACTTAATGCAAATTTTACCTAAGGGGTTTTGGTGACCGAATTTGTTAACCAAGAAGTCCCTTGGCCGGCCAACACTCCCTCTCTCCATTCAATCCCTCTTTTCACTCCACCTTAGCCGAATCTCTAAGTTTTTAACTCAATCTACACTTCACCTTTGAAGTGTCCCTGTGCCGTCCACTACCTCCCCTCCTTGCTGCAAAATAAAACTTTAAAAGTGCTCTCCTTGTTACTCGAACCTAGGCCCTATTACATAGCTTGTGGCGTCACTTACTAAGGCTTTAAGTGGCGCCTCCAAGTCACTTAAACAAGCCCATATTTGTATCATATTTCCCCTACTAATTTTCTTAAGGCCTCTTAGGCTTAGCTCCCTCCTTAAAACTTAAAATTAAATAATTTCTAAAGCATTTATCTACACTCTGAAGTTCACAAAATTCGTGCAACACAATCAGAACACACATAGGCATGCTACTTCATACAATTTAGCATTCATACAATTTAGCACTAATGCATAAGCCATGAATCTGGATATTGCATGAAGAAAGGCATGATTGAATATTAGAATGAGAATGAGATGCAAGAATGTTTAAGAAAGGGTGTATATATATACATATGATTCTTGTATGAATGAATGTGGCAATTGTGTCCAAGTATATGAACCAAAGCAATATGTGATAGTTTGCGATGTAAATGTTATGTGTCATTATAATTTATGCGTATATGCATTTATGCTAAGTTTATTTGTATTATGACTTGCTAAGCTTTGTACAGCTTATTCTGTGTGTGTGTTTTTCTCTATTTTATAGGTCGTCAAAGCTACTGAAGGCTCGGGACCATCAAGGATCGTCATCACATTACTAAACTCATTTTGGTACCCTTTTGAAAATGTATATAGCTAATTATTGCATGTATAGGCTAGATATATGTATAGGCTAGATATGTGTATAGGCTAGTCCTTGATATGAGATTTAAAGTGAACTTAGCCATGTGATTTGGCTAGTTATGTTTTGGTAATATGCTTAAAGGAATATGGTATGTGAAGTGTTTTGGTATGATTAGTTAATATATGAAATGGTTATGAGATGGTATGCATATAGATGATTCGTGCTTGGGCATAATTGAATTTTGGTCATGTAAATTGGTATGTTTAGATTGGTTAGTCATTTGGGTATGTGTTAGTTGCTATATATATATACATGCTATGTGTTGGCAAGTGATGGTTGTGGGTGAGACCCAAATGGGTGGCTTGTTGGTCCTGCAAGTGACCTATTATGTCACACGGTCATGGCACATGGGCGTGCTTAGCAACCGTGGGGTAAAAGTCAGTAGCTAGCTTAAGGAGTACACGGTCATGGCACGGGCGTGCTTAGAGGTCTGTGAGAAATGGTATTATATGACTTATAGCAACACGGCCATAGCACACTGGTGCGCTTGGTAGCCGTGTTTGTTTTGGAAATCTATAACCACAGGGAGGACATACGGGTGTGTCTAGTAGCCTGGGTGAGGCATGGCCTACCCCCATGGGCGTGTATCCCCTGTATTCAGGAAAGTTTTAATTTTCCATGAAATATTATATGTTTTTTGATTTAGTCCTGACTCGATTTATAAGCATGTTTTAGGTCTCGATGACTTACTTAAGGGACATTGTAATTGATATTGATGAATGACAATATGATGAATTCCGTAGATGTTCCCAATCTGCCCAGTAATGCCTTTAACCTTAGCCTGACGTCGGATACGAGTTAGGGGTGTTACATTTGGTTGGTATCAGAGCTACGATTTAGTCGATTCTTGGACTGACGTAGCGTGTCAGAGTCTAGCTATACATGCCATATATCTGAAATGTGATAGTGTGATGAATTCTGATGTAGAAAATGTGATTTTTGTATAGTAATGGATCTCGAAAGAGCCGTAGCTGACGACGTAGAAAGTAATGTGTTTGCTCCCGTGCAAAGGACAGTGCCTTCTGGTCTGAGACAGGATACGAGCGGTTTTGGAGGAAGAAGTTAAACAAGCTTTCTTTCAGATGATTAGTGAGTGGTTCACTCAATTTGTGAGAAATAACCCGACTATTTTGTAACCTCTGCCCCCGGTTAATCTCCATCAGGCATCTGCTACACTTTCGACTATGAATTTTAATCTGATGAATCTGCCTCCGTTGACAAAACTCGTAAGTATGAGGCCAGAGAGTTCAGGGCTACTAATAATGATAATACCGAGAAAGTCAATTTTGAAGCTTATAATGAAAGAAAAATATTGATGAGTGATTTTTCTCAACCTTTAACGAATAAATATAGAGATGCAAACAATAGATCAAATGCTTCAGTTCGACATGCTAGTGGAGATCGTGTGAGATCAAATGTTAGTCTGAGAACTCAAGCTGCAATTGAATCAAATGATGAAAGTACTAAATGCAACAAACATGAGTGTAGGCAATGTTGAAGATGACGTGTGGGGAAATGTTGGAGCAAGTATAACAATAGAGTTTGTTATAAATGTGGATCACAAAATCACTTTATTCGAGATTGCTCGAGATGGCGAGTGTTGGAAATGACAGATCCGAGCAAATTAAGTGTAAGCGTTGTGGTAAAAGACATTCAGAAAATTGTATATTGAATAATCAAGCTTGTTTCAGATGTGGATCGTTAGATCATTTTATTCGAGACTGCCTAAAATCCATTAAACAAGAGACTACTCAAAAGCCGAGAGTAGATAACGTTCCAGAGAGAGATAGACCTTTCCAAAATACAAGAAATGTCAATAATAGTCAGCGGTCTACAAGGGATACTGTTGCAAAATCAGAATTTATAGAGTCATCTAGAACATATACTACTCGAGCTTGTGAGAAAACTTCATCTTCAGGTATTATTACAGTTACATTTACTCTTTATGATATTTCTGTGATTGCATTGATAGACCCTGGTTCTACGCATTTGTATATATGTATGAAATTTGTATTCAGCCAAACTTTGCCTTTAGAGTCTACTGAATTTACTATTAAAGTATCGAACCCCTTAGGTAAAAGTGTTTTGGTTGACAAAGCATGAAAGAATTGTCCGTTAATGTTTCGAGATATTTGTTTTCCTCCTGATAGGATGCTTCTGCCATTTGATGAATTCAATATTATTCTGGGTATGGATTGGTTGTTTTTGCATGATGCTATTGTGAACTGCAAAAGAAAGACTAAAGATTGAGATGTCTGAATAATGAAATTGTACGGGTTAAGTCTAAAGATTTGAATGGCTTGCTTGTTGTGATATCGGTTTTGAAAGCTTAAAGTTATGTTAAAAAAGGGTATGAGTCATATTTCGCTTATGTGATTGTTTCGAAAGTGTCTGAGAAGAAAGTTCAGTCAGAATGGCACCAACAGAGTTGAAAGTGAATTTTTTGATGTGTTCCCTGAATAGTTATCGGGTTTACCTCCGATTCGTGAAGTTGAGTTTGGTATTAAATTGATGCCTTAATACTGCACCTATTTCAATAGCTCCGTATAGAATGGCACCAACAGAGTTGAAAGAGTTAAAGTCACAGTTGAAAGAGTTGACTGATAGAGGGTTCGCTAGACTGAGTTTCTCACCTTGGAGTGCTCCTGTCCTGTTTGTGAAAAAGAAAGATGACATGGTGAGGATATGTATCGATTATCGACGGTTGAATAAGGTGACAATAAGGAACAAATATCCATTGCCCAGAATTGATGACTTATTTGATCAGTTAGAAAGGAGCTACTGTATTATGATCTGAAGCAACATTGTTGGTGGTCAAAAATGAAACGAGACATATTTATCTCTATGTTAAAAATGTTTAGTCTGACAACAAGTGAAAGCTGAACATCAAGTTCTGCTTGGTTTGCTACAACCGATTTTGATTCCTAAATGGGAATGGGATAGAGTGATAATTGATTTTGTTTCTGTTTTGCCTCAGACTCTAAGAAAGACAGATAGGATTTGGTTCATAGTTGATCAATTGATGAAATTTGTCCATTTTATTCTGGTAGAGATCTGAGGTTTACATCGAGATTCTGGAAGAAATTGAAAGAAGCTTTGGGCACGAAATTATACTTCAGTACAGCTTTTCATCCGCAAATAGATGGTCATTCTAAACGGATCATACAGATTTTAGAAGACATACTAAGATGTTGTATACTTGAGTTTGATGGTTCATGGGAATAGTATCTACCATTGATTGAATTTTTGTATAATAATAGTTTTCAGACGAGCATAAAAATGGCACCATATGAAGCTTTTCAAGGACGTAAATGTCGTACACCTATGTATTGGACTGAACTCAGTGAAAATAAGTTACTTGGGGTTGATTTGATAAAAGATTCAGAACAGAAAGTGAAACTAATCCGAGATTGTTTGAAAGCAGCATCTGATCGTCAGAAGTCCTATGCAGACATGAAAAGAAAAGATATTGAAATTGAGATTGAAATCTGACTCTGTTTAACGATAAGATTTTCAGGGACGAAAATCTCTAAGCGGGAGAATTGTAACAGTCCAGTTTATACCCTCGTCGGAACAGTGGTTTTGGGACGACAAATCTGAGTCCATAAAATATTTTAATATTATTTTCAATGTCGTTGATATGTGATTAAGCATGTGGTAAATTTTCGTGAGCTAATTTGTCCGTCTGTGTGTTTAATTTTACAAAAAGATTAAATTGCATTGAATGCAAAACTAGCATGCTATTTGTTAAAGTACCAATGTGTTGTGGCTTTGTAAAGGTGGAGGCCTAAATGGAAAATAAACCATTTATAAGTTAGTGGCTTATTAAAGGACAAAAATATCCATAATTTATATGAATTATAATGGTTTTCATTAATGGTAAATTGGTAAAGTGTTTAATAATGTTATTATAATTTAATAAAAAGAAAATGGTGTTCATACACCGAATATATAAAAGAAAAGAAAGGGTTAGACTTTGTTTCATTCGGCCAAAGTTCAAACTTAAATCGGGTATGTGTTTTTAATCGGTTTTCCATAATTTCTACGTTTTTATAATCATTGCTTTGAGAGCTATCAAACCCATGTCTCAATTTGATGAATTGATAATGTTTGGGTGAGATGCCATTGATGATATGTTAAGCTTTTTGATGATTTTTGGTGTTAAATGAAAGATATGAATTAGATGAACATACTTTGTTCTTGAATTTTTGATGAATTTAGCTAAATAGGGCTAAACTGAGAAAATGGTAATTTGAAGGACTAAATAGATAATTTGATGGAAAATATTGACTTGTATGAGATGTATATGCATTCAGCTAAGCATGTGTATGTGTGGATTTTGTGAATTTGATGTTTTGAGAAAAATGGACTAAATTGATAAAATATGCAAATGTGAGGTCTAATTTGTAAATAGCCCTAAATATATGTGTTTGGATTGAATTGAATGAATTACTGAATAAATGGGTTAATTCTGAATATGTTTATATCAAGAACTGAGGAAAAAAGGACTTAGATCGCGGGAAAGCGAAAGTGACAGAGTAACCATTTTCATACCGATAAATCGAATCCGAGGTAAGTCACTAGGCAAATAAACGTACTTGCATGAAATTGAAATTGTTTATATGACTAATTTTGATAAGGGATGCTTATGAGAGGATTATGCATATAAAATCCATGATAAGTTTAATATAAGAAGTAAGTCCGGATATATTACAAGTTGTTAATTTATATCTATGTGATATGAATTGAAAGATAGTTATTGAATTAGAAATGTTACATGTATGATGTTGAGAAATGATGCACTAAGTGTGCGATTATAAGAAATGAATAGCACTGTGTGTGCGATGATATGAAAGCTTCGACTTATTAGATTGGCACTGTGTGTGTGACACCGAGACAAGTCGTTTAAAAGAATAGGCATTAAGTGTGCGGTTATAAGAAATAAATAGCACTGTGTATGTGATAATTTGAAAGCTTCGGTTTATTAAATTGGTACTGTGTGTGCGATACTGAGACAAGTAGATTAAAAGAATAGGCACTAACTGTGCGTTTATAAGAAATGAATAGCACTGTGTGTGCGATGATATGAAAGCTTCGGCTTATTAAATTGGCACTGTGTGTGTGACACCGAGACAAGTCATTTAAAAGAATAGGCACTGTGTGTGTGATGATTAATATGTTTCAATTATGTATATAGCACTGAGTTTACGATTAAGTTGAACGAATATGAAAGGATGATCGACATATAATATCGAGCATTGAATAGCTTGGAAGTTGAATAATTATGTGCTAGCTAAGATATGTATTGAACCTTTGTGGCTGATGAGTTATAAACAAGTTATGAATGGGTGAATGAGTATTTCAGCTATGTCTGGGATGTTGGTATTGTACAATCATTCTGAGTTTCCAAGTATCCTATTAGATTCTGAACTATTCAATGAGTAAATCTGAGCTATGAACAATTACAAGAATGTGTCAATTGTGTCTAAGTATATGAACCAAAGCAATATGTGATAGTTTGCGAACTAAATGTTATGTGTCATTCTAATTTATTTGTGTATGCCTTTATGCTAAGTTTATTTGTATTATGACTTACTAAGCTTTGTAAAGCCTACTTTGTGTATGTGTTTTTCTCTGTTTTATAGGTCAACAAAGCTACTGAAGGCTCGGGACCATCAAGGATCGTCATCACACTACTAAACTCATTTTGGTACCCCTTTGAAAATGTATATAGCTAATTATGGCATGTATAGGCTAGATATATGTATAGGCTAGATATGTGTATAGGCTAGTCCTTGATATGAGATGTAAAGTGAACTTAGCCATGTGATTTGGCTAGTTATGTTTTGGTAATAATCTTAAAGGAATATGATATGTGAAGTGTTTTGGTATGATTAGTTGATATATGAAATGGTTATGAGATGGTATGTATATAGATGATTGGTGCTCAGGCATAATTGAATTTTTGTCATGCAAATTGCTATGTTTAGATTGGTTAGTCATTTGGGTATGTGTTAGTTGCTATATAGATATACATGTTATGTGTTGGCAAGTGATGCTTGTAGGTGAGACCCAAATGGGTGGCTTGTTGGTCTTGCAAGTGACCTATTATGTCACACGGTCATGGCACAGGCGTGCCCTAGCGGTAGTGGGGTCAAAGTCGAGAGTTAGCTTAAGGAGTACACGGTCATGGCATGGGCGTGCTTAGAGGTCGTGAGAAATGGCAAGATATGACTTATAGGGACACGACCATAGCACACGGGTTTGCTTGGTAGCCGTGTTGGTTTTGGCAGTATATAACCACGGGGAGGACACACGGGTGTGTCTAGTAGCTGTGGGTGAGGCACGGCCTACCCCCACGGGCGTATATCCCTTGTATTTAGAAAAGTTTTTAATTTTCCATGAAATTTTGTATGTGTTTCGATTTAGTCCCGACTCGATTTATAAGCATGTTTTAGGTCTCGATGACTTACTTAAGGGACATTATGATTGATATTGATGAATGACTATATTATGAATTCCGTAGATGTTTCTGATCTGGTCGATAATGCCTCTAACCCTAGCCCAGTGTCAGATACGGGTTAGGGGTGTTACAATTTGAATAATGGCTGAATTGATGTGTCTTTATAAAGAGGAGGTCCTTATGTTGTAAATTGACCATTGAATATTTGAGTGAACAAAGATGGATAGCCATTAAGTGTTTTAATTATGTTTTATTAAAGGACATTTTGGTAATTAATGTATTATTATGAAATAAAATAAAACTAACATGAAAATATGGCTATTATAATCTTGTTTTGCCGAAATTGAAGAAAGAAAAGCTAAGGTTCTTTTATTTTAACATTCGGCTACTTCCAACCTTGATTAAAGGTTCATTTTTGTTCGATTTTTTATAATTTTTATATTATTGTGATCATTGTTAAGTGTTATAACTAGCCCATGCTTAAATTCTTGAAATTGATTATGATTTTAAGTTATGCCATTGTTGATAATGTGAGCTTTGCGAGGTTTGATGATAGAAAATAAGCGTTGGATGATAGATAAATGTATTTTGTATTGGGATTTTTGATGAATTTGATTATTATAGGCTAAATTGTGAAAATGAGATATTGAGGGGTTACAATGTGAAATAAATGAAATATGTGGACTTATATGAGCTAAAAGAATATTCGGCTAAGCCCTTTTATAAGGAAATTATATGTATTTTGTGATTTTGTGAAATGAGGACTAAAGTGTTAAAATGTGAAAAAGTGAGGGCTAATTTTTAAAATGACCTAAATATGAGTATATGGATTGAATTAAATGATTTGGTGAATAAAAGAGTTAAATTTGAATGTGTATAGATCAAGAACAAAAGAAAACAAAATTAAATCGGGGGAAATTGAAAGTAGTTGAATAGCCATTCGTTTCCGTTCTTTCCCGTACGAGGTAAGTCTATTTACAAATAAATGTGTTGAATTGAATTATTATTGCTTATATGTTAATGAAAAGTGATGAATGGTTATTGGATCTGAATATGTGAAATTCGAGAAAATTTCTATAATGTGATAGCATCCGAAAAGCCCTGTACAAACCATAGGAATAGTTAGGATACATATGTCATGACATAGGATTCCGTTATATGTTATCGTGTAAGACCATGTCTAGGACGTTGGCATCAATTTGATATTTACGTGTAAGATTGTAACACCCATAACCCGTATCTGTCGCTGAATTAGGGTTACGAAGCATTACCGGACAATACACATTTCAGCATGGTCATATATTGCAATTCATGCACAAGGCCATATCAACTTGTACAATTTACTTTATAATCAAATAGCAATTATCTACTCTTTTAGATCGTGAAATTTTCACATTTAAAATTCATAGCCAAATAAGATCACATATGCTTTATTTCCTACATTACATGTATAGAGAAATATCTACTTCTTTATCATACGGTCATTCAATTCAATTATGCACAAAGTGATATTAACTCCTTTACAATCAATTTTAAATGTGAATAGTAACCATCTACCCAATTATATAAATCACATTCGGTCATATGAAACACATGATTAACAAAATCATATCATGCTTATTTAACTCTTTAACATATACAAAACATTCTTATTAATTTACCTTATCAATATTGTTTATCAACTTACATTCCAAAACAAACTAGCATACCTGAAAATCATGTCTTACGTAACATAAATTCCATATTCAAACTAACTAACGTATCATATAACACATGCTTCATCAAATCTATGTTCGAATCAAAAGACCTTCACCTTTATGGCATTCAAATGCTCAACTTATAACCAAGCATATATCATTAGATAACATATAACGAGCATATGTCAAAACATCTATTTCATTAGATTAATAGCAACATATCAATTCATAATTTTTGCACATATGCACATTAACTTATAAAATTTATGCCCATTATAACAAAATAAAATTTGGTCTTTCAAATATATACCTATTCATTCATATCACATGGTTTAATTTTCAATAACATAAAACATAATAACTAGCATCATTTTAAGACCAAATATATCTTCACCACATTACGAATTTATGCGCATATGACATAACAATTTGAACCACTTCTTTTCGAACATCCATACTATAACATATCATGTCTATTTCGTATACCATAATCATGTCTAAACATCACTCTTACAACATCAGTTAAGTCATATAAAAATGACCTAAATACCAACAATTTAAATATATTATATATATACATACTTGCCATCACAAAGCTAAATCTAAAAGCCTACCAACAAATGATTATCTCATAAACATATATGTATTTTAAATAAGTGATCAAAACAAATACACACATATGACCTTGACATTACTTAATCAAAATACCATATACCATAACTTAAACATGCATCCATCATTTACTTCATTATCTAAGCCGAATAATACCAATTCACAAATGCAAAATGTAGCATGTATTAATCTTACCAAACTGAGCCAATTATAAGCCATACATTTCAGTACTCAATGCCGAATTTATATAACCAAACACCACATGTTTAAATACCATAATGACATACTTCCAAAATAGACTTATAGCAAAACCAAATATATACCAACATTAACATTACAATCAAGCCATTTTCGCATGGCTGTACATACACAAATCAGAATAAACCATATTAAGACTAGCCTATACATGCCACATGACCAAAACTCAAAGCTTTTATTTATCGAAATGATAATCTGATAGTGTGATAAGATCTCCTAACAACTTCCAACCCGAGCAAGTCTCCAAAACTCTATAAACATAGGAAAAACACACAGAGTAAGCTTTAAAGCTTAGTAAGCTCGTATCTTAATAAACATAACATAACAAAAATTTCATTACAATGCTATATGCATGATATACTATCTTACACAACTTTTCCAAGTTACATAACATGTTCTCATATTGGATTATCATCATTCAATATTATACTTGCTTACTTAAGTAACTTTAGCTTTCACAAGCTTATTTAATTTAACTCTTATATATCATTCAATTTACACTTTCACATAACCCAATGAGTACATTATGGGAAATAACACATTTAATCATATATCTTTCTCATATGAATCTCATATCATTATTTATAATCAAATTCACCTTTCATTCATATAGCATCCGACAATTTCACATATGCAACTTTATAAATCACATCGTATTCATTTGCTCAAGTTTCATTTACACATATTCACATTTCCTTTCCATATACATCACATAACATTCTTTGCACATATACTTACCTTTCATTTTCAAACATAGTATACATTTTCAATGTACCAGGATCAGAATGTCATTCACTTGACCATTTATTTCTCAGAATTCCCGTTGAACCGTTCGGAATCAATAAGGATACTCGGATAGCTCGAAAAGCTCATACAATGCAAACGTCCCAAACATGGTTTACATGTAATCAAATATCTATGCCATTATCTTAGACAAGGTCTTACACAAAATCATATACGATGTCGATGTCCCAGACATGGTCTTACACATAATCTCTAATCAATGCCAGTGTCCTAGACACGGTCTTACACGATATTTCAAATCGTTGCCAACGTCCCAGACGTAGTCTTACACTAAATCATATCTCGAAATCCTATGTCATGACATATGTATCCTCTACTAATCCTAGGGTTCGTACGAGGCTTTTTAGACGTCGTCACGTTATCGAAACTTTCTCGTATTCATATATTCTACTTCTCGAACAATTCAATATTATAATAACATATATATAACATATTCAAATACATACATTTGAGTTACCATTCGGCGTTGAATTGAATCATACTAATAATATGCATTTATAACATGATTTTGTAACATCTATTCAAATACGAACTTACATCGATCGTAGTAATGACAAATTAAGTCGACTAATCTGATATTTTGACTTTCCCTCAATCTAGATCCAAATTTTGCTTTTGCCAATCTAATTAATATCAAAATTAGCCTACTTATTCAACATTTCATTCAATGTTCATCCAAGAACATAAAAATGGGCAATTTGCATTTTAGCCCCTAACATTTTATATTTTTGTAATTTAGTCCCTAATTCAAAACAATACCAAGTATTCAAAATTTCACTAAGCCCATGCTAGGTCGAATGCTCCATAAATCCTTAACAGCCAATTATTCAATTTATTTCACATTTAAACCCATAAACTTTCAATTTCACAAATAAATCCCTAATTTGGATTTTTATCAAAAATCACTTAATTAAACATAAAATCAAACATCAAAGATTTATTTTTCATCATCAAACAATAAATTCATCACATTATCAACAATGGAAAATCTCAAATTAATCTTCAATTATAAAAATTAAAGCATGGGTTTGCTAGCACTCGAAGCAACGATCTCAAAAACATAAAAATTATCAAAAACCGAACAAAACACATACCTTAATTTGAGTTTCAAAGAGCCAAACCTTAAAAACCTTCAAATGTGTTCTTTCTTTCTTCCATTCGGCCAACAATATGAAAGTTTTCATACATTTTATGTTTTATTTTATTTAGTACATTATAAAAGCCATTTTATCTTTTCAACCTTTATAAATAAACATAAAAATCATATAATTAAAGTACATTACCGTCCATGTAACGTCTGAGAACTAGGAGCTTTGCATCTGTTATGTTTTCGGGTGTTTAGTATGCTTTATTTGTTAATTTGTTATGTTTGAGGGTCCTCAGGAAGTCTCAGGGTTAAGATGAAGCTTTGGCAGAAATTTCAATTTTAGGCACTTTAGGGGAGAGCTGGCTGGGACAGACTTTAAGGATTAGTGCATGTGTTTGTTGACACAAGAAGTGCAGTGGTAAGGTGGCAAGCAAGACGCTACTTAAGAGGTAGGTAAGTGACGCCACAGGGGAGCAGTGAGGGAGCAGGTTCGAGTCGCATTGTTTGCTTTTTGGGAATTTGTTTTGGCGTCTGGATGGGAGGTGATGGATTCTGGATAGGGACCATGAAGAGTGGGAGTAGACTAAGTAAAATATTTTAAATGGGAGGCCAAGAGTGAAAGGTGGAAATTGAATCTTTCAAACCGATTCGAATGTGGGGAGGGGAGTGAATGTAGGAGGTGATCAAGGAGTTGGTGGCTTGTTGGGATTGTTGACCGAATATGCTTGGGGTTGAAGAGGGAGAGCTTTCAATTTTAGGGGCTAAGCAAGGTGCTTGTGCCGAAAGTGATCTTAGCCATTTCTTTCATCTTTGATTCATTTTTGGTTTTGAGGTGTGTGTTTAGGTGTGTGCCATTTCTTCCATAGGTTACTTTGAGTTGAGAATTAGGGAATAAAACCTTATTCTCTTTTGGCAATCGGTGAACAATTGTTTTTCTTCTCTCACTCACAAACTAAAATCATCTCTTGGGGAACCTCACTTTTGGCATTCTTTCTACTTTCAACCAAAAATCGAAACCTCAAATCCCTCTCTTTTCTTTTGTTCACACTCACATTAATTTCATAACTCCTTAGGCAAACTCTCCTATCACTTTCTCCATTTCATCATTTTCTCTCAATTGTTACTTCATAGCCGAATCTTCAACTTACACCTTGGTGATTCACCTTTTGTTTTCTTTCTCATCTATTCAAAGCCAAAACTTATTCTTCTTCCTTCTTTCTAAGTTTGTTGTTATTTTTTCTGTTAGCTGAACCTCTGACTGTTCTTTTCCCTTCATTCATCCTTGTCTCAGAAGATTGCCGTCACTCACTATCCTAACTTTCCCAATCAGATTCGATCGATCAAGGTAAGGGGGTTCATACTATTCGTTTGGCTGAAAGGCCACTCCTTCTAATCTATATCTTTGAGAATCGAATCTAATTTGGTAAATGTGTAGAGACTTCGGTGATTCCTT
The DNA here is from genome assembly GCA_025506655.1 of Gossypium rotundifolium. Classification (NCBI taxonomy): domain Eukaryota; kingdom Viridiplantae; phylum Streptophyta; class Magnoliopsida; order Malvales; family Malvaceae; genus Gossypium; species Gossypium rotundifolium. The sequence goes on along the minus strand of CP106733.1, from coordinate 90,023,126 downwards.
AATCCAAGTTTAGTAGCCTCCAGTTTCTATCGATATAGGTAAGAAACCTCTTCAATTGAGCGTGTATTCTTACTTTTATCTTATGCAATGCCTTATCCCGGTCTTCTGACCAAGATCTCTTTCATGGAATCGAATACCAGCTAAGCAAATAAGGGGGTTGGACTCATAGTCCCTACACCTAAGTTTAAAAAACGAGTGACGTCGGCCGTTCGAGACTTTCCATCGAGTTGTGGGCCAACTTCGGAGAGGGATAAGCATATCGTTGTGATCCCTGCGAGTGAAGGTGTTAGCGAGATCGATAGTTTAGTTCTTCATGTTTACAAGTGTGTAATTACCACACTTTTCTTTAATTGTATAAAATGTTTATGTGGTTTGTTTGAAAGAAGAAATCTCGGTAGTGGCTATTGTTTTACCCATGGAGGGTCAAATCGTAATGCCAGGTTAGTTGTTCTTCGATTAAGCCTTATAATTACCGTTGATAGCATGATTGTGCCTGTACTCTAAAGAATGATTGTATGGTATGTTTATTATAATATGTTTGCATGTGAATGGGATTTGGTAAATGACAATGATATTAAGGGGAAGTGTATATCGGTGACACTGTCACACTAATTGATGGCTCAGTGCCTTATTGTATATCGGTGACTTGGTCACAAAATTATCGGTGGCTAGACCACATTATATCGACTTTGAGCAGCATGGTTGTCAGTAGGGTTGCCAAAGGGGAGTGTAGACGATGGAGGGTTGATTGTAGAAATCCCCATAGGAGTGTTGAGGATGGATATATGGAGCGGAGTGTAGAGGATGAAACACTAGGATGTGTTGGGTTATCATATTGATTATTTTGATAAGCTATATTTGTTGGGCTTTGGCCGATTGTGATGTGGGGGCTTAGGCCCATTTTTGGTTTACGTGGACTAATTGCACACTGAGTCTTATGACTCACCCTATTTGCTTAAACATTTGCAGGTGATTCTTAGTCCAGTGGATTGGACCGGATTAGACTCGAGGTGGCCATGCACGGGTTTATTCAACTAAAACTTTTCTTTATTTATCGTTTTCTGCTTTTGGGGATTTCTTATTTGTAATAAGGCCACTATTATTTCGGTTTAAATTATGGTTTAACTATTAAGACGTTTATATTACAATTATGATTGACAAGAAGTTTTCTTTATAAGCAGAAAAGAAAGGGGGTTTCATTCAAAACTAAATCAACGATTTTATAAAGTTTGAAAGCAAACCATATGATTAATAGAATGTCTCGATCAGTGTTTTCAAGCGTCACCTAAACACATGAATTGGCTAGTTGAAATTTTCATAAAATAATTACTAAGTTTTCAAATGAACCACTAAACTTGGAGTTTCTAGAATAATTTAAAATTTTACTAAAGATCGCAATATTTTGTAAAATCTTTCCAAGTGACATGCAAGATCTGGTCGTGGTGTTTGAGCCGAGTTGGGGGTGTTATAGTCCATGCTAATTTTAAATGGTCAAATTTCACTTTAAAGACCTCACATAATAAAAGCCATAGCAATATAACACTTTAACGAGTAGCAAGTCACTTTTTCATTTTACACAATTAAGTCCTTTTTTTTCCAAATTAACCATTCAAATGGTAAAATTAATTCACGAAATTTTTACACATATTAAATAATATACTGTAAATATCAAAAATAATATTAAAATAATTTTACGACCTCCGATTTCCTATTCCAAAACCATTGTTCTCACTAAGGTCTAAATCGGGCAGTTACAAAGACCATGTCTGAGACATAGACATCGTATATGATTTCATGTAAGACCCTATCTGGGACAGAGGCATCCATATGTAATTACATGTAAGACCATGTCTGGGACGTTGGCATTGTATGAGTTTTACGATCTATCCGAGTATCCTTATTGATTCCGAATGGTTCAACGGGCATTCCGAGAAATGAATGGGTATACGAATGTGCATTCGAATTTCTGCACGCATGTATGTATATGAAATTTGTCGATGAAACGTATGTATGTGTATGATCATTTGATATGAGAGTTAAATTACATGATATGTGGTTATGAGCAAGTGAATATAATCAATTGATATATAAGATAAATATGACTTATGATTGTGTTATGTCATAAACCATATGTATGAAATGGTTTATAATTGTTCTATATGATAAGTTTATTTGTATATGGCTTATTAAGCTTTTGTAAGCTTACTTTGTGTCTGTTTTAATGGTTTTGTAGATTATCGAGGCTACTAGAAGCTCGGGGATCGTCGAGGATCATCATCACATTATCAAACTAAATTTTGATACCTTTTGAAAATGTACATATTAAAGTATGGCATGTATAGGCTAGAGAACTTTGATTATGTTTTGAAATGTGTAAATATAGCCACGTGATATGGCTTGATAATGAATGTAATTATAGATTGAATTTAGTGCATGCTATGTGATGCAAAATTTGGTATATTTTGATGTGCTCATGATTGGCCAAAATAAATGGTCAATTTTAATAAGTTTCATGGTTGATTTGAGAAATGCTATGAATTGAAATTGAGTAATATGATGTATGAATCACATGTTTTTTATGTGAAGTTGGTATTTTGAATTGGTATATTTGATTTGGATTTTATATTGAAATGAATGATGTTATTACAGGCCAAATTGTGAATGATTTGGTATGTTTTTGGTTGCCTTTGGGATATGAGTTGATGCTCGATTGATGCTTGTAGGTATGACCCAAAATAGGTGGCAATTTGGCCTTGTAAATGGCCTATAATTGTCCACATGGTTGATCACACGGGTGTGTGTCTCGATCGTGTCCTTCAATGTTCCAATTCGAAGCAAGTCACACTTGCACACGGGCCAGACACACGGGTGTGTGATAGGTCGTGTGAATCAAGTCAGTGTTGCACACGGGCCAGACACACAGGTGTGTGATAGGTCGTGTGAATCAAGTCAGTGTTGAGCACAGGCCAGACACATGGACATCTGACAGGCTGTGTGATTTAAGTCAATTCTACACATGGGCTGAGACATGGTCCAAGGCACGGCTGTGTGCCTAGCCACATGGGCGTGTACCCTATTTTAAAAGAAAATTTTTTAAGTTCCACAAAGTTTTCGTATGAGATCGGTTTAGTCCCAAACCTTCTCTAAAGCATGTTTAGGGTCTCGAAGATCTTCTAAAGGGACAAAGCAATCGTGAATGATGATGATTTGTTGATGCATAATGTATGTTTGTGAAATGTTTCGATCTGTCCGATAATGCCTCTTAACCCTAGTCCGGCGATGGGTACGAGTTAGGGATGTTTCAGGCCATATATATAAACAAAAACGTAACAACTCATAAGCCAACTCAATTGGCAAAATTCACTACCAAAACATAACCAATATGACTAAAGTCCCTGTACATGCCATATATTCAAAACATAAACTCAAAAGTACCAAATTGATAGGTGGATAGTGTGATGATATCTCCTACGATCCCCGAATCCAAGCTAGCTTTGAAATCACTATAAAACACATAGAAATACACAAAGTAAGCTTTACAGCTTAGTAAGTTCTTATAGCATTTATATCAACTCATCATATATATACTCAAATTAAGCCAAAAACATAACATAACCTAATTCATAATGAATCATCAACCTACCACATTTGTATCCACCAAATTAGATGTAATTTCCATAATTTTCATCATTTCAGCGTATTACTTGATTCTTGTACATACCAGTACCTTCCCGTATCATACACATTCACATCATTGGCATATCTGTTAAACCATTCGAAATATTTTTGGATAATCAAAAATCTCGCACACTTAGTGCCAAATAAATAGCCGAAGCTGTATCAATCTCGCACACTAAGTGCCAATATATATAGCCGAAGCTATCTTGATCTCGCACATTAAATGCAAATATATAGTCGAAGCTATCTTGATTTCGCACACTAAGTGCCAATAATTAATCGATTCATCGTTAACACGGTTGTAGTCTCGTATACACAATTTATACAATATCAAAACATTTAAAGCATAATTATAACAATGCTTATTGCATACAAACTTACCTCGGATGTAAAAATGGCTAAACTGATCGATTAGTCAAGAACTTTGTTTTCCCCGACCTAGATCCTAGTTTCACTTTTCTTGATAATTGTGCTAGAAGCTTGGCCAAATAAAATGGATAAAAATGGCTTACCCTGCCCTAGAAATTGGTTGGAGAAGATGATAATGGGATAAAATTTGGTTTTATTTTATTTAATTTAACATTATTTATAAATTACCATAATTAACCTTAAAAATATTCAATAATTACACCAAATGCCACGCCACTATCATCCGCTAAGTTATAAATGGGCTAATTACTACATAAGGACCTCTACTTTAAGGTTCTATAGCTATTAGACACCTTTAGCTAATAGAACTCAGGTTTTACACTTTATACGATTTAGTCCTTTTTATCAAATTGACTAACAAAACGATAAAATTTCTAAACAAAACTTTCACACAATCACTCAATCATGTTGTAAATATTAAAATAATAATAAAATATATATTTTGACTTGATATTTGTGGTCCAAAAATCACTATTCTGATTTGACTAAAAATGGGCTGTTACAAATTTATCGGGCCGTATAAGATCATCGAAAGAATAGGACTAGTGGAATCTCAGCTAGCGTTACTGTTAGAGTTAGAAAAGATCCACAATGTATTTCATGTGTCGATGTTACGATGGTATCGATCAGATCCATCTCATATCATTTCTCCAACTGAGATAGACATTTAACCTGATATGTCGTATAGCGAAGAACCGATCAAAATTTTAGCTCGAGAGTTGAAGAACTGTGGAATAAATGCATAGCTTTGGTGAAAGTGTTGTGGTAATGTCACGGAGTCAAAGAAGCCACGTGAGAACCCGAGGAACCTATGAGAAAATAGTACCCTAACCTCTTTTCTATTATGATTTTCGGGGACAAAAATCCCTAAGGGGGAAGATTTGTACCAACCCACTTTTAGTCAAATCAAAACAGTGGTTTTGGGACCACAAATCCAAATTTGAAATAATTACTTTATTATTATTTTAATGTTTATAGCATGATAATATGATTGTGCGAAAATTTCGTTAAGAAATTTTACCGTTTGAGTGTTTAATTTGATAAAAAGGACTAAATTGTAGAAAGAGTAAAACTTGAGTTCTATAAGATAAAGGTGTCTAATAGCTATAGAACTTTAAAATGGAGGTCCTTATGTGGTAATTAGCCCATTACCTAGGTAGTGGATGGTATTCGCTGGCATTATTGAAATTTTGATTAAGTTTTAAGGTTAATTTAGTAAATTGGTAATTAATAGTAATTATAATAAAATAAACTATGTATCATATTTATTTCATCTCTTTAATCAAAAATTAGGGCTTAGGAACCCATTTTTGATGCTCAAGCTTTTGGCAAGCTCATCCTTGTCTAGTTGGTATGATTTTTTCCCGTTTTAATGATTTCTATATTTTTAAGATCGATACAGCTTAGTCTATCTAGTCCAGGGATTATATTGCAAAACTGTTAAAAGTTTATGGTTTTTCCATTGATGAATCTATGTGTATTTTGATGTTCAATGATAGAATATACATGCTTGTTGTTAGATGAAAAAACATTTGATAAGTGATTTTTAGTAAAATGTCCAATTAGCGACTAAATTGTGAAATGTGTAAATTGTGTGGTTAAATTTTGAAATAAATGAAAAATATGAATTGTTAGTGTAACGCCCCAAAATTTGAGTATTTTCTTTTTGTATGTTTATAACACAAATACCGATCTTCTTCAGTGCTTAAGTGATTTAGGTGTGTTTTGAAGTGTTTGGGAAGTCTTGGGTTCAAACCTAGGTAGGTGCAAAAAGTTTTGTTTTTAAGGAAAAACACTTGCCTATAGTTAGTAGGCTTTTAAATTATTGTGGGAAAAGCAAGAAATAAAAAGTCTGCTGGTCTAGGGGGTAAGTGGCATGGTACCTATGCCAGTGGACTGAAGTTTGAATCTTGGTGGGGGCAATGGAGAATTTATTTTGCTGCTCCGCCGTGGAAGGTGTTGTGGTTTGACTGAAACACTGAAGTGGTTTAGAAGAATTGAAATTGAGTTTGAATGGGATTTGAATTGAAGGGTTGAGAGGTTGAATGAGAGTTTTGAGGAGTGGATCAAAGGGTGTGGGGAGTAGTGCTGCCAGAATTAATCACCACATTCAGCTCCCTCTACCAAAATCCCTTCTCTCCCTTTTTTTCATTTTTCTTTTCCCTCTTCTTTCTCTCCTTCAAGTCATGTGTTGTTGATTTCACAACCTTGTTCACTACCGAAAGTTCCTTCTCCCTTCCCCTTTGTTTAAAAAATCCATTACTCTACTCCTGCCGAATTGACTTTACTCCTTTTTCTCTCATACATTTTGAGCCTCCATCTTACTCAGTGACTAACTGCATTTTTTGGTAAGTGTTAATGGTACTTGAAGTTTTGGCTTTGGAGTTTTTAAATTGGCGTTTTGTTTAACTACCTTTTCAGCTATAAGTCAGGGGGTGAGGGGCTGTGCTAGTGCCAACTTCCTTCCAATATTTGGTTCTCTTGCTCTCTTTCGGTATGTGATATAGACAAAATCCCTATTCCCTTTTCTTTTTATTCTCTTAAGTTGGTGACTGATGGCAATTATTATGGCAGTTAAGGAAAGATTTAGGAAACTCTTAATCAATCGCTAGAGACTAAGATTCGTGGGAATCACAGTGGTTCGATTGAAGGTAACTCTACACTATTCTATAAATGGATTGTTGGTTTTGGGTTTCCTTTTAACTGCAAAGTAGGATTGATGGTGGTGTTTGATTGACCAAATGTAGGTTGGTGAGGGCTTGAGCGACTGTTCGTGGCAAATCGAAACAAGGTCAGAGTAAACACGGCCCAAATTGTAAATTGACAAAAGCTGGAAAATATGACAATTGACGCTATACGAGCGTGCGATCGGTCGTATGGTAATCTAAACGCATAACATGTGCGCGTTAGACTATTAAGGGCACCATGAGCGATTTTGTGGTCTTAGGCCGTTTTGGGCCATGTTGGGCCGAAATAGGTCGTGTGGGCCCAACGGGCTTTATGGGCCCCACACGAGAAAACCACACGAATGTGTGGAAAATATTGGGCCAAATTGTGTAATTTACATGGTCGAGACCAATTCTGGGTTATGTCGGCCACACGAGTTTGTGGGCCTACATGGGCTCGCATATGGGCCTTAGGCCCATTTTCACTGTTTGATTGTTAAGGTTGCCCGGGTCGCCTGAGATGACACCTACTGATGAGTTGGCAAGTATACCTAGACCCCAAACTAATAAAGTGATTGTTATGCCCGTATAGTATTAAATGCCTGTATGCCTTATGTTATGTATAATTGTATATGAGCATGCCATGATATATATGTTGCATGAGAATGGGATTATTATGGTTGGAGGAAGTGTACTGTACTGGTAGCTCTGCTGCAAATACTGTTTAATGCCGCAACCTATGCTAATTTTTGGGGTGTAGGGTTAGGTGGGCGATTTTATCCCCACATGGAGTGTAGGGCTGGATGGAGTGGAGTGTGGAGGCTGGTTGGGTAGGATTTCTGATTGCATGTCTGAACTATTACTGTCACTGAAATGGGCTAATGCCCACACTGATACTGATGTTAATAATGGGCTAAGGCCCCAACTGAACTAAACTATTATTGATTTGGGCTTAGGCCCAGACTGTACTTGCCTAAAGCATAATCGGCCATTTTGCTTATATGGGGTTGCACACTGAGTTTTCGTAAAATCACCCCTGTGTTTATTTGTTCAGGTAATCCCCAATCTTAGGTAGATCAGCACTGCGAGGGATTTAGAGGTGTCCACACAACCGTACCAGCTTCTATATTTGACTTTTTATTTACAATAAATTTAATTAGGGTATTTGATTTTTTAATAAGGCATTTTTAAAAATTTTAACTTTTAATTTGGGATTTTACTTATTTTAATTCATATCTGAGCATAGTAGGATGCGGATTCTCAAAAAGATAAATGCTTTTCAAAACACCATCTTTTCGTAACATACTATAAAAGCTTTTGCATCAAACATTGTTTTAAAGTATAGTAACAAATTAATACGATTAACATCCTGCTAAAAACAACTTGAGCTTTAAAAGAATAGGATGCCTTAAATTTTCTGTTAAGGCCAAACACAAGTTTTAATAATCGTAAGGATTTTCCAAAGAAACTATGCTTTAGAAAAACACTTCAATGTGATATCGCCAGATTTGGCCATAACGTCTAGGCCGGGTTTGGGGTGTTACATTTAGTGGTATCAAAGCTAGTTTACAAAACTCGGCTATAGTTTATGGGGTTTCTTCTAAAACTCATAATTTTCAAAAAGAACTGTTCCAAACGATTTGGAAGTATTTTGAAATATATTTACTTAATGTGTGGTACACCGAATCTCTGGCACCGATGTAGTAAGTTCTTTGAAACTTCTATTTGTTTAAAGTGAAACATTGAGACTACTATATGTAGTAGACTGTATTGAAATATTCTATTTAGAAAAAACTAAAATCGCATTAAAAGCTGCTTTGTGAAAACAAACTCTTAAAAATCGATATTGCTTTCCATAAGATATCGTTAATCAACATCAAATCAGAATCGATGCATAAAATTGCTAAAATAGATAATACGCAAATTTATAAAGAGCACCAGAGGTACTCGTGGAAGGGGTACAAGAGGCCGTGGCGGAGGCCGTAGAGGTGCTCGGGCTGGGTGTCTTCATCGGGCCACATGCCTAACACTGAAGCTAGTAAGGCACCGACTTCACCTGTGATTGAGATTGGGTCTCACGATCGAGCGGCTGGGGACGACGCATTGTATCAAGCTATGTTACGAATTCTGGAAAGGGTCGTTGGGCCAAATATTGGTACTATAGGTCGTGGGTCGGTCATAGAATAACTCCGGTCAAATAGGGCTGAGATTTTTAAGGGCATTGCTAGAGTTGCCCCTAACGTGGCTGAATATTTGATTGAGGCCACAGATTGGATTATGGATGACCTCGACTGCACCCCCGAACAGAAATTAAAAGGTGTAGTATCATTGTTACAATATGAAGCCTATCAGTGGTGGCTTACAATTAAAGAGGTTACTTAGGCCAACCAATTCACATGGGAATTCTTCAAGACTACTTTCCAAGGGAAGTATGTGGGTGCTAGTTATATGGATGCCCGTAGGAGGGAGTTTCTAAATCTTACTTAGGGGGATAAATCAGTGGCTGAATATGAAGCTGAATTTTTACGATTGAACTGCTATGCACGTGGGATGGTGGCAACTGAATATGATAGATGTGTTTGGTTCGAGGACGGCCTTAGGGATAGTCTGAGTGTTCTAATACCTTCACAAAAGGAGCGAGATTTTTTCACACTGGAAGTTAAGGCAAAGATAACCGAGGAGGTGAAGTGTACTAAGCATCAAAAAAGAGAAAATGGTAGGAATAAGAGGGATTTCGAGCCCTCAAGTTCCGTTCAGAAGCCAAAGAAAAAGGCCAGAGTGGATTGGTGGTCGAGTTGGAGCCCTATTGATGCTACTAGACCATTAGCTTGTAATGTGAATCAATTTGGCCCTAATCGTAATGGTGGTTTAAGGACCATGAATCCGAGTCTCGAGAAATATTTAAATATTATATTTTAAATTTATTATATGTGAATTAATGTGTGTGAAAGTTTCGTAGAAAATTTTTATTGTTTGTAGATTTAATTTAGAAAAAGGACTTAAACGCGTAAATGGTAAAAGTTGCAAACTATAGTAAAATGCACCAAATTGATTGTGGCTTTATAAATGGATGTCCAAAAAGGGAAATTAGCCCATTATTCATGATAGTGGACGGTAATGGTCTTACTTGACCTTATGGTTATGTTTTGAATTTTTATTATTAAAAGGTTAGTTTAGTAAATTGATAAATAAGTAATATATGTTATTATTATTATAAAAATGAAACCGTAATCATCGTACTTTTCTCAAGGCCGAATATAAACTAAGAAAAGGGGTTAGTGAAAGCTTTGAATTTTGACAATTATAAAGCTTGATTAAGGTAAGTTTAATCTTTGGTTTTTGTTGATTTTTATGTTTTTGAGATCGTTGCTTCGTATATTACCCGACCCATGCTTGAATTTTTGAGAATCATGTGTATATGAGGTTCGGCCATTGATGTGTTCTTATGGTTTTGATATTTGATGGTTTTATATTAAAGATTTGTTAAAGATTTACAAGTTTTGTATTAGAAATTTTGGTGAAATTTTGTATTTAGGGCTATTTTGTATAAATAAAATTTTAGAGGGACTTAATTGCAAAATAAATGAAATGAGAGGGCTTACAAAGTCCCTAGGAATATTTAGCCCTTGTATAGTCTTGGCAAATTGTGTGTATTTTGTGTTTTGTACAATTAGGACTAAATAGTAAAAATGTGAAACCTTAGGGGTAAAATGGTAATTTATATGTTTATGTGTTTTGGGACTAAATTGAAATGAAATGTACTTGCATGCGCTGAATTTAATGTGTTTTAGATCAAGAGCAAAGAAAAATGGAATTGGATCAAGAAAAGACGAAAATTCTCGAATAGCCGGTCTAAGTTGTCCGTCGACAGTCGAGGTAAGTCCTTAAGCTAAAGTATGTTAAAGAATTATTTATGAATAGGTTCAATGAAATTATTTGATAAATTTGAGTATGAATATATGTATTAGCCTAATGTAAAGGCTTTAAAATGGATTAGATGTGTTTTGTATATATGATAAGAATATGTGCATTAGTGGTGATATGTGAATGTGAATTGTGTATATGTTTAGTTAATGATGATAGTGTTAAGGAATGAAATTTGATGGACTGGTTTATGAATTATTTCGGCTTATTGCCCAGCGTGCCTTGTCTTGGTGATTTGATTCGGCTTATTGCCTAGCACGCTTAGTGTCGGTGACATATTCGAGCTTGCGTTTCAGCGTGCTTAGTGCCGATGACATATTCGGCTTTTTTCCTAGTAGGCTTATCACGGTGACATATTCTAAGCTTCGTGCCTAGAAGCCTTAGTCTTGATGACATATTCAAAGCTTCGTGCCTAGCGAGCTTAGTCTTAGGTGATATATTCGACTTCGAACCTAGTAGGCTTAGTCTTTGGTGATATGTTCAAGCTTCGTGCTCAAAGCAGCTTAATTCAAATGATACTTTAAAATGAATAAACCATAATTTATCGAGGTGTAACATAGTGAAACCGTTAAGTGAAAAACTGTAAGCTTAAGTCCCATTGAATTTATCAAGTAAGGTAAGTTGTGATTAATGTTACTTGAGTTGAAATATTATGTTAAGAATGGTGTTATGTGAATTTGAGCTGGTAATCGACATGTAATATATGTACTTTGTGCTTTGATGAGTTGCAGGTTGATGGTAGTGAAGTATAAGTAATTGAGTTAACACATCACTAGTATTCTGTTTTGTATCAATTGCATATCGAAATATACATATGCAATGTTTTACATTTATTGATTAAAAAAAAATGTTAAAGTGCTTGATTAGTGAATTATTTTTTTCTTAAGACTTACTAAGCTAGTGAGCTTACTTGTGTGTGTTCATTGTTTCGTTTTATAGATCATTGATTCAACTACGGGCTCAGGGGATCATCAAGGTAGTCGACCACACTATCACTCTCTTTGGCATATATATGTTTTGTTTACTTTTTGAATCAAAGGCATGTATAGGCTAGCTAAGTTTTCGAATGATATTATGATGATGTGTAAAAGCCATGCGAAAGTGGCTAGGTCTTAATGTTGATGCTCGATGGTATAAATCTATCCTTGATGTGATATGCATGAATGTTTTGTTTGGAAAATGAATGAGGATGATATATATATGTATATATGTTTCATCTTTGAATAGGTATGTTTGTGTATGAATGATTCGTGAGGTCATTTGGTGTAAATTTTGTTAACTGTTGGAAATGGACATAGGTAGGAATTTATTAAGAATGGGATTAGTCTTGATATATATATATATATATATAACTTTCGAATGTATGTTTATGTATATTAGTCATAATGAAAATGATTTGAATTGGATCATTAAAATTTAGCGTGGTTATTATGAATTCTTAAATCAAGTGTTAAGAGTGTTTGTTTTATCAATTCACTATGGGTTAATTATAGTTAACATTTGGTTACTATGTCTCGTAAGCAAGGTGGTGAACGAGTTGATTTATGTATATGATAGGTGTGGTGTCTTTGTAAATGGAATTTCTTTGAAGTAATTATGGACTTGGGCATTTAAAGAGATGTTGACTGTGTTTTAATGTCTAAGATTTGACTTTTGAATTTATGGAAAATATGCGTATCATACATATATGTTTGTATAAGTTACAATAATAGATTCGAACATGTATAAGTTATCATAATTACATATGTGATTAATTTGTTATTATAAAGAGAAAATTTTGTGAAGTTGGTTTTGTTATATGCGAACATAGACTGGATCTTTGATAGATGAATATTCGTAAATAGAAAATAGTATGTCTTGTCCGTGCAATGTATTTATATTATATATATATTATGGTGTGTTATAAGATTGTAACATATATAATTATTGACATGTGTTTGATTTGAACTCGGAGTATTAAGGTTCAAATGTTGAATAAGATAAGTGTATTAATGTATTTCATTTGAAACATGGAAGTAATGAATGTCTAATTGAAATGTCTATTTTTAAGTGCATGTTATTAGGTAATATCTCATAACCCAAATATGGCGACAGACTTGGGTGAGAGGTGTTACATTTAATTGGTATCAGAGCCGCGGTTTAGTCGATTCTAGGACTACCGTAGTGAGTAGGAGTCTAACTATACATGCCTTTGAATTGTATATATGATTGTGTGGTGACTTCTGACAATTTCAATTGCATTTTATATATAGTAAATGGATTCCGATCCCGATAGAGCCGTAAATGATGATGTGGAGAGCGTTGCGCCTGGTCTCGCACGTGGATCAGCGCCATTAGACTATCGACCTATTTTGGGTAGCCATGAGGGGAAGGCTAAACAAGCCTTCTATCAAATGATGAACGAATGGTTTACCCAGTTTATTCAGACTAATCCAGCTGTACAACAACCTCCACCCCCGAATAATTCAACTTCGGTACCTTCAAGACTTCGATGATAGATCCGATGAGATCTAGCAGGCCTCCCGTTGATAAAATCAAGAAATATGGGGCTGAGAAATTTAAGGCCAATGATAATGATGACACAGAGAGAACTGAGATGCGGCTTGATAACACTATTCGGGTACTCGATGAGTTATCTTGTACTCCAGATAAATGCCTAATGTGTGCTATATCTCTACTTCGGGACACTGCCTATCACTGGTGGAACACACTAGTATCTGTAGTTCCAAAAGAAAAAGTGTAATATCCCAGGTTAAGGGCTATTTTTTTTTTTTTGGCATTGCTTGCATGTTATTGGCCTGCTATGTTGTTGTCTGTGTGGTTTCGGGGCTTAGTTGTAGGCTAGGAGTATGCCTGAGTAGGTGGGAAAATTTTAGTTTTAAGCCTTTGGGTGAGAGGAGCTGAAGGAGTTGGGGGTTATATATATTATTTGGTGAGTTGTTGCACAAGAGATGAGCTAGCAAAGTGGCAAGGCATGCGCCACTTGGAGCATGTGGTTGGCGTCAAGTGCAAGGGGGGAGAGGTCTTGAGTTCAAGCCGCAGAGTGCCCCCTTTTTGTTTCATTTTGACGGCATGGGAGGAGGAGTTGTTGGTAGTTCAAACTCTACCATGGACTAAGTCAACACATTCAAATGATGGGTGGAGAGCAAATGGTGGAGGAAGACTTGGTCAAGGTGATTTGAATTAGTGGCTTGGGAGTGTTTGGGGGGAGGTTGGCCGAATTTTGGGGAGTGCTTTGGGGGAGTTGTGGCCGGTTGGTAAGCTTGGGGAGGAGAGTGCCGAAATTTCATTTTGGCAATTGGGCATTTTCGGTCAAAAACAATTTTGGTAAGCTCTTCCATTTTGTCAAAAACAAGCTGATTTCATTTAGTCAAAAGCTAGCAAAAGCTCTTCACTTGCAAATAGCCTAAGCCGAAACCATTTTCTTTTTCATTCATTCTTGGAACCGAAACCCCAAGTGCTTGCCGAATTTGCTTGTTGTTTCAATCATTTCTTTTTTTTTAGTAGTAGCCGAATGCCTCTCCCATTTTCCTTTCTTCTTCATTTGAGTTAAATCGAAGCCAATTCTCTATTCTCCTTCTATTTCCTTTTTCTTCTTGGGATCTTCTTAGCCGAAACTAGTATTCTTTTTTTTTCTTCTCTCATATTTGCTCTCTTCCTTTGAAGCTTTGATAGCCGAAAGTTGTTCTTCAAAACACTCTCTCTCTTTCTTTTCTTCCAAAACCGAAAATACCTTCCTCCATTTCTGTTTCTTCTCAAAAATCGAAAGCATCTTTTTCTTTTTCCCATTTTTGCTGTGGCCAAATAGCAACTTCTTCTTCTTTATAACTTTCTCTTGCTTCTTTCTTGGTGTAAGGCCGAATCTTGGTGGTTGCTCAATCGTTAGAGAAGGTAAGTACATGGCCGAATGTTATTCTTTTCCTCCCTTGTTCTATGTCAATTCGGATTTGGTTAAGGCCGATTTCGGTATCTATTAAAAGGAGTTAATCACTTGTCTGGGTAATCATTTTTCGTGTAGGGCCTTTGGAGTCGAAATCAAGCAAGGAGAGCCTTCGTACTCTGTTAGGCACTCGGTAAGTGGTGGAAAAAGGTAGCTATAATGGTTTCTTTAGAGTTGTTAAGCCAAAGTTTGATGAAACTAATGTTTGTGTTTTAGAGGGGAGGCCGATTGTCAGAAGGGACCAGTGTTGGTTCGGGCGTGGTTGGAAACTGAACCATTTGCAAAGGTAAGGCTTAACGCAACCCCTTGGGTTACCTATTTTTGGCCGAATGGTATAGTGACTAATCCATTTTTGGCCGATTGTAGGATCGGGGTTGTCGAGGTGACCAAGGGACTTAGATCGGTTCTTAGGATTTAATCTTCGCTATTTCAGGTGTGTAAACCAACACACTATCTTAACTAAGTAATGTGATAACATGTTTGTGTAACTGAAACAGTGTGGTTGACTATTTTGGTACCCATTGAGGTATGGATACGGATTCGGGTAAGGCCGTTTTATTATGAAATATGTGATGGTATGTGATATCATGGTTAGTGGTGTATATACTTTGAGATGCCATATCAAGCATGTGAGCATGATAGCATGATTGCACGATTTTGCATTTAGTATGATATGCTATTGGGTGATATGAGAGGAGGGGGAGTATGATATCCGTGTCTTTGGGACACCGTGTCTTTGGGACACCGAGGTTTGGCACCTCCAAAGGGTTTGGTACCACAATGATATTTTGTGACTTTGGGTCACCAGAGGTTTGGCACCTCGGCGCCTCGTCCCGTTGGCTTAGTACCACGTGGGTTGGCCCCACAGCTTGATTGATTATACAGATTGACGCTAGTGATTTGGTATCACACGATGGGTTGGCCCCATCATCGATTTGTGATCTGCGGTCACCAAAGTGATTTGGTATCACATTGTGTCTTTGGGACACCGGAGGTTTGGCACCTCATTGCGACTCGCCCTCGTGGTTTGACACCACCGTGGGTTGGCCCCACTTATGAGATACTGGGATTGTCGCTAGTGATTTGGTATCACACGATTGGTTGGCCCCATCATTGGATTATTTGTGACTTTGGTCACCAAAGTGGTTTGGCACCACATTATGGATATCGTGACTTTGGGTCACGGTGGTTTGGCACCACCAAGGGTTTGGTACCACAGGGGTAGAAAAGGAGATATGGTTGGCTAGGATCGGGTGCATTACTTGCATTATTTTGTTATGATGTGTGTTGGCATGATATACCGGGGAGGATTTATATAATCGAGTCTCGCGACTCACTCTCTCCTTTGACTTTTCAGTGACACTTAGACGCGGACATGGAGCCGGATGGACTCGAGGTGCTCATGCCATGTTTAAATAAGGAATTGCTCGGACTTTATAAATTTGGTACATTAGCTTATTTATTTCTATTTGGTTTTATTTGGGTTGTAAATGGCCTTTTAAAATTATGTTTTGTTATGTTTATGCTTAAAGTAGATTTTTAATACGCCTTAACAAATTAATTGGGTTAAAATGTGCTAAAACTTGGAAAGATAACGACTTCAAACTACAAGAGCGATATTTTAAACTATACCATCGGGTATCGCATTAAGTTTTGGAATAAAAGAGAACTCAAATGTTTTTCTAACTTAAAACTCAATTTTTCTACTAAGTCAAAATGTTTAGTAACAATAATAAACAACTTAAACTTCTAAACAAGATAAACTAGTTTTACCTACTCATCGAATTAAGTTTTCAAAATTTCTGGGTTTTTAAATTCATCATCAGATTTCAATCGAACCTACTCAAGTTTTTTCAAATACACGATTTAAGAGCGCTTTTCCTCAAACTTTTAAACTTAAATCTAAACCTTTCAAAATCCTTTTTCCCTGTGACATACCAGATTCGGTCGTGGTGTGTTGACCGGGTTTGGGGTGTTACATTTGTGGTATCAGAGCCAAGTTCAAAGGCTCGATGTGGGCCCGAGGCCCAAAATGTTTTAAAACTATAGTTTTTGAAGTGTTTTGTTTTAAAAAGTATGGTTTGAAAGGCATGACACCGAGTCTCCGGCACCAATCCGCCCAGGTAAGTACCCCGTACTATTTGTTTGTGATAATGATATTAATGAGATATGATTGAATGGTTAGGGATAGTAAGACTACCTTAGAGACTGAAACTGATAGGACTCAGTGGACTCGCGAAAACAAAGCCTCTTTAATATTCATAAGACTTTGCTTTAAAATAGTGGAATAATTACTGATACATAAAATTCTTTAAATCGCATTTAGATTTAGTCATGAGTACCGAGGTGGACGTGGTCGTGGACGAGGTCGCAGAGGATGACAGCCGAGCCCGTGAGGTTCGGGTCGTGGTTCGAGAACGAGATACCTGATTCGCCACCGCTTGGAGGTGGTGAGTTCCAAGAGCAGACTGGGGATGACGCAGTGTCACAGGCGATGCTGCGGGTTCTGGAAAGGGTAGCTGGAGTAGGTGGAGGCGTAGGAGCTAGGAAATCTATGCCTGAGCGACTTCGGGCAAATGGGGCTGAATTCTTTTGGGGTGTCTCGGGTGTTGCTCCTAGCACTGCTGAATATTGGCTGGAAGCGACAGAGCGGATCATGGACGATCTAGACTTAACCGAAGAAAAGTTAAAGGGATCGATCACTTCTCGAGATGAGTCATACCATGGTGGCTCTTTGTCGGGAAATACCGCAGTAGAAGATTTGACTTGGGACTATTTTTGGACTGCTTATCAGAAAAAGTACGTCGAAGCTAACTACATAAATGAGCAGCGGAAAGCATTTCTAAGGTTAGTTCAGGGGAGCAAATCTGTGTCAGAATACGAGGCAGAGTTTCTGAGGCTGAGTCGGTATGCCAAGGGTATGGTGGCTACTGAACATGAGAGGTGCGTTCGTTTCGAGGATGGCCTGCGAGACGAATTAAGATTGTTAATTGCGCCCCAGCAGGAGCGTGAATTTGCGATTCTGGTTGAAAAGGCAAAGGTGGCTGAGGGTATTAAAGAGTCTGTGAGGCAAGGCATGGATAGGAACCGATACAAAAGGAGTTTTGGATCTTCTGGGTCATCGGGTAATCAGCAGAAAAGGGCTAGACCGAGTGGGCCAAATCAGTCGGGTAGGTTTGTTGCTGCTAGGCAGGGACCGCCGCAGTGTAACCGTTGTGGAAAGGCTCATTGGGGAGGATGTTGGACTGATGGTAAAGGCTGTTTTGAGTGTGGCTCACTGGACCACCGTGTGAGGGACTGTCTGCGCAAGTTGGCTAGGATTCAGTCAGAGAGTCAGGGCCGTACTTAGTAAAGAAATAATGGACCACCACCGCAGAGGGGCCGAGGTAATGGCAGAGGAGGTAATGGTTCTGGTCGGGGCCGTGGAGCACCGGACAGAGGTGCGGTAGTTTCGAGGCCGACGGTAGGGCTAGTGTATGCGGCGAGGCACCGAGAGGAGGCGACGCACTGCACGCCATTGCGCAGACGCTTTTTAATCTTTGGTTCTCCATTTATCGCTTTGATTGATGTGGGTTCAACACATTCATATGTTGCAAGTAGCATAGTGAAGACCATGGATTTAGACTCGAGATATCTTCTAGGCGATGACCGTAATAAGCCCTCTAGGTCACTCTGTAGTGGTAGATAAGTCGATAGAGACGCACCTCTAGAACTCCAAGGGTAGTATTTGAGGTCGATCTCGATGGAACCGCCGCTTGGGGAGTTCGATCCGATTCTTGGGATGGATGGTGGTTAAACACCAGCGGTTGATCGCGCCGCTAAGCGCATGGTTTCGGAAACAAACTAAGGGGATGAGGTAGTTCGACGCAGAATAGGAGAAATTATCTCATCCAATGTGGTATCTACTCCAAAGTCGGAAGATGGTCGAAGGGCGTGAAGCTTATGTGGTTCATGTGTATGCCTTGGAGGCTAAGGAGTCTTGTGGAGATAGTTCGGACAGTTAGGGAATTTGTCGATGTGTTTCGAGGAGCTTCCGGTTTGCCACCAGATCGTGAGGTAGAGTTCGGATAGATCATATCTTAATCGCGCCAAGATGTCATAGCTCCGCATGTGATGGCACCTAAAGAGTTAGTCGAGCTTAAGGCTCGATCTAGGAGTTGTTGGACCGAGGCTTTATCGTGCCAAGTGTTTCGCTTTGGGAGCGCCGGTAGATTTTATCAAGAAGAAAGACGGTACTATGCGGATGTGTATAGACTACCGCTAACCGAATAAGTCGACGATCAAAAACAAGTATCCACCGCTTCGGATAGATGACTTGTTTGATCGGTTGAAAGGCGATCGGTTTTCTCAAGATCGACTTAAGGTCCGGTATCACCGCTAAGGGTAAAGGAGGCGGATATCTGCAAGACGGCATTTCGTACTCGGTATGGGCACTTTGAGTTTTTAGTTATGCCGTTTGGGTTGACTAATGCGCCGACGGCTTTCATGGATTTGATGAATAGGGTGTTTCAACAGTATTTGGATCAGTTCGTAGTGGTTTTTATCGACGACATCTTGGTATATTCAAGGACTGAGGAGGAACATGATGCGATTTACTGGTGGTATTGCGATTCTAAGGAGAAAGCGACTTTATGCGAAGTTCAAGAATGCGAGTTCGCTTAGGGAGGTGACGTTCTTGGGTCATGTAGTATCTACGGAGGGGATTAGAGTGGACCTTCGTAAGATAGAGGCGATTTTGGATTGGAAGCCGCCTAAGTCAAGAGTCGAGATTAGGAGTTTTCGGGCTTGGCGAGGATACTACCAAGATTTGTAGAGGGTTTCTCATTGATCGCAAAGACCGATGACTAAATTATTGAGAAAAGGGTTCCGCTTATTTGAATTTGAAGCGGCAGGAGAGCTTCGATAAGTTGAAGAAGATTTTGTTGAAGCTCCTGCTCTAATTCAACCCGAGGTGGGAAGGAATTCATAGTATATCGCGATGCATCACATACGGGTTTGGGTTGTGTGTCGATGCAGAAGGGAAGGTTGTGGCTTACGCGTCCCGGATACCGAGGCCACATGAGGTAAATTATCCAACGACGATCCGGAGTTAGCGGTATGTAGTTTTGCCTTAAAAATATGGAGGCATTACTTGTACGGAGAGAGATCGATAGTCTACACGGATCATAAGAGTCAAGTACCTTCCGACTCGGAAAGACTTGAATCGAGATGTGCAGATAGATTGAGTGCTGAAAGACTACGATTGCTCCATTGAGTATCATCCGGGCAAGGCTAACGTTGTAGCAGACGTGTTGAGCCGTAAGGTTGTTTCGGATCTAAGAGCGTTGTTTGCCCACTTGAGTTTGTATGACGACGGGAGTATTCTGGCAGAGCTGCAGGTTAAGCCTACTTGGGTTGAGCAGATCAGAGAAAAACAGTTGATGGATGAGGTTTTGAGTGCGCAGAGAACACAAGTGCAGAATGATGGTTTGAAGGGTTATAGCTTGTCTAGTGATGGGGTTCTGTGTTTTCAGGGGAAAGCTTGTATGCCGAGAGACACTGAGTTAAGGCAAAAGATTCTTCAGGATGCACATAGCAGCCCCTACGCTATGCATCCTGGAGGTAGCAAAATGTATAGAGATCTCGAGAATAGTTTCGTACGAGTCGAAAAATGAAGTGACAGAGTTTGTAGGGAAGTGTCCGACATGTCGCAGTCAAGGCCGAGCATCGCCATCGCCGTGGTTGCTTCAGCCAGTGAAGATCCCACAATGGAAGTGGGAAAGGATAACTATAGATTTCGTCAGTGGATTACCGCTTACACCGAGCAAGAAGGATTCAGTGTGGGTAATTATGGATCGACTGACTAAATCAGCCCACTTTATCCCGGTGAGGGTGGACTACTCACTGCAGAGGTTGGCGAAGCTGTATGTGTCAGAGATTGTGAGACTGCACGGGGTGCCCGTATCGATCATCTCGAATAGGGACCCCAGATTCACGTCAAGGTTCTGGAAAGCGTTGCATCAGGCTCTGGGTACACGGTTGGATTTTAGCACGGCATTTCATTCGCAGACTGACGGGCAGTCAGAAAGGGTTGTACAGATCTTGGAGGACATGTTACGAGGTTGTGTATTGGACTTGAGGGTAGTTGGGAGGAGTATCTACCATTAATGAATTCGCCTACAACAACGAAGCTACCAAGCAAGCATCAAGATGGCACCATATGAGGCGCTATGCGGTAGGAAGTGTCGCCACCTACTTGTTGGACATGAGTTAAGTGAACGTTAGTTGTTGGGACCAGAGTTGGTTGTCGAGACCAAGACAAGGTTAAGTTAATTCGTGCTCGGTTGAAAGAAGCTTCGGACCGGTAGAAGTCCTATGCCGATCTTAAGCGGAGAGATATTGAATTTTGTGGGAGATCGGGTTTTCTCAAGGTCTCACCGTGGAAGAAAGTGTTAAGGTTCGGAGGAAAGGCAAGCTAAGTCCGAGGTTTATTGGGTAGTATAAGGTAATCGAGACGAGTGGGACCAGATTGCATATCACCGAGTTGCCAGCAGAGCTAAGTCAGATTCATGACGTGTTCCACATTTCGATGCTTAGGCGATATCGTTCTGATCCGTCACACTTGGTGACAGTAGAAGAGATCGAGGTAAACCCAGATATGACCATGGAGGAAGAGCCTGTATAGATTTTAGATCGGAATGTGAAGGTTCTGCGTAAGAAGTCTGTGCCCTTGGTTAAGGTTCTTTGGAGGAATCATGGCGTGGAAGAAGCTATGTGGGAACCCGAGGATATGATGAGACAGCAATACCCGCAACTCTTCTGACCAGGTAATTTCGAGGCTGGAATTTTTTTTAAGGGGGTAGAACTGTAATATCCTGGGTTAAGGGCTATTTTTTTTGGCATTGCTTGCATGTTATTGGCCTGCTATGTTGTTGTCTGTGTGGTTTCGGGGCTTAGTTGTAGGCTAGGAGTATGCCTGAGTAGGTGGGAAAATTTTAGTTTTAAGCCTTTGGGTGAGAGGAGTCAAGGAGTTGGGGTTATATATATTATTTGGTGAGTTGTTGCACAAGAGATGAGCTAGCAAAGTGGCAAGGCATGCGCCACTTGGAGCATGTGGTTGGCGCCAAGTGCAAGGGGAGAGGTCTTGAGTTCAAGCCGCAGAGTGCCCCTTTTGTTTCATTTTGACTGCATGGGAGGAGGAGTTGTTGGTAGTTCAAACTCTACCATGGACTAAGTCAACACATTCAAATGATGGGTGGAGAGCAAATGGTGGAGGAAGACTTGGTCAAGGTGATTTGAATTAGTGGCTTGGGAGTGTTTGGGGAGGTTGGCGGATTTTGGGAGTGCTTTGGGGAGTTGTGGTAGGTTGGTAAGCTTGGGAGGAGAGTGTCAAATTTCATTTTGGCAATTGGGCATTTTCGGTCAAAAACCATTTTGGTAAGCTCTTCCATTTTGTCAAAAACAAGTCGATTTCATTTAGTCAAAAGCTAGCAAAAGCTCTTCACTTGCAAATAGCCTAAGTCAAACCATTTTCTTTTCATTCATTCTTGGAACCAAACCCCAAGTGCTTGCCAAATTTGCTTGTTGTTTCAATCATTTCTTTTTTTTAGTAGTAGCGGAATGCCTCTCCAATTTTCCTTTCTTCTTCATTTGAGTTAAACCGAAGCCAATTCTCTATTCTCCTTCTATTTCCTTTTTCTTCTTGGGATCTTCTTAGCCGAAACTAGTATTCTTTTTTTTTCTTCTCTCATATTTGCTCTCTTCCTTTGAAGCTTTGATAGCCGAAAGTTGTTCTTCAAAACACTCTCTCTTTCTTTTCTTCCAAAATCGAAAATACCTTCCTCCATTTCTGTTTCTTCTCAAAAACTGAAAGCATCTTTTTCTTTTTCCCATTTTTGTTGTGGCCGAATAGCAACTTCTTCTTCTTTATAACTTTCTCTTGCTTCTTTCTTGGTGTAAGGCCGAATCTTGGTGGTTGCTCAATCGTTAGAGAAGGTAAGTACATGGCCGAATGTTATTCTTTTCCTCCCTTATTCTATGTCAATTCGGATTTGGTTAAGGCCAATTTCGGTATCTATTAAAAGGAGTTAATCACTTGTATGGGTAATCATTTTTCGTATAGGGCCTTTGGAGTCGAAATCAAGCAAGGAGAGCCTTCAGACTGTTAGGCACTTTCTGTAAGTGGTGGAAAAAGGTAGCTATAATGGTTTCTTTAGAGTTGTTAAGCCAAAGTTTGATGAAACTAATGTTTGTGTTTTAGAGGGAGGCCGATTGTCGGAAGGGACCGGTGTTGGTTGGGCGTGGTTGGAAACCGAACCATTTGCAAAGGTAGGCTTAACGCAACCCCTTGGTTACCTATTTTTGGCCGAATGGTATAATGACTAATCCATTTTGGCCTATTGTAGGATCGGGTTGTCGTGGTGACCAAGGGACTTAGATCGGTTCTTAGGATTTAATCTTCGCTATCGTGTGTGTAAACCAACACACTATCTTAACTAAGTAATGTGATAACTGCTTGTGTAATCAAACAAAGGTGGTTGACTATTTTGGTACCCATTGAGGTATGGATACGGATTCGGTAAGTCCGCTTTATTATGAAATATGTGATGGTATGTGATATCTTGGTTAGTGGTGTATATACTTTGAGATGCCATATCAAGTATGTGAGCATGATAGCATGATTGCATGATTTTGCATTTAGTATGATATGCTATTGGGTGATATGAGAGGAAGGGAGTATGATATCCGTGTCTTTGGGACACTGTGTCTTTGGGACACCGTGAGGTTTGGCACCTCCAAAGGGTTTGGTACGACAATGATATTTTGTGACTTTGGGTCACCAGAGGTTTGGCACCTCAGCCTCGTCCCAGTTGGCTTAGTACCACAATGGGTTGGCCCCACAGCTTGATTATCTGGGATTGACGATAGTGATTTGGTATAACACGATGGGTTGGCCCCATCATCGATTTTGGATCGCGGTCACCAATGATTTGGTATCACATTGTGTCTTTGGGACACCGGAGGTTTGGCACCTCATTGTGACTCGTCCCCGTGGTTTGACACCACCGTGGGTTGGCCCCACTTATGAGATACGTGATTGTCGCTAGTGATTTGGTATCACACGATGGGTTGGCCCCATCATTGGATTATTTGTGACTTGGTCACCGGTGGTTTGGCACCACATTATGGATATCGTGACTTTGGGTCACGGTGGTTTGGCACCACCGGTGGTTTGGTACCACACGGGTAGAAAAGGAGATATGGTTGGCTAGGATCGGGTGCATTACTTGCATTTTTTGTTATGATGTATGTTGGCATGATATACCAGGGGAGGGATTTATATACTGAGTCTCGCGACTCACTCTCTCCTTTGACTTTTCAGGTGACACTTAGACGCGGACATGGAGCCGGGATGGACTCGAGGTGCTCATGCCATGTTTAAATAAGGAATTGCTCGGACTTTATAAATTTGGTACATTAGCTTATTTATTTCTATTTGGTTTTATTTGGGTTGTAAATGGCCTTTAAAATTATGTTTTGTTATGTTTATGCTTAAAGTAGATTTTTAATACGCCTTAACAAATTAATTGGGTTAAAATGTGCTAAAACTTGGAAAGATAACGACTTCAAACTACAAGAGCGATATTTTAAACTATACCATCGGGTATCGCATTAAGTTTTGGAATAAAAGAGAACTCAAATGTTTTTCTAACTTAAAACTCGATTTTTCTACTAAGTCAAAATGTTTAGTAACAATAATAAACAACTCAAACTTCTAAACAAGATAAACTAGTTTTACCTACACATCGAATTAAGTTTTCAAAATTTCTGGGTTTTTAAATTCATCATCAGATTTCAATCGAACCTACTCAAGTTTTTTTCAAATACACGATTTAGCGAAGCGTTTTCCTCAAACTTTTAAACTTAAATCTAAACCTTTCAAAATCCTTTTTCCCTGTGACATACCAGATTCGGTCGTGGTGTGTTGACCGGGTTTGGGGTGTTACAAAAAGTAACTTGGGGCTTCTTCCAAAATGAGTTTCATAAGAAATATATCAGTCAGAGATTCATCGATCAGAAACGGAAAAAATTTCTGGAATTAAAATAGGGCCGCATGACTGTGATAGATATGAGCGGAAGTTTGTTAGATTGAGCCGTTACGCTCGGGAGTGTATATCTACCGAAGCCATTATGTGTAAAAGATTTGAATACAGCCTGAATGAAGACATATAGTTACTTGTTGGCATTCTTGAAATCAAAGAGTTTGTGATATTAGTCGAGCGAGCTTGTAAAGCCGAAAGGCTCGGAAAGGAGAAATGAAAAGTCAAGTAGAAGCTAGAGACACTCAAAAAGATCATCGAGTAAAATTTTCCATTACGTGGCTTAAGAAGTTCGAGATGACCCCAATCGACATAAAGCCACTTCGGACTTGCCTAGACGTGATCGACCTCAATGAGTTCCCAAGCCACTTCGATAGCTAGTGTCGGTAATGTTTCACAGAACCGGGTCGAGTGTAAACATTGTGGGAAATGGCATCTTGGGAGTTGTAGAGTTCGTGATCGGTCCTGCTTTAAATGTGGATCGTTGGATCATTTTATTCAAGAGTGCCTGATGTTAGCCGAGCAAAATGCAACTTAGAACACTAGATCGAAAGAAGGCGCCAAAGACGTGGTAGACCACTCGCATATTCTGTGCAATGTAGGTGGCGCGAGAGAGGGACGAAGGACACCGCAATACGATCAGGGCTAGAGCTCCACCTAGAGCTTATGCTACACGAGCCGAGAGGATGCTTCCTCCCGATGTCATTACCTGTACTTTCACCCTTTATGATACTACTGTGATTACATTGATTGATCCTGGTTCGATTCATTCATATGTGTGTGAAACTCTAGTATTCAGTAAGACTCTGCCAGTTGAGTCTATTGAGTTTGTGATTCCTATATCCAACCCTTTGGGTAGATGTGTACTTGTTAATAAAGTGTGTAGAGGTTGCCCGTTGATGATTTAGGATTCTTGCTTCCCAGCCGATTTAATGTTGTTGCCCTTTGATGAGTTCGATATAATTTTGGGAATGGACTGCTTAACTTCACATGATACAGTGGTGAATTGCAAAAGAAAGCTTATTGATTTGAGATGTCAGAACGGTGAGATCATCAAAATTGAATCCGATGATTTAAGTGGGTCTCCTACAAGAACATCCTCGATGTTGGCCGAAAGTATGTGAGAAAAGGTGTGAAGCTTATTTGGCCTATGTAATTGGATAATAAAGTGTCCTAAAAGCATATTGAATCATCTGTACCGGTTGTATGTGAATACCCAGATGTGTTTTCTGAAAAACTACCGGGTTTACCACCAGTACGAGAGATTGAGTTCGGCATTGAATTAGCACCAGGAACAACTCTGATCTCGATAGCTCCGTATCAAATGGCACCTACTGAGTTAAAAGAGTTGAAAGCACAGTTGCAAGAGTTAACAGATAGGGGTTTTGCACGACCGAAGTTTCTTCCTGGGTGCACCAAGATTTTTGTGAAGAACAAAGATGGAACGGTATGAATGTGTATTGATTATCAAGAATCGAATAAGGTAACTATAAAGAATAAGTACCGTTACCTCGATTGATGATTTGTTTGATCGGTTGAGAGGGCTTTAGTATTTTCAAGATAGATTTGAGATCGGGTTATTATCGATTCTGCAGTCGAGATACAAATGTGCCAAAGTCGCATTAGGACGAGGTACGGACATTTTGAGTTTCGTAATGCCTTTTGGACTCACTAATGCACCGCTATTTTTATGGATCTAATGAATCGGGTCTTGAGATAGTTTTGGATCGGTTTGTAGTAGTGTTTATTGATGATATACTAATCTACTCCAACAATGAAACCGAGCATGCCGAGCATTTGAGATTAGTGCTACAAACTTTGTGAGATCAACATTGTATGCAAAGTTTAGTAAGTGTGAGTTCGGATGAATGAAGTCGACTTCTTGGGTCATGTTGTTTCAAAGATCGTATTCGAGTGGATCCAAACAAAATAGCGACTATACTCGATTGGAAACCACCAAAAATGTTTTCGAGATTGAAGCTTTCTAGGCCTTGCGGGATACTACAGAAGGTTTGTAAAAGGTTTTTCTATGATAGCTACACCTTTGACAAGGCTACTATAGAAAGATGCCAAGTTTGAGTGGTCGGAAAAGTGTCAGAAAAGTTTCGAACAGCTGAAAGCTCTTTTGACCAAAGCTCCAGTGTTAACTCAGCCTGAATCGGGTAAAGAATTTGTCATTTTTAGTGATGCTTCTTTTAACGGGTTGGGTTGCGTTTTGATGCAGGAAGGCAAAGTTATAGCCTACGCTTTGAGACAATTGAAGCCGCACGAAAGAAATTATCCGACTCACGATCTGGAATTAGCAGCCATTGTTTTCGCATTGAAAATTTGGAGTCGTTACTTATTCGGCGAGAAATGTCACATTTATTCGGATCAGAACAGTCTAAAGCATTTGATGACTCAGAAAGATTTAAACTTGAGACAACGTAGATGGTTAGAATTGTTGAAAGACTATGAGTTGGTGATTGAGTAGCATCCGGGAAAAGCCAATGTTGTTGCGGATCGTTAAGTCAAAATCATTATTTGCTCTTCGTGCGATGAACGCATGATGGTTATGTCCGGTGATGATTCGATCATAGCCGAAGTTACAAGCAAGACCGATGTTCATTCAAGAAATTTGTGATGCATGTAAAGTTGACAAAGATTTGATTGCTAGACGAATTCAGTGTAAAAAAAAGATACGTAATCGAGTTTCAAATTGATGCAAATGACTGTTTGAACTTTAAAAGCCGAATGTGTGTTCCGAAGAACTCGAAGTTGATTGAAATGATTCTGAGTGAGGCTCATAGTGGTCGATTATCGATACATCTAGGTAGCACGAAAATGTATAATGATTTGAAACAGTTTTATTGGTGGCCTGGCATGAAACGGGATATATCGAATTTGTGTCAAAGTACTTAATTTGTCGCAAGTAAAGACGAGCATCAAGTGCCTTCGGGTTGCTTCAACTTATCATGATACGAATGGAAATGGGATAAAATCACTATGGATTTTATATCTGGTTGGCCTATGACACCGAGCAAGAAAGATGCAGTCTGGGTTATAGTAGATAGATTGACCAAATAAGCTCATTTTGTACCGGTTCCTGTGGACTTTTCACTCGATAAACATGCTGAGTTGTATATATCTCAAATCGTGAGATTACATGGTGTGTCGAGTTTTATTATCTCAGACAGAGACCCGAGATTCACATCGCGATTATGGAAGAAGTTACAGAATGCTTTAGGTACTAAACTTCATTTTAGCACCGCCTTTCACCCGCAGACAGACAGTCAATCTGAGCGAACCATTCAAACACTTGAGGTCAAGTTGAGATGTTATGTTCTCAAGTTTGAAGGTACGTGGGAAAAGTACTTACCTTTGATTGAATTCGCTTATAATAACAGTTTTCAAACAAGTATCAAAATGGCACCCTATGAAGCTCTATATGGCAGCAAGTGTCGTACGCCATTGTACTAGACCAAGGTCAGTGAGAACAAGATACAAGGGGTTGATTTGATTAAAGAGACTAAATAGAAAGTGGCTATAATCAAAGATTGTTTGAAAGCTGCATCAGATCGTCAAAAGTCTTACGCTGATTTGAAACGTAAAGATATAGAATTTCAAGTCAGAGATCGTGTATTTTTGAAAGTATCTCCGTGGAAGAAAGTACTTAGTTTTGGTTGGAAAGGCAAACTGAGTCCAGATTTATCGGACCTTATGAAATCATTGAACGTATTGGGCTTGTTGCTTATAGGTTAAAGTTACCCTCTGAATTAGAAAAGATACACGATGTATTTCACGTTTCTATGCTCTGTAGATACAAATCAGATCCGTCACATGTGATTGCTCCATCTGAGATGGAAATCTGACCCGATATGACATATGAGGAAGAACCGATTAGTATCTTAGCTTGGGAAATGAAAGAGTTAAGAGACAAAATGATTCCATTAGTGAAAGTACTATGGAATCGGCATGGAGTTGAAGAGGCTACGTGGGAGCCTGAGGACTCAATGAGGCAACAATATTCGACGTTATTTAACGATAAGATTTTCGGGGACGAAAATCCTTAAGGGGGAGAGTTGTAACAGACCGAATTTGACCCTAATCAGAATGATGGTTTCGAGACCACGAATCTGAGTCCGAGAAATATTTAAATATTATATCTTAATTTTATTATATGTGAATTAATGTGTGTGAAAGTTTCAGAGAAAAATTTTATTGTTTGTGGATTTAATTTAGAAAAAGGACTTAAACGCGTAAATGGTAAAAGTTGCAAACTATAGTAAAATGCACCAAATTGATTATGGCTTTATAAATGGAACTTCAAAAAGGGAAATTAGCCCATTATTCATGATAGTGGACGGTAATGGTCTTACATGACCTTATGGTTATGTTTTGAATTTTTATTATTAAAAGGTTAGTTTAGTAAATTGATAAATAAGTAATATATGTTGCTATTATTATGAAAATGAAACCATTATCATCTTACTTTTCTCAACGCAGAATATAAACTAAGAAAAGGGGTTAGGGAAAGCTTTGAATTTCGGCAATTATAAAGCTTGATTAAGGTAAGTTTAATCTTCGATTTTTGTTGATTTTTACATTTTTGAGATCGTTTCTTCGTATATTACCCGACCTATGCTTGAATTTTTGAGAATCATGTGTATATGAGGCTCGGCCATTGATATGTTCTTATGGTTTTGATATTTGATGGTTTTAGATTAAAGATGTGTTAAAGATTTACAAGTTTTGTATTAGAAATTTTGGTGAAATTTTGTATTTAGGGCTATTTTGTAAAAATAAAATTTTAGAGGGACTTAATTGCAACATAAATGAAATGATAGGGCTTATAAAGTCCCTAGGAATATTCGGCCCCTATATAGTCTTGGCAAATTGTGTGTATTTTGTGTTTTGTACAATTAAGACTAAATAGTAAAAATGTGAAACCTTAGGGGTAAAATGGTAATTTTCATGTTTATGTGTTTTGGGACTAAATTGAATTGAAATGTACTTGAATGGGCTGAATTTAATGTGTTTTAGATCAAGAGCAATGAAAACGAATTGGATGGGGAAAGGCGAAAATTCTCGAATAGCAGGCCTAAGTTGTCAAATCGACAATGAGGTAAGTCCTTAAGCTAAAGTATGTTAAAGAATTATTTATAGATAGGTTCAATGAAATTATTTGATAAATTTGAGTATGAATATATGTATTAGCCTAATGTAAAGGCTTTAAAATGGATTAGATGTGTTTTTGTATATATGATAAGAATATGTACATTAATGTGAATTGTGTATATGTTTAGTTAATGATGATAGTGTTAAGGAATGAAATTTGATGGATTGGTTTATGAATTATTTCTGCTTATTGCCTAGCGTGCCTTGTGCTTGATTTGATTCGGCTTATTGCTAGCAAACTTAGTGCTTGGTGACATATTAGACTTTGTGCCTAGCGTGCTTAGTACTGGTGACATATTCGGGCTTTATGCCTAGCGTGCTTAGTGCTTGGGTGACATATTCGGCTTCGTGTCTAGCAGGCTTAGTGCCGGTGACATATTCAGGCTTCGTGCCTAGCAGGCTTAGTGCCGGTGACATATTCGAGCTTCGAGCCTAACAGGCTTAGTACCGTGATATGTTTGGGCTTCGTGCCTAAAGGTGCTTAATGCCTGCTACTTTAAAATGAAGAAACCATAATTTATCGAGGTGTAACATAGTGGAACTATTGAGTTAAAAACTCGTAAGCTTAAGTCCCACCGAATTCATCAAGTAAGGTAAGTTGTGATTAATGTTACTTGAGTTGAAATATTATGTTAAGAATGGTGTTATGTGAATTTGAGCTGGTAATCGGCATGTAATACATGTACTTTGTGCTTTGATGAGTTGCATGTTGATGGTAGTGAAGTATAAGTAATTGAGTTAATACATCACTAGTATTCGGTTTTGTATCAATTGCATATCGAAATATACATATACAATGTTTTACATTTATTGATTAAAAAAATGTTAAAGTGCTTGATTAGTGAATTATCTTTTGCTTAAGATTTACTAAGCTAGTGAGATTACTTGTGTGTGCTCATTGTTTCGTTTTATAGATCATTGATTCAACTATAGGCTCAGGGGATCATCAAGAAAGTCAACCACACTATCACTCTCTTTGGTATATATATGTTTTGTTTACTTTTTGAATCAAAGGCATGTATAGGCTAGCTAAGTTTTCAAATGATATTATGATGATGTGTAAAAGCCATGCGAAAGTGGCTAGTTCTTAATGTTGATGCTCGATGGTATAAATCTATCCTTGATGTGGTATGCGTGAATGTTTTGGTTGGAAAATGAATGAGGATGATATATATGTATATATGTTTCATCTTTGAATAGGTATGTTTGTGCATGAATTATTGCCGTGAGCTCATTATGTGTAAATTTTGTTAACTGTTGGAAATGGACATAGGTAGGAATTTATTAAGAATGGGATTAGTCTTGATATATATATAACTTTAAAATGTATGTTTATGTATATTAGTCATACTGAAAATGATTTGAATTGGATCATTAAAATTTAGCGTGGTTATTATGAATTCTTAAATCAAGTGTTAAGATTGTTTGTTTTATCAATTCAGCTATGGGTTAATTATAGTTAACATTTGGTTGCTATGTCTCATAAGCAATGTGGTGAACGAGTTGATTTATGTATATGATAGGTGTGGTGTCTTTCTAAATGGGATTTCATTGAAGTAATTATGGACTTGGGCATTTAAAGAGATGTTGTCGTGTTTTAATGTTTAAGATTTGACTTTTGAATTTATGGAAAATATGTGTACCATACATATATGTTTGTATAAGTTACAATAATAGATTCGAACATGTACAAGTTATCATAATTACATATGTGATTAATTTGTTATTATAAAGAGAAAGTTTTTGAAGTTGGTTTTGTTATATGCGAACATAGATTTGGATCTTTGATAGATGAATATTCGTAAATAGAAAATAGTATGTCTTGTGCTGTGCAATGTATTTATATATATTATATATATATATATATATATTATGGTGTGTTATAAGATTGTAACATATATAATTATTGACATGTGTTTGATTTGAACTCAGGAGCATTAAGGTTCGAAATTTTGAATAAGATAAGTGTATTAATGTATTTCATTTGAAACATGGAAGTAATGAATGTCTAATCGAAATGTCTATTTTTAAGTGCATGTTATTAGGTAATACCTCATAACCCAAATCTGGCGACAGACTCGGGTGAGAGGTGTTACAACAGCCATGTGTTGACTATGGTAGATGCCATCAGGGCGAGTTTTGTAAAAAGATTGGGGCATGTTGGAGGTGTGGATCATTAGAGCACCGTGTCAGAGATTGTCCATGAAGGCCCGAACAAATGCAAGTTACAAGTCAGGGTACTGTTTAGTCGTCGAGTGGTGCTTAATAGCCATCGAGAGGCCGTGGTCAGGCCAGAGATGGAAATGGTACGGGCTGTGGTCTTGGAGCACCAGGCAGAGGTGCTGGTCATACTGAGGCGAGGCAGCCAGCTCTGGTTTATGCTGCACATCGTAGAGAGGACGGAGACGCCCCAGATGTTATTTTTAGTATATTCTTTATCTATAATGTACCTTATACTACACTGGTTGATGTTAGGTCTATGTATTCTTATATAGCATGCTCGGTGTCTAATATTTTGGGTATAAAGGTTGAAACCACTACGAGTGAGGTTACTGTGTTGAGTCCTTTACGTCAGACAGTTAAGGTAAACAAATTGTTCAGAGATGTACCTTTGGAGGTTCAAGAAACCATCTTTTTGACGGATTTAATGGAACTTCCATTTGGAGAATTCGACTTACTACTGGGCATGGATTGGTTGGTTAAGCATTAAGTGAATTTGGATTGTGCTACTAAATGGATGGTACTAAAAACTGTGGAGGGTGATGAGGTGATGGTAATAGGGGAGCGTCAGAATTATTTGTCAAATGTGATTTCTACCCTGAAGGCTGAGAAGTTGGTTCGTAAGGGTTATGAGGCGTATATAGCCTACATCGGTAATTTTGATTATGAGGTTTCGTTTGTTAAAGATATCAGAACTGTCAAAGATTTTTTGAATGTTTTCCCGATGAACTGCCTAGACTACCTCCAAACTGTGAAGTTGAATTTGGGATTGAGCTCCTACCGGGTACAGCTCCAGTGTCTATCACTCTTTATAGAATGGCATCGAATGAGCTAGTGGAGTTTAAGGCTCAAATTCAAGAGTTACTGGATCGAGAGTTCATTCGCCCTAGTGTGTCTTCTTGGGGAGCATCGGTGCTATTTGTGAAAAAGAAGGATGGATCCATGCATATGTGCATCGATTACCGAAAATAGAATAAATTGACTATTAAGAATAAGTACCCATTGCCGATGATTGATAACCTATTCAACTAGCTTCGAGGAGCTTCAGTCTTCTCTAAGATTGATCTCTGAATGGGGTACCATCGACTAAGAGTCAAAGAGGCTGATGTTCACAAAACAACATCGAAGACTCGTTATGGTCATTATAAGTTCCTTGTGATGTCGTTTGGACTGACGAATGCACCAATAACTTTTATAGATTTGATGAACCGAGTGTTTCAGCCTTATTTGGATCGGTTCGTAGTGGTTTTTATAGATGACATCCCGGTGTATTCGAGAACCGAGGATGAACATGACACACATCTCGAAGTTATTTTGTGGATTACGAGGAGAAACAATTATACACTAAGTTTAGCAACGTGAATTACATCACAGAGGTAACATTTCTAGGCCATGTGGTATTTTTTGAAGGGATTAGAGTTGATCCTCGAAAAATTGAAGCTGTTTTGGATTGGAACCCGCCTAAGACGGTATCTGAGATTCAAAGTTTTCTAGGTTTGGTAGGGTATTATAGACGTATTGTTGAGGGGTTTTTCGTTGATTGTTGTACCTCTAACTAAATTGTTGCGTAAAGGGGTGTCGTTTGACTTGACCGATAAGCGAGAAGAGAGTTTTGAGAAACTTAAGAAGGTTTCGACGAGGCCCTACCTTATACTACCAGAGTCCGGGAAAGAATTCACTGTCTACAACAATGCATCACATGTCAGTTTGGGATGTGTGTTGATTCAAGGGGGTAAGGTAGTGGCGTACACGTCTCACCAGCTTAAGTCTCATGAGGAAAATTATCCAATGCATGACTTGGAGTTGGCCGCGGTGGTAGTCGCACTAAAAATATGGAGGCACTACCTGTATGGTGAAAAGTGTATTATTTACACAAATCACAAGAGCCTCAAATACCTCCTCACTTAGAAAGAGCTAAATCGTAGACAGCGTAGATGGATTGAACTGCTTAAGGATTATGATTGATCGATTGAATACCATTCTGGTAAATCCAATATGGTGGTTGATGCATTGAGCCATAGGGCTATGGCGGATATGAGGGAAATTTTTGCATGTCTCAGCTTACTTGATGATGGTAGTTTTTTTGTCGAACTTCAAGTTAAACCGTCGTGGATTGAATAGATTAAGCGTAAACTGTTGGAGGATGGGCTTTTGGGCCCTCGATTCTGAAAGATTGAGAGTGGGGAAACTTCAGATTTTTGACTGAATAGCAAAAGGGTACTGTGTTTTCATGGGAGAGTCTGTGTACTAAGGGATACTAATTTGAGGCAGTCTATACTACGAAAGGCACATAACAGTCCTTATGCTATGCATCCCGATGGGAATAAAATGTACCGAGACCTTCGTAGTTATATTGGTGGTTAGATCTTAAGCGCGAAGTTACCAACTTTGTGAGTATGTGTCTAACTTGCCAGCAGTTTAAGGCTGAACATCAGTTACCTTCAAGGTTTCTTCAGCCAGTTAAAATTCCACTTTGGAAGTGGGAGAGAGTAACTATGGACTCCGTTAGTGGGCTGGCCCTAACGCCTACTAAGAAGGGTGCAATATAGGTTATCATGAATCAGTTGACCAAGTCTGTAACACCCCAAACCCGGCCTAGAAGTTAGGCCCGAATCCGAAATGTCACATTAGAGGCACAATTCAAAATGATTTTGCTAATTAAGAAATTAAGGCCCAAAAGCCCAAAATCTAATAGACTTATTAATTAAAGATAAAAACCCATTTTATTATTTTAAGCATTTAGTAAACCAAGTTTGAACATAAGAGCTTACTTAGGTTTAATAATTAAATAAACATTTAATCTCAAAACCCAAATTAAATCTGAAGTCAAAACGGAGTACAAGGTCTTATTACGTCCACTGAAAATTAAGTTAATAAACCATGTATTTTGAAACAAATAAATGAAAATTCAAGCCTCTTGTAGTGCGGCCATCTCTGAGTCCTCTCCCATGTTGAGTCGTCTATTCGGGATTACCTGAAACATTAAATTAAAGCGGTGTGAGTTTCAAAACTCAGTGTGCACAACCCTG
Source organism: Gossypium rotundifolium (assembly GCA_025506655.1). NCBI lineage: Eukaryota > Viridiplantae > Streptophyta > Magnoliopsida > Malvales > Malvaceae > Gossypium > Gossypium rotundifolium. The sequence goes on along the minus strand of CP106733.1, from coordinate 89,988,004 downwards.
GCAAACAAATCGCATACAAATATTCACATTGGGCCTAAGCCCTATTAATATCAGTGGTCTTGGGCCTTAGCCCACCATGACCTCATATCATATCATATCGCATCATATAAACACAAGATAATGCAAAACCCAACCCAAAATCCATCCGCTACATACACCATTTCCCTTCTAATCTTATGACTTCTGTGGGAAATTCTATCTGGACCCACCCCTCCGCTACACACCAAGGGTAGCCGGTTGTTGTACTACGTAACATTGCAACAAAGTCGCTAATCAAATATTGGGCTTAAAGCCTTGGTGGATCCATACCATATGGCCATGCGATCCGGATCCATACCATACGGCTATGCTATCCTCAAATATTGACACAGAGTCATCAATATATATGTTAGGCACATAGCCACGGTAGATATGATTGGCACAAAGCCATAATAACATCACAAAGCCCATAATTATGGCACAAAGCCCATATTAATGCCACACCCTCGGTAACATTATCGGTGCTGCATGGCTACTCGGTAGCTAAAAGCCTACGATGGATCCATACCAACGGCCATGCAATCTTGGATCCATACGATACGGCCACGCGATCCTCAAATCTTCCTCCGTACCATAATTCCCACCCATATGCATCCTAAGGAATATCATATGAATGCATCAAACACACAAGTAACATCCATAAACTTATATTCGTCACATAGGGTATTTTCGTCATTTCACTATCTAGGGTATTTTCGTAATTCTACCCTATAGGGTATTTTGTAATTTCAGAAATTAGGGTACTTCAATAATTTCACAACCTGGGGTATTTTGGTAATTTCACAAATTGGGGTATTTTAATTTTACAAACTAGGGTATTTTGATAATTTTGTAAATTGAGGTATTTTGGTAATTTCACAAATCGAGCGTATTTCGATAATTTTGCAAATAGGGGGTATTTTGGTAATTTTATAAATTGAGGGTATTTTGGTATTTTCGTAAATCAGGGGTACTTCGGTAATTTCACAAATCGGGGGTACTTTGGTAATTTCATAAACTAGGGGTATTTTGGTAATTTCATAAATCGAGGGTACTTTGGTAATTTTGCAAATCGGGGTATTTTGGTAATTTCACAAATCGGGGGTATTGCGGTCCCGGTCGGGTTTTAGCTATGAACTTTGGCCCATCAACAAGTCTTCGCGGCTAAAGTGAACAGACATTACGCACCAAGTAGGATTCCAGAAAAGAAGAGGTGGGCCACTAGGGCCGCTTAAGAACCAAGCTCTCCCTAGATCCAATCCTAGACATGCGTACGCCCGTTGCCACACTCCAACCCTGCAACTTGTTTACGCACATGTTTAATTAGAATTAAGACTTATGGAATTTACGAGTTGTTCAAACTAGACCTAAGGTTCATAAACCCTAACATACATGCCTCACGTCCCCATAAGCCCAAATCACTCCCTTACGGCCCATTAGGCCCAAATCTCATCATATGGCCTATTAGTCCCAAAACAAATCCAATTCATGTATCATGCATGACTAATTTAATTCAGTATAACCAACCAAACCATTTCATCAAACCTAGCCTCGTGGCTCACTGGGACCCATTTAGTCACTTTCGACTTTTTGGCTTTTCTAAGATTGCCGATATCGTGTGTAGTGTTTGTACACACCGGTAACCTCACGTGTCAGTAAACCCCTTAGTCACAAACTTAGAATCGACATCACCTAACGATTAATCATAACTTAATCTACACTTATCGAAAACTGAAACCTCACCGTAACCTTACCGTGTACCTCATGTTCTAGTAGCCCCACTTTCGCTACTATTGGCGATTATCCTCTAGGTTTGCACCCAAACGCCCACCAAGGTATATTAACTCTCCTCATAGAATTCTCTATATATAGCTAGCTTCTCACCTTTCTTCTTTGTATCTTACCGATGTGGGATCCCTCCGTTAGTAGAGTTTAAATCCAACTCAAACTCTTCTCGTCCAATCCGCAAAATAAATACTCCCTTGCTTGTCATGGGATTCGAACCCAAGCTCCCTTGCACCCTTAATGACACCTTGCCACTAGACCACTCACTTTCTTGTGACTAAAATCATGCGCAACTAAATATAACCCTATGGCAAAATTCTAGAGTCCATTTAAAAAGAAATCCCAAAATGCAAGAGCCAAAACTTGAACCTTGGACCTCCTTCCTTCTTTGTGGCGTCACCCCCTTGTACCTTATGTGGCATCACTTTGCCGCTACACCACACACGCTCTACTTGTGTCATTTTTTCCACATTTTATTCTTAAAGCCTACCTACTAACTCTCAGGGTTTTATTCACCTAAAACCAAAATTTTCCTAAAGCCAAAGTTTGAACCCGGGACTTCATAGAAACCCTCTAACCTTCCAAAGTCACTCACCTAATAGGTCCAACTAGCACTAAAGTTCATTATCTTGTTCTCAAAAGTTTTTAAACGCACCTACGCCTAAGCCTATTGGGCCCAATTCTTCTAGGCCCAATTTTGGGATGTTACAAATCTACCCTCCTTAAAGAAATTTCGTCCTCAAAATTTCCAACTAACTATTAAACGCACTGCTCAAGTCACACCACTATGCTTTTGCTGCGCACTCTAATTTAAGAATTTTATGAAATTAGTACTTAGTTCCACTTGTTTAAAACAAATGTCTTATGTAAGTATTAACACTTTTTCTTAAAGTTATTCCGCGATCAAGAATCCACTGCAGTCTTAAGTTTCCTATGGGTTTAGCCTCGAAAAGCCTATTTTGAAGTAGCCCATTATCTATATAGTTCAATAATTCAATCAATAACAGAAAACTTACTTGGCTCAACATTGAGGGCTCGATGAACCACACTTTAAGAATCTTGCCAAAACTTTTTTAAAAAAACCCAAAATCTAAGGCCCATTTCACGCCTCGAGCTTTGCAACCTAGGCTCGAGACCACTAAATGTAACACCCCAAACTCGGCCTAGAAGTTACGCCCGAATTCGGAATGTCACATTAAAGGCACAATTCAAAACGGTTTTGCTAATTAAGGAATTAAGGCTCAAAAGCCAAAAATCTAATAGACTTATTAATTAAAGATAAAAACCCATTTTTTATTTTAAGCATTTAGTAAACCAAGTTTGAACATAAGAGCTTACTTAGGTTTAATAATTAAATAAACATTTAATCTCAAAACCCAAATTAAATCAAGTCAAAACGGGGTACAAGGTCTTATTACATCCACTAAAAATTAAGTAGGAAAAAACATGTATTTTGAAACAAATAAATGAAAATTCAACCCTCTTGTAGTGTGGCCATCTCTGAGTCCTCTCCTACGTCAAGTCATCTATTCGGATTACTTGAAACATTAAATTAAAGGGGTGTGAGCTTCGAAACTCAATGTGCACAACCCTGGCAAACAAATCGCATACAAATATTCTCATTGGGCCTAAGCCCTATCAATATCAGTGGTCTTGGGCCTTAGCCCACCATGACCTCATATCATATAATATCGCATCATATACACACAAGATAATGCAAAACCCACCCCAAAATCCATCCGCTACACACACCATTTCCCATCCAACCTTATGACTCCTATGGGGATTCTAGCTCGACCCACCCCTCCGCTACACACCAAGGGTAGCCCGATTGCGGTACTACTGAAGATTGCAGCAAACCTGCTAATCAAATATTGGGCTTAAAGCCCTGGAAAATAGATTGCGGTACTATTTGACTGTTAAGGTTGCCCGAGTGGCCCGAGACGACTGTGAACCTACTGATGGGTCGGTAAGTATACTTAGACCCCAAACTGATAAAATGACTATTATGCCCCTATGATATTGAATGCCTGTATGCCTAATGTTATGTATGAATGTATATGAGCATGCAACGTTATATATGTTGTATACATGTGTGATATGCTACATGGGGATGGGATTATTATGATTGGAGGAAGTGTACTGTACTGGTAGCTCTGCTGTAAATACTGTTTAGTGCCGCAATCGGTGTTAATTTTTGGAGTGTAGGGATGTGTGGGTGATTTTATCCCACATGGAGTGTGAAATGGACGGAGGGAGTGTAGAGGTGGTTGGGTAAGATTTCGATTGCATGTCCGAATCGCCATCGCACTAAAATGGGTTAAGGCCCACACTAATACTGATAATATAATAGGCTAAGGCCCCAACTAAACTGAACTGTTACTGATTTGGGATTAGGCCCAATCTGTACTTACCTATGGTAGAACTGGCCATTTTGCTTATATGGGGTTACACACTGAGTTTTTGTAAACTCACCCCTATGTTTATCTGTAAAAGTAATCCCCAATCTTAGGCGGTCGATGTCATGAGGATTTGGAGTAGCACACAACCGCACTCGCTTCTATATTTGACTTTTATTTACAATAAATTTAATTTGGGTATTTGTTTTTTGTAATAAGGCTTCTTTAAAATTTTAAACTTTTAATTGTGGATTTTACTTATTTTAATTCATATTTGAGCGTAGTAGGACACGGATTCTCAAAAAGATAAATGCTTTTCAAAACACCATGTTTTCATAACATACTATAAAAGCTTCCGCATCAAATATTGTTTTAAAGTATAGTAACAAACTAATATGATCAACATCCTGCTAAAAAAAACATGAGTTTTAAAAGAACAGGATACCTTAAAATTTCCATTAAGATTATAAACGAGTTTTAATAATAGAATGGATTTTCCAAAGAAACTATGTTTTCGAAAAACACTTCAATGTGATATCGCTAGATTCATCCATAACATCTAGGCCGGGTTTGGGGTGTTATAGTTAGGGACCTAATTAAAATTTGGCTAGCATGGATTTTGGTTGAATTGCATCAATTTTTTATTTTATGAAATAAGCACTAAATTGTAAAAATATGAAATATTAGGGGCAAATGTGTAAAATTGGATTAATGTATAATTTGGACTAAATTGAATAAAGAGATTGTTAAATAATTTAATTTTGATTATATTTAAAATAATTTAATTTTGATTATATTTAGATCAAGAAAGGCGAAATACGGACTTAGATCAAGGAAAGAACAAAGTTTTGGATTAATCGATTCGTTTAGCCGTTTTTACATTCGAGGTAAGTTCGTATGTAATAAGCTTTGTTATAATTGTATTTTAAATGTTTTCATATTGCATAAACTGTGAATAAGACTCTACGGACATGTTCGATGACAATTCAAACGTGTGAAATCCCAGTTGAGCCTCAGGAATAGATTAGGATACAAATGACATGCCGTTAGGGTTATTATTGTTTTGGGTGCTAGTCTGTACATCCTGCAGGTGGCTGAGTAGACCCGTTGATAGCTAGAGAGTGAGCATTATTGAGATATGATATTGAGATAGCTTTGGCCATGTATTAGCACTTCGGTGCAAGATTTTATTGAGATAGATTCGGCTATATATTGGCACTTAGGGTGCTAGATTCATGGGCATCCTATATTATTCCAAATGGTTCAACAGGTATATCAAAGATATGAAATGGTGAGAAATAGATACGTATTAGTACAGGTATGTACGAAAACTATATAAGCATTGAATCTATGGAAATTGTAAGTTCATAGTTAATTATATGTTTGAATACATGTTACCATTGTAGTTAAATGTTTTGTAGTATGTTATGTTCATATTATTGAATGATAATTGAATGGTGATCTTTGCTTATTATTTCATACGAGCTTACTAAGCTTTATGGATTACTTTGTTTAATTTTTCTGTGTTTTATAGTGAAATCAAGCTAGCTCGAATTTGGGGATCATCAGAGACTTCATCACACTATCCTACTATCACTTTGGTACATTTGTAATTAAGTAATTTGAGTATATGGCATGTATAAGGACTTTTCCATATGTTTTGTTAATGAATTTAGTCATTTGAAATGGCTTGTAAACATTAAGAGTTTGGTTTTGTACATAACCATGAGAGTTGGCTTAATTTGGTTAGTTTGGTTCTGTATACATATGTGCATATAGTTTTGGTTATGTGTTTAATGATGGACAAGTTTATGCTTGTTTATAATTAGTAATGAGGATACTAATGGTTGAGATTTGAGTTGTTATATTTTTGAATCTATGTAAAATAATGCATGTTTAGAAAATGACCATATTGATGATTTGAGAAAGTGATTTTGTTATGAAATTGGATGGCACATTCTGAGATTGTATACCTTGTAATTACTGGTACCCCCATGGTGCAGCGAAAAAAAAGTAGTTCCGGCGATCCAAACCACGGATCCATGTGCGATGAATGAATCGAAGTGAAATAATGGTTTCAAAATTACTGAAACCACGGATCCATGTTCTTATGGTTTTGATATTTGATGGTTTTAGATTAAAGATGTGTTAAAGATTTACAAGTTTTGTACTAGAAATTTTGGTGAAATTTTGTATTTAGGGCTATTTTGTAAAAATAAAATTTTAGAGGGACTTAATTGCAACATAAATGAAATGATAGGGCTTATAAAGTCCCTAGGAATATTCGGCCCCTGTATAGTCTTGGAAAATTGTGTGTATTTTGTGTTTTGTACAATTAGGACTAAATAGTAAAAATGTGAAACCTTAGGGGTAAAATGGTAATTTTCATGTTTATGTGTTTTGGGACTAAATTGAATTGAAATGTACTTGAATGGGCTGAATTTAATGTGTTTTAGATCAAGAGCAATGAAAAACGGAATTGGATCGGGGAAAGACGAAAATTCTCGAATAGCCGGTCTAAGTTGCCCGTCGACAGTCGAGGTAAGTCCTTAAGCTAAAGTATGTTAAAGAATTATTTATAGATAGGTTCAATGAAATTATTTGATAAATTTGAGTATGAATATATGTATTAGCCGAATGTAAAGGCTTTAAAATGGATTAGATGTGTTTTTGTATATATGATAAGAATATGTACATTAATGTGAATTGTGTATATGTTTAGTTAATGATGATAGTGTTAAGGAATGAAATTTGATGGATTGGTTTATGAATTATTTCGGGCTTATTACCTAGCAGGCCTTGTGTCGGTGATTTGATTCGGGCTTATTGCCTAGCAGACTTAGTGTCGGTGACATATTCGGGCTTCGTGCCTAGCAGGCTTAGTACCGGTGACATATTCGGGCTTTATGCCTAGCAGGCTTAGTGCCGGTGACATATTCGAGCTTCGTGCCTAGCAGGCTTAGTGCCGGTGACATATTCAGGCTTCGTGCCTAGCAGGCTTAGTGCCGGTGACATATTCGAGCTTCGAGCCTAACAGGCTTAGTACCGGTGATATGTTTGGGCTTCGTGCCTAGCAGGCTTAATGCCGGTGCTACTTTAAAATGAAGAAACCATAATTTATCGAGGTGTAACATAGTGGAACTATTGAGTTAAAAACTCAGGTAAGCTTAAGTCCCATTGAATTCATTAGAAGTAAGGTAAGTTGTGATTAATGTTACTTGAGTTGAAATATTATGTTAAGAATGGTGTTATGTGAATTTGAGCTGGTAATCGACATGTAATACATGTACTTTGTGCTTTGATGAGTTGCATGTTGATGGTAGTGAAGTATAAGTAATTGAGTTAATACATCACTAGTATTCGGTTTTGTATCAATTGCATATCGAAATATACATATACAATGTTTTACATTTATTGATTAAAAAAATGTTAAAGTGCTTGATTAGTGAATTATCTTTTGCTTAAGATTTACTAAGCTAGTGAGATTACTTGTGTGTGTTCATTGTTTCGTTTTATAGATCATTGATTCAACTATGGGCTCAGGGGATCATCAAGAAAGTCAACCACACTATCACTCTCTTTGGTATATATATGTTTTGTTTACTTTTTGAATCAAAGGCATGTATAGGCTAGCTAAGTTTTCAAATGATATTATGATGATGTGTAAAAGCCATGCGAAAGTGGCTAGTTCTTAATGTTGATGCTCGATGGTATAAATCTATCCTTGATGTGATATGCGTGAATGTTTTGGTTGGAAAATGAATGAGGATGATATATATATGTATATATGTTTCATGCTGAATAGGTATGTTTGTGTATGAATTATTGCCGTGAGCTCATTATGTGTAAATTTTGTTAACTGTTGGAAATGGACATAGGTAGGAATTTATTAAGAATGGGATTAGTCTTGATATATATATAACTTTAAAATGTATGTTTATGTATATTAGTCATACGAAAATGATTTGAATTGGATCATTAAAATTTAGCGCGATTATTATGAATTCTTAAATCAAGTGTTAAGATTGTTTGTTTTATCAATTCAGCTATGGGTTAATTATAGTTAACATTTGGTTGCTATGTCTCATAAGCAATGTGGTGAACGAGTTGATTTATGTATATGATAGGTGTGGTGTCTTTCTAAATGGGATTTCATTGAAGTAATTATGGACTTGGGCATTTAAAGAGATGTTGTCTGTGTTTTAATGTTTAAGATTTGACTTTTGAATTTATGGAAAATATGTGTACCATACATATATGTTTGTATAAGTTACAATAATAGATTCGAACATGTACAAGTTATCATAATTACATATGTGATTAATTTGTTATTATAAAGAGAAAATTTTGTGAAGTTGGTTTTGTTATATGTGAACATAGACTGGATCTTTGATAGATGAATATTCAGAAATAGAAAATAGTATGTCTTGTCTCATGCAATGTATTTATATATATTATATATATATATTATGGTTTGTTATAAGATTGTAACATATATAATTATTGACATGTGTTTGATTTGAACTCGGAGCATTAAGGTTCGAAATTTTGAATAAGATAAGTGTATTAATGTATTTCATTTGAAACATGGAAGTAATGAATGTCTAATCGAAATGTCTATTTTAAGTGCATGTTATTAGGTAATACCTCATAACCCAAATCATGCTGACAGACTCGGGTGAGAGGTGTTACAACGACCATGTGTTGACTATGGTAGATGCCATCGTATGAGTTTTGTAAAAGATTGGGGCATGTTTGAGGTGTGGATCATTAGAGCACCGTGTCGAGATTGTCCATGAAGGCCCGAACAAATGCAAGTTACAAGTCAGGGTACTGTTTAGTCGTCGAGTGGTGCTTAATAGCCACCGAGAGGCCGTGGTCAGGCCAGAGATGGAAATGGTATGGGCTATGGTCTTGGAGCACCGTGCGAGGTCTTTGGTCATCTCGAGGCGAGGCACCACTACGGTTTATGTTGACATCGTAGAGGGACGAGACGCCCGGATGTTATTTTTAGTATATTCTTTATCTATAATGTACCTTATACTACACTGATTGATGTTAGGTCTATGTATTCTTATATAGCATGCTCGGTGTCTAATATTTTGGGTATAAAGGTTGAAACCACTACGAGTGAGGTTCTTGTGTTGAGTCCTTTACGTCGACGCTTAAGGTAAACAAATTGTTCAGAGATGTACCTTTGCGAGTTCAAGAAACTATCTTTTGACGGATTTAATGGAACTTCCATTTGGAGAATTCGACTTACTACTGGGCATGGATTGGTTGGTTAAGCATTAAGTGAATTTGGATTGTGCTACTAAATGGATGGTACTAAAAACTGTGGAGGGTGATGAGGTGATGGTAATAGGGGAGCGTCAGAATTATTTGTCAAATGTGATTTCTACGAAGAATTTGAGAAGTTGGTTCGTAAGGGTTATGAGGCGTATATAGCCTACATCGGTAATTTTGATTATGAGGTTTCGTTTGTTAAAGATATCGAAGCTGTCAAAGATTTTTGAATGTTTTCCGATGAACCGCCTAGACTACCTCCAAAGCGTGAAGTTGAATTTGGGATTGAGCTCCCGCATGCACCTCCGGGTTCATCACTCTTTATAGAATGGCATCGAATGAGCTAGTGGAGCTTAAGGCTCAAATTCAAGAGTTACTGGATCGAGATTTCATTCGCCCTAGTGTGTCTTCTTGGGGAGCATCGGTGCTATTTGTGAAAAAGAAGGATGGATCCATGCATATGTGCATCGATTACCGAAAATAGAATAAATTGACTATTAAGAATAAGTACCCATTGCCGATGATTGATAACCTATTCAACCAGACTTGAGGAGCTTCGTCTTCTAAGATTGATCTCGAATGGGGTACCATCGACTAAGAGTCAAAGAGGCTGATGTTCACAAAACAACATCGAAGACTCGTTATGGTCATTATAAGTTCCTTGTGATGTCGTTTGGACTGACGAATGCACCAATAACTTTTATAGATTTGATGAACCGAGTGTTTCAGCCTTATTTGGATCGGTTCGTAGTGGTTTTTATAGATGACATCCTGGTGTATTCGAGAACTGAGGATGAACATGACACACATCTCTGAGTTGTTTTGTGGATTCTGAGGGAGAAACAATTATACACTAAGTTTAGCAACTGTGAATTCTATCCACGAGAGGTAACATTTCTAGGCCATGTGGTATTTTTTGAAGGGATTAGAGTTGATCCTCGAAAAATTGAAGCTGTTTTGGATTGGAACCCGCCTAAGACGGTATCTGAGATTCAAAGTTTTCTAGGTCTGGTAGGGTATTATAGACGTATTGTTGAGGGGTTTTTCGTTGATTGTTGTACCTCTAACTAAATTGTTGCGTAAAGGGGTGTCGTTTGACTTGACTGATAAGCAGTAAGAGAGTTTTGAGAAACTTAAGAAGGTTTCGACGGAGGCCCCTACCTTAATACAGCCAGAGTCTGGGAAAGAATTCACTGTCTACAACAATGCATCACATGTCAGTTTGGGATGTGTGTTGATTCAAGGGGGTAAGGTAGTGGCGTACACGTCTCACCAGCTTAAGTCTCATGAGGAAAATTATCCAATGCATGACTTGGAGTTGGCCGCGGTGGTAGTCGCACTAAAAATCTGGAGGCACTACCTGTATGGTGAAAAGTGTATTATTTACACAAATCACAAGAGCCTCAAATACCTCCTCACTTAGAAAGAGCTAAATCGTAGATAGCGTAGATGGATTGAGCTGCTTAAGGATTATGATTGATCGATTGAATACCATTCTGGTAAAGCCAATATGGTGGTTGATGCATTGAGCCATAGGGCTATGGCGGATATGAGGGCAATGTTTGCATGTCTCAGCTTACTTGATGATGGTAGTTTTTTTGTCGAACTTCAAGTTAAACCGTCGTGGATTGAATAGATTAAGCGTAAACAGTTGGAGGATGGGCTTTTGGGCCCTCGATTCTGACAGATTGAGAGTGGGGAAACTTCAGATTTTTGACTGAATAGCAAAAAGGTACTGTGTTTTCGTGGGAGAGTCTGTGTACTAAGGGATACTAATTTGAGGCAGTCTATACTACGAAAGGCACATAACAGTCCTTATGCTATGCATCCCGAAGGGAATAAAATGTACCGAGACCTTCGTAGTTATATTGGTGGTTAGATCTTAAGCGCGAAGTTACCAACTTTGTGAGTATGTGTCTAACTTGCCAGCAGTTTAAGGCTGAACATCAGTTACCTTCAAGGTTTCTTCAGCCAGTTAAAATTCCACTTTGGAAGTGGGAGAGAGTAACTATGGACTCCGTTAGTGGGCTGCCCCTAACGCCTACTAAGAAGGGTGCAATATAGGTTATCATGAATCAGTTGACCAAGTCTGTAACACCCCAAACCCGGCCTAGAAGTTAGGCCCGAATCCGGAATGTCACATTAGAGGCACAATTCAAAATGATTTTGCTAATTAAGAAATTAAGGCCCAAAAGCCTAAAATCTAATAGACTTATTAATTAAAGATAAAAAAAAACCCATTTTTTATTATTTTAAGCATTTAGTAAACCAAGTTTGAACATAAGAGCTTACTTAGGTTTAATAATTAAATAAACATTTAATCTCAAAACCCAAATTAAATCTGAAGTCGAAACGGAGTACAAGGTCTTATTACGTCCATTTGAAAATTAAGTTAATAAACCATGTATTTTGAAACAAATAAATGAAAATTCAAGCCTCTTGTAGTGCGGCCATCTCGAGTCCTCTCCCACGTTGAGTCGTCTATTGGGATTACGAAACATTAAATTAAAGCGGTGTGAGTTTCAAAACTCAGTGTGCACAACCCTGGCAAACAAATCGCATACAAATATTCACATTGGGCCTAAGCCCTATCAATATCAGTGGTCTTGGGCCTTAGCCCACCATGACCTCATATCATATCATATCGCATCATATAAACACAAGATAATGCAAAACCCAACCCAAAATCCATCCGCTACATACACCATTTCCCTTCTAATCTTATGACTTCTGTGGGAAATTCTATCTGGACCCACCCCTCCGCTACACACCAAGGGTAGCCCGATTGTTGTACTACAGAACATTGCAACAAAGATGCTAATCAAATATTGGGCTTAAAGCCTTCGGTGGATCCATACCATATGGCCATGCGATCCTGGATCCATACCATACGGCTATGCTATCCTCAAATATTGACACAGAGTCATCAATATATATGTTAGGCACATAGCCACGGTAGATATGATTGGCACAAAGCCATAATAACATCACAAAGCCCATAATTATGGCACAAAGCCCATATTAATGCCACACAGCCCTCGGTAACATTATCGGTGCTGCATAGCTACTCGGTAGCTAAAAGCCTACGGTGGATCCATACCATACGGCCATGCAATCTTGGATCCATACCATACGGCCATGCGATCCTCAAATCTTCCTCCGTACCATAATTCCCACCCATATGCATCCTAAGCAGAATATCATATGAATGCATCAAACACACAAGTAACATCCATAAACTTATATTCGTCACATAGGGGTATTTTCGTCATTTCACTATCTAGGGGTATTTTCGTAATTCTACCCTATAGGGGTATTTTGTAATTTCGTAAATTAGGGGTACTTCAATAATTTCACAAACTGGGGGTATTTTGGTAATTTCACAAATTGGGGGTATTTCGGTAATTTTACAAACTAGGGTATTTTGATAATTTTGTAAATTGAGGGTATTTTGGTAATTTCACAAATCGAGCGTATTTCGATAATTTTGCAAATAGGGGGTATTTTGGTAATTTTATAAATTGAGGGTATTTTGGTATTTTCGTAAATCAGGGGTACTTCGGTAATTTCACAAATCGGGGGTACTTTGGTAATTTCATAAACTAGGGGTTTTTTGGTAATTTCATAAATCGAGGGTACTTTGGTAATTTTGCAAATCGGGGTATTTTGGTAATTTCACAAATCGGGGGTATTGCGGTCCCGTTCGGGTTTTAGCTATGAACTTTGGCCCATCAACAAGTCTTCGCGGCTAAAGTGAACAGACATTACGCACCAAGTAGGATTCCAGAAAAGAAGAGGTGGGCCACTAGGGCCGCTTAAGAACCAAGCTCTCCCTAGATCCAATCCTAGACATGCGTACGCCCGTTGCCACACTCCAACCCTGCAACTTGTTTACAGACATGTTTAATTAGAATTAAGACTTATGGAATTTACGAGTTGTTCAAACTAGACCTAAGGTTCATAAACCCTAACATACATGCCTACGTCCCCATAAGCCCAAATCACTCCCTTACGGCCCATTAGGCCCAAATCTCATCATATGGCCTATTAGTCCCAAAACAAATCCAATTCATGTATCATGCATGACTAATTTAATTCGTATAACCAACCAAACCATTTCATCAAACCTAGCCTCAGGGCCTACCGGACCCATTTAGCCACTTTCAGCTTTTTGGCTTTTCGGCATTGCCGATATCGTGTGTGTAGTGTTTGTACACACCTGGTAACCTCACGTGCTGTAAACCCCTTAGTCACAAACTTAGAATCGACATCACCTAACGATTAATCATAACTTAATCTACACTTATCAAAAACAGAAACCTCACCGTAACCTTACCGTGTACCTCATGTTCTAGTAGCCCCTCTTTCGCTACTATTGGCGATTATCCTCTAGGTTTGCACCCAAACGCCCACCAAGGTATATTAACTCTCCTCATAGAATTCTCTATATATAGCTAGCTTCTCACCTTTCTTCTTTGTATCTTACCGATGTGGGATCCCTCCGTTAGTAGAGTTTAAATCCAACTCAAACTCTTCTCGTCCAATCCGCAAAATAAATACTCCCTTGCTTGTCATGAGATTCGAACCCAAGCTCCCTTGCACCCTTAATGACGCCTTGCCACTAGACCACTCACTTTCTTGTGACTAAAATCATGCGCAACTAAATATAACCCTATGGCAAAATTCTAGAGTCCATTTAAAAAGAAATCCCAAAATGCAAGAGCCAAAACTTGAACCTTGGACCTCCTTCCTTCCTTGTGGCGTCACCCCCTTGTACCTTATGTGGCATCACTTTGCCGCTGCACCACACACTCTACTTGTGTCATTTTTTCCACATTTTATTCTTAAAGCCTACCTACTAACTCTCAGGGTTTTATTCACCTAAAACCAAAATTTTCCTAAAGCCAAAGTTTGAACCCGGGACTTCATAGAAACCCTCTAACCTTCCAAAGTCACTCACCTAATAGGTCCAACTAGCACTAAAGTCGTTATCTTGTTCTCAAAAGTTTTTAAACGCACCTACGCCTAAGCCTATTGGGCCCAATTCTTCTAGGCCCAATTTTGGGATGTTACAAATCTACCCTCCTTAAAGAAATTTCGTCCTCAAAATTTCCAACTAACTATTAAAGGCACCGCTCAAGTCACACCACTATGCTTTTGCTGCGCACTCTAATTTAAGAATTTTATGAAATTAGTACTTAGTTCCACTTGTTTAAAACACATGTCTTATGTAAGTATTAACATTTTTTCTTAAAGTTATTCCGTGATCGAGAATCCACTGTAGTCTTAATTTTCCTATGGGCTTTAGCCTCGAAAAGCCTATTTTGAAGTAGCCCATTATCTATACAGTTCAATAATTCAAACAATAACAGAAAACTTACTTGGCTCAACATTGAGGGCTCGATGAACCACACTTTAAGAATCTTGCCAAAACTTTTTTTAAAAAAAAAACCCAAAATCTAAGGCCCATTTCACAGCCCGAGCTTTGCAGCCTAGGCTCTGAGACCACTAAATGTAACACCCCAAACTCGGCCTAGAAGTTACGCCCGAATCCGGAATGTCACATTAAAGGCACAATTCAAAACGGTTTTGCTAATTAAGGAATTAAGGCTCAAAAGCCAAAAATCTAATAGACTTATTAATTAAAGATAAAAAAAACCCATTTTTTTATTTTAAGCATTTAGTAAACCAAGTTTGAACATAAGAGCTTACTTAGGTTTAATAATTAAATAAACATTTAATCTCAAAACCCAAATTAAATCTGAAGTCAAAACGGGGTACAAGGTCTTATTACATCCACTAAAAATTAAGTAGGAAAAAACATGTATTTTGAAACAAATAAATGAAAATTCAAGCCTCTTGTAGTGTGGCCATCTCTGAGTCCTCTCATACGTCAAGTCATCTATTCGGGATTACTTGAAACATTAAATTAAAGGGGTGTGAGCTTCGAAACTCAATGTGCACAACCCTGGCAAACAAATCGCATACAAATATTCTCATTGGGCCTAAGCCCTATCAATATCAGTGGTCTTGGGCCTTAGCCCACCATGACCTCATATCATATCGCATCATATACACACAAGATAATGCAAAACCCACCCCAAAATCCATTCGCTACACACACCATTTCCCATCCAACCTTATGACTCCTGTGGGGATTCTAGCTCGACCCACCCCTCCGCGAATTAGATTATGATTGTCTATGTACATTAGAATTTTGGTACTTTAATTTTAGCGATTTCATGTTTAATCGCGAAAAAAGACTAAATCGGATAAAGTGTGAAAGTTCCATTCTATAGGCTAAAGGTACCAAATAGCCATAGATTGTTAATTTGAGGTCTTTAAAAGGCAATTTATTCCTTTAAGAAGGCTTGGCTGGCCATAGACAACATAGGAGACAAAGATGGACAATGTTGGTCAAAGTTGGTGATAGTTGGTGACTTATTTCACTGATATTAATAAAATAAGGAGAGAAAAGATATCATCTTTTCTCCTTCATTATTCAACAAAATATCAAAAATTTCAGCACACTCATCTCTTCACAAGTAAGTGTTCTGGTGATCTTTTATTAAAAATAGTTGTACTTTTGGGACCCATAAAGCTTAAGCTTTCAAATGAGGGGACTATTGTCCAATATAGTGAAAAATTAAGATTTTTTCCATGAGATCTATCATTGTTATTTGCTGCATTATTATGGAAGAGATTGAGTCTTAGTTGTTAGATGAACAACTTTTGTGAAAGGTGCTGTCTTGAAAACACCAAATTGGACCTTGATGAAAAGGTTACAAAATTTGTAGTAAGTATGTGAAATGTTGAGTTCTGATGATAGCTATAAGAGTATTAAATTTTCACCTAGGCTTGTTGAAGGTAGTAATGTGATTATAATTAATTTCTGAGCCTAGGGGAAAAATGGTCATTTTGCCAAAGTCTAGGGGCAAAATAGTAATTTTCCCTAAGCATGATTTTTGAAATGCCAAAGTCGACAAGTGAAATATATAAGGTCCCGTATAATACCATGTCTAGGACATGGCCTCGGTACATAGTTGAGATCTCGTATAAGACCATATCCGGGATATGGCTTCGGTAATGAATATGAGAATCAAATAAGACCATATCTAGGATATGGCATCGATACTTGATGTGAAAGTCCATATAAGACCATATCTAGGATATGGCATGGCATTTAGAAGTGATTCCATGTAAGACCACCTCATGGATGTTGCATTGGCTTTGTATCTACATTAATGACGATGTATATGCGTCTTTGACTATCCCTAGTGGTTAATGGGATAAGTAGATAAGTTTAGAAGTAGAAATGAGAATTGTACTAAATTCATGTGAATAAGTGAATACAGGTACTTTTGAATGAGTCACGAAGAAATGATTACGATGTGTGGCATGGTATGTGCTAAATAAGGGCAATTGTAAGTAAGTGTGGCAAGATGCCTATGACTTCTGTATGGTTATTTAATGTCATGGATAGATTACTTATGAGATTATTGTTGCTATTTATTTCCATGCAAACTTACTAAACTTTATGCTTACCCCTTTCATTGCCCCTTTTCCTCGTAGTGTTATCAAGATAACTCGAGAGGTTGCAGATGTCGGAGCTCAAAAATCACACTATCGACATCACTTTGGTATAACAATTTAGACTTGTTTGAATATGGCATGTATAGGACTCGAGTATTTTGTTAAGTTGTAATTGTTAGCCAAGGTGTTGGCTGTTTATGCTACTAAAGTCATTTTGTAAATGGTCTTATAAGTTTGGCCAATACTTGGCAAATTATTTTGCTCAATGAAGATAATTTTCATAATGTGTATCCCATGCATATGTCTTGATTCTTTGAGTTCCTAAAGATACCTTTTGGTCATCTTTGATGTTGGAGTGTTTGAATCGAGTGCTTGGATGTGCTTTTGATTTATAAGTTGTGTAGACTTGAATTGGAATATGAATATGTACAACTTAGGGTGGCAAAAGGCTTGGTAGATAGCCATCTAATTGTCCACACAGGTAGTCACACGGGTGTGTGTTTATGCCGTGTGTGACACACGGTCAGCCCTATGGGCATGTGGATCAACCGTGTGTCCCATTACATGCTAGGTTTGCAAGTCAGTGTGCTCCACGGGTAGAGACACAGCCGTGTGTCTCAGCCGCGTGAGAGACATGGCCTAGGACATAGGCGTGTGCCCAAGTCGTGTGAAGTTTGCACGTTAATTGTAAAATTTGATTTGACACACAGGTTAAAGACACGGGCGTGTGCCTTGGCCAAGTGACCATAGTGAGTTGATGATGTCATAGTCAGAATGTCAAGGTTTTGGCACACGGGAGAAGACACAGGCGTGTCAAGGCCATGTGAGGGACACAGGTGTGTGCCCGGCCGTGTGAAATTGGTCAGGATTAACCACGGGTGGAAGACACGGGCATGTCTTGGGGCACACGGCGTGTCCCTGACCAACGCATGCGTGTGGCCCTGTTTTGATAAAAAGTTTCTCAGGTTTGTAAAAGTTTTGGGATTAGTTTTGAAGCCTTTCGGAGGTATGTCATGGGCCTCATAGGCCGAGATTGAGTAAGGGATGGGTTTAAAATGAAATTTTATAGCACGTTTCGATATGTTAAGTGAGATAAGTTAGTTAATGCCTTAAACCAGATTCTGACATTGGACACGAGTAAGGGGTGTTACATTTATTGGTATCAGAACTACGGTTTAGTCGATTCTAGGACAATGTAGCGTAAGTACGAGTCTAGCTATACATGCCATATGTAAGAGTGTCTATGTATTCATAGTGTGATGTATCCTAACGTTTAAAAATCATTTTTATGTAGTATATGGGTTCGATCCAGATCGAATCGCTACTGATGATGTCATGCGAGTAACGCATAGGCTCCCACTCAAGGGACCATGCCAACTAATAGTAGACCCGAGACCTTATGACACGGGGAAGAGGCCCGAGAAGTTTTTCTCCACATGATGAGCAACTGGTATACTGAATATACCCGAGCAAATCCAAATGCTCAACCCCCTTTACCCCCACCAACTCCTCAACCCGCTCCAGTAGCACCTCAAGTGGTTGAGGTAGTGAAGAGAGATAGGCCTCCGGTCGATAAGATCCGGAAGCAAGGAGCTGAAGAATTCTGGGCGAATAAGCATGATGACTCAGAGAGAGCGAAATTTTGGCTCAAGAATACCATCAAGGTATTCGATGAGTTGTTCTGCACGCCTGAGGAGTGCTTAAAGTGTGTTACATCTCTCTTAAGAGATTCAGCCTACCGATGGTGGAACACCCTTGTGTCGATGGTACCAAGGGAGAGAGTTAGTTGGTAATCCTTCCAAGAGGAATACCGGAAGAAGTATAACAGTGAGAGGTTCATCGACCGTAAGAAGAAGTAGTTCTTGAAACTAAACCAAGGCCGTATGTCAGTGACCGACTACAAACGGGAGTTCATAAGGCTTAGCAAGTATGCCTGAGAGTGCGTGTCTATTGAGGCCATCATGTGTAAGAGATTCGAGGATGAATTAAATGAAGCAATTCGTTTATACGTAGGAGTCCTTGAAATAAAGGAATTAGTAGTGTTGGTGCATAGAGCATGTAAAGCCAAAGAGTTAGCTAAAGAGAAGAGAATAGCTGAGAACGAGTCTCGTGACTCGAGGAAGAGACAACTGAATAAGTCTCACCAATCCTCTTCTAAGAAATCAAGGGATTTCACCGCTCGATTAGTCACCTCAGCCAAGTTTTCAACCTGAAGTAAGGACAAGCAAATTTCAGGGTCGAAAGGGCAGACCACATCAGTTGCTAGTGTGGGCAACGTCAGACCAAGTAGACCCGAATGCCCACAGTGTGGAAGGCGCCATTCTTGTTGCAGGTGTGGGTCCTTAGACCACTTCATTAGAGACTGCCCCGAGGAGGGTGAGAAAGAAAAGCCTCAAAATGCAAGATCGAGAAGTACTGCTAGGGGAAGACCACTGAGAAAATCGGGAAATGGGATGGGTAGCAAGAACCCATCTAGTGAGCAAGCCGCAAGAGTCGAGGGCAGAGCACCGGTGAGAACATATGCCATTCGTGCTCATAAAGAGGCATCTTCCCTCAACGTAATCACGGGTACATTTTCTCTTTATGATACTCATGTTATAGCTTTAATTGATCCGGGATCTACCCACGCATACATATGCATGAAGTTAGTCTCTAGCATGAGCATGCCCATAGAGTCTACTGAATTTGTAATAAGAGTGTCTAATCCCCTAGGTAAGTATGTGTTGGTTGATAGAGTTTGCAAGGGTTGCCCTTTAATAATTAAGGGTCATTGTTTCCAGGTCGATCTTATGTTATTACCGTTTGATGAATTTGATATCATCCTTGGGATGGATTAGTTAGTTGCTTATGGGGTAATTGTGAATTGTGGGAAGAAGCTTATTGTGTTGAAAAGTGAAAATGGGGATTTTATTCATATTGAATCAGATAAGCCAGATAAATAACCAGTAGTGATATTAAATTTGTTAACTTAGAAGTATTTAAGGAAAGGGTACGAAGCCTATCTTGTATTTGTGTTGAACACTAAAGAGACTGATTTGAGAATTGAGTCGGTACCCATAGTATGCGAGTACCCAAATGTTTTTCCGGGAGAGTTGCTAGGGCTACCTCTGGTTAGAGAAATTTAATTTGGGATTAAGCTAGCTCCGGGCATCGCCCCTATTTCTATTTCTCTATATAGAATGGCTCCAGCTAAGCTAAAAGTGCTAAAAGCATAGTTGCAAGAACTAACGGATAAGGGTTTCGCAAGACCGAGTTTTTCTCCATATGGTGCTCCCATTTTATTTCTGAAGAAAAAAGATGGTTCTATGAGGTTATGCATAGACTATCAACAACTTAACAAAGTAACTATGAAGAAAAAGTACCCGTTGCCGAGGATAGATGATCTATTTGATAAATTGAAGGGAGCCACAGTATTTTCCAAGATAGATTTGATGTCTGGGTACTATCAGTTGAAAGTTAAGGACTCAGATGTGCCGGAAATCACATTTAGAACAAGGTATGACCATTATGAATTTTTGGTCATGCCTTTTGGTCTAACGAATGCCCGTGCGATCTTCATGGATTTGATGAATAGCATTTTTTGACCATACTTGGACAAATTTTTCGTGGTTTTCATCGACAACATATTGATCTACTCTTGAGATGAGAACGAACACGCCGAGCATTTGAGTATAGTTCTGCAAGTTTTAAGAAAAGAACAATTGTATGCCAAATTCAGTAAGAGTGAATTTTGGCTCAAGGAAGTGGGATTTTTTTAGCACATTGTCTTGGGATATGGAATTGGAGTAGACCCGAGTAAGCTTTTCGCAATTGATAAATGGAAACCGCCAAGGAGAGTAACTGATGTAAGGAGCTTTCTAGGCCTAGTCGGCAATTATAGGTGTTTTGTCAAGGGGTTCACCATGATAGCTACCCCAATGATGAGACTTTTGCAAAAAGATGTGAAGTTCGATTGGACAGAAAAGTGCCAACAGAGTTTTGAGAAATTGAAGACACTGTTGACTGAGGCTCCAATTCTGGTGCAACCTGAACCGAGAAGAGAATTTGTAGTTTACAGTGACGCATCCTTGAACGGACTGGGTTGTGTACTTATGCAAGAGGGTAAGGTGATTGCACACGCCTCTAGACAATTGAAGTCGCACGAGAAGAATTACCCGACTTATGATTTAGAGTTGGCCGCAATTATGTTTGCATTGAAGATTTGGAGACATCATTTATATGGTGAGAGATGTCAAATTTTTGATGACTCAGAAGGATTTGAATTTGAGGCAACGAAGGTGGTTAGAGCTGATTAAAGATTATGAATTTGTTATTGACTACCACCTGGGGAAGGCAAATGTAGTCGCTGATGCCTTGAGGAGAAAATCATTGTTCGCACTAAGAGCCATGAGTACTAAGATGGCTTTGTTGGATGATGGTTCCATTTTAGCCGAGTTGAGGGCTAAACCATTGTTTCTCCAAGAGATTTTTGAAGCTCAGGAAGATTATAACAGTTTGCAAGGCAAGAGAGTTTTATGTGAGTTGAATGTTGAGTCAGACTTTCGAGTAAATCCTGATGGATGTCTGACATTTCGAGATAGGGTCTGTGTACCCAGAAATGATGAGCTTATCTATAAGATCTTGCATTAAGCGCATAGTGGATGTTTAACTATGTAGCCTGGGAGCACTAAAATGTGCAACGATTTGAGGAAATGGTATTGGTGGCCTGGTATGAAGAAAGGCATTTTCGAGTTTGTATCGAGATGCCTGATTTGTCAGCAAGTGAAGACTAAACATCAAGTTCCTTCGGGTTTACTTCAGCCCATTATGGTTCCTTGGTGGAAATGGGACCGTGTTACCATAGACTTCGTGACGGGCTTACTGTTGACTCCAAAGAAGAAAGATGCAGTATGGGTAGTGGTTAATAGACTCACAAAGTCAGCCCATTTCATACCAGTGCGAGTCGACTATTTGATTGATAAATTGGCGGACTTGTACATGTAATAGATAGTAAGAATTCATGTTGTACCATTGTCGATCATTTCGGATAGAGATTCGAGATTCAAGTCACGATTTTGGAAAAAGATACAAGAGGCATTGGGCACGAAATTGAGTTTCAGTACAGCCTTCCACTCACAAATCAACGGACAGCCGGAGAGGGTAATTCAGATACTTGAAGACATGCTTCGATGTTGTGTTTTGGAATTCCACGGTAATTGGGAGAAATACTTACCATTGGTGGAATTCGCTTACAACAACAACTTTCAGTTAAGTTTGAAGGTGGCGCCCTATGAGGCATTGTGTGGGCGTAAGTGCCGAATGCCCATGTATTGTTCAGAACTCAGAGAGAAACAGATACACGGGGTCGATTTGGTTAAGTAAACTGAAGAGAAAGTAAAAGTGATACGTGACTGTCTGAAAGTCACCTCAGATAGACAGAAGTCCTAATCGATTTTGAAAAGGAAAGAGATAGAACTCAAAGTCGATGATAAAGTGTTCTTGAGAGTATCACCTTGGATAAAAGTCTTTAGATTTGGCCGGAAGGGAAAATTGAGTCTGCGTTTTATCGGACCTTATGAAGTTATAGAGAGGATAGGACTTGTAGCTTATCGGTCAGCATTGCCACTTGAACTAGAAAAGATTCATGATGTTTTTCATGTATCCATGTTGCGTTGACACCGTTCAGACCCTTCTCATGTCATAGTTCCGACAGAGGTACCAGATTTGACTTATAGTGAAGAGCCGGTTAGAGTTTTTTCGCGCGAGAGGTCAAGCAGTTAGGAAACAAAAGCATAGCCCTAGTGAAAGTTCTATGGCAAAGGCACGGAATGGAACAGGCTACACGGGAGCCCAATGAAATGATGAGAATCCATTATCCTAACCTTTTCACCGGTAAAATTTTCGAGGATGAAAATCCTTAAGGGGGATAATTATAATAGCCTGATTTAGGGACTAGTCAGAATAGTGATCTCGGGATCACTAATTTGAGATTAGAAAAATTTATTTTTATGATATTTTCTGAATTAGATTACGATTGTGTGTGTACATGAGAATTTTGATACTTTAATTTTAGTGATTTTATGTTTAATTGCGAAAAAAGACTAAATCGCATAAAGTGCAAAAGTTCCATTCTATAGGCTAAAGGTACCAAAAAGCCATAGATTGTTAATTTGAGATCTTTAAAAGGCAATTTGGCCCTTTGAGAAGGCTTGCCCACCCATAGACTACATAGGAGACAAATATGGACAATGTTGGTCAAAGTTGGTGATAGTTGTTGACTTATTTGACTAATATTAATAAAATAAGGACAGAGAAGATATCATATTTTCTCCTTTAATCTTCCTCCAAAAATTAGCAGCAAATAAGGGGTAGAAAGCTTCAAAAATTTCAGCACACTCATCTCTTCACAAGTAAGTGTTCTAGTTATGTTTTCTTGAAAATAGTTATACTTTTTAGACCCCTAAAGCTTAAGCTTTCAAATGAGGGGACTATTGTGCAATATGTTGAAATGTTAAGAGTTTTTCCATGATAGCTATCATTTTTATTTGCTGCATTTTTATGGAAGAGATTGAGTCTTGGTTGTTAGATGAACAACTTTTGTGAAAGGTGTTGTCTTGAAAACACCTAATTGGACCTTGATGAAAAGGTTACAAAATTTGTAGTAAGTATGTGAAATGTTGAGTTTTGATTATATCTATAAGAGTATTAAATGTTTACATAGGCTTGTTGAAGGTATTAATGTGATTAGAATTAATTTATGAGCCTAGTGGCAAAATGGTCATTATGCCAAAGTTTAGGGCAAAATAGTAATTTTTCGTAAGCATGATTTTTGAAATGCTTTTATTAATGTGGTGATTAAAATGATATAAATTTCTATTATAGAGAAAGAAGAAATGAGAATCCGCCTCGATTGGGGAAAGAACAAAGTCTCAGACTAGACTGTCGAGTTAGCTCATTTTGAAATCGAGGTAAGTTTGTATGTGATAGATTCAACATTTATGTTAGCATGTCAGAATAGTGGTTTCGGGACTATAAATTTGACATAATAAAATTTATTTTATTATATTTTATGGTCTATGATTTCACGAAAAGGTTTTGTGAAAATTTCGTTCGAAAATTTTGACGTTTGGGCACTCAATTTAGTCAAAAGGACTAAATTGTAAAAAGTTAAAAATTGAGTTCTACATGTTAGAGACACCCAATTGTTATGAAATTTTAAATTGGAGGTCCTTAAATGATAATTAGACCATTGGTTAAGTTGGTGGATGATAATGGACATGGATGGGTATGTTTCAATGATTTTTTAGGGCATTTTGGTAATATAGTGAATTAAATGAATTAAAAACAAAATTTAAATGCCAAATATGTCCATCTTCTTCATTAGGACGAAATTGTAAGGGTTCTCCATAGCTAAGGTTTGTTTCCAGCTTCCAAGCTCCATAGTAAGTGATTCCAAGCCTCGTTTTTAATGTTCTTTACGTTTTTGGAATCCCGGTAACTTGGTTTAACTTATTCTAGCAATAATTTAACCTAGGGTTCATATTTGGAAAAATACCCATAGGTGAAATGTGTTTATTTTGATATTTTATGATAGAATATGAAGGCTGAAATTATGTTAAACAACTTTTGCTAAGCAATTTTACGTGAAAACGAGTAAAACGACATAATCGGTAAAAATACCTAATGTTCATAAGTACATGTTAGAGTTAGAATTTGATGTTGCTATAGAAGGGAAGAATGTTCAGCATGTTATAAAACATAAGAATAAGGGATGAAGTTTAATTTTCGAGCCTAGGGGCAAAATTGTAACTATGCAAAATTTATGGGCAAAATTATAATTTTGCCAAAGTTTGAGTTAGGGACATTTTTGAGTAGTACATTACTTTATTAAGTGAAATGCAATGTTTTAGACCCCAAAAAATGAGATTTGGACCTAGAATTGGAGGAAAATAAAAAAATCGGGAAAATTGGTAAAATGACCGTTTCGGCATTCGATGTAAGTTCGTGTGTTAATAATAATGCAATACCATGATTGAATTGTAATTTTCTATTTATATGGCATAAATTGTATGATTTAATATGTTTAGAAGAAGTTGATGGATGGTATGTATGGTATGGAAAATGTGATGTTCATTGTGGCATGTGAAATTGAATGGCAAATTAATATTATAGGAATTGAGTGTTAAATTAATATTACATGGGTTGTATGAGTTGCTACACGGTTTTACTTGACGATATTTCAACAAAAATAGTTTATATATAAATAATGCATTTATTTTACTTGTACAATAATTATTTTGCTAGATATTATGGAAATCATTGGGTGATAACTAAAATATGAAAATGAATGGAATCGAAAATTCTCGATTGGACCTTCGAAAAATCAAGAGATACGGACAATTTGTAGCTATGTCACACGAGTGATAATGGACCTTCACCGTGTGCAAAAAAAAGCTACTAGATGGCAAAATTTGATATGTAGCTAGGCCACATGGATGATAAGGGACTTTCATCATGTGTGCAAGAAAGCTCTTGGATAATAATTTCATATGTAACTAGGTCACATGTGTATCTTGTTTGTATACCATGTGTACAAGAAAGTTCTGAGTTATGAGTATTTAGGTCACATGAGTGGTTCCTAGTGTTGGATACAATGTAGACAAGAAAGCTACGAGATGAAATGGCTAGGTCACATGGGTGATAAGGGACCTTCACCATGTGTACAAGAAAGCCGAATTATGTGTAGGTGGAGCTATGTACTGAGACCACTGAGTATCGGGCATTTTTCGAAAGGGTTCAACGAGATAATTTACTAATGATGATTGGTGGGATCATGTTATGAATAAGTGCAAGTGTGAATGTGACCAATTGATAAATGTGGAAAATGTACGTGTGAACAATATGTTCAATATGTAATCAGAAATTGGAAAGGTTGGTATAAGCAAGTGATCAGCACAACTAAAGTGAGAGAGAGAACAAAAATTTACAATAAAACTGTTTGGACAACAGCAGTGACATGAGTTTGAAAAATCACTAAAATAGTAGATATTGAATTATAATTTCTATGAGATATTGATTTAAAGCTTATTGAGTCTATGTTGATATAACAGAAACATATGAAACAAATGATTCATATATTTTGAGATATTTGAATTTCTGTAAGATTGGTTCAGAATGATTACGTGATCCCCTGTTCTGCCTTGTAAAAATCATTAAAAATTGTAAAAAATTAATTGTCAGATAAAAATTATATTCCTAAAATCCCGAATGAGTCTACTTTCAAATTAACTAAAAAAAAAAGGGTTATATGAACTCTGTACGAGGAGAAAATTGATTCGTTAGTGAAGACAGGTCAGAATAGTAAAATAGTAAAATATAGGAATCTTTAATGAATAAAATGTATTGATTGGCTAAACCTAAAATTCTTTAATTTTTATGGTAAGAATATATGTGAGTCTAGTTTCATGTAAAATTAACGGATCTTAATTTGGAGTTCCGTATCTCTAGATATAAATAATTTAGTGACTGTGACTCGAGTATACAGCTTGAGATGAACATGAATAAAAGTGGAACTATGTTCAATTATGATTGTATTATCTTGAGAACATATTGTGAAGATTTATAAAAGCCTATTAATAAATCACTTATTATTTACATACTTACTTACTAAGCTTTTTAGCTTACTTCCCTTCATTTCCCATATCTTATAGGGTTGTATCCTAACTCGAGTTGGAGATCGCCAGAGATGTAATCACACTATCAAGCTATCATCGTGGGGTAAAAGTGAATACAAACCTCTTAAGTTTATGACGTGTATAGGAGACTTAGTCATTTGTATATGTCATAATTGGTTTGGCTTAAAATGTTGGCCTTTATAACACGTTTTCAAGTGTATGTGTTTTGGTAATGCCTAATACCCTATTCTGACATTGAATATGGGTATAGGGTATTATATTTAGTGGTATCAGAGCTATGGTTTAGTCGATTCTCGGACTAACATAGCGTATGTGAGTCTAGCTATACATCCCATATTACTACTCGTGATAGTGTGATATCTCCCAACTCTGACAAAATTATTTTCTTAAGACAGAGATGACTTCCAACTGAGCTATTTTTCGATAATGCTGATAATGATATTGAAATGATTGAGGCATGCTTATGATGTGTCAAAATTTGGAAAGGTATGAATAGAAGTTCACGATATATAGGTGTTAATGTACGAAATGAGATAACAACAAGTTGATAGATGTAAAAAATGGAATGAAATGAAAGTTTATATGATGATAAGCCCATCCATGTTTGTTTGGCATGCATATGATGTTATGTGCCCAACATATTTGATTAAGTGAATACGATAAGTAAATTTTCTCAAATTGACAGAATGTGTGTTTATGTACACTTGTTTGCATAAGATAATCGAAAAAGTTCATGTAACATGACTATGTATGTTAATTAGCTTGAAGTGAATTATGTAATTGTGATTATATGATGTTGGTTATGAATACAAAGTCATATGTATGTATTTCTGAGAGTTAAGTCAGAAGATTTACGACATCACCCCCTTACCAGTGTTGTTTTATAATGAAAATCCACAAGAACCATGTGGAAAAAGTCCATAAATGTGAAACTAAAAAGTTTAGTGGTGAAATACTTAGTAATGCATATGGAGATAAGAATAGTTTGGAAAGTGGAAACAATTTTGGAAGGATATTAAAATGTTTTAAAGATTATACAAATTATGCAATGTCACGAATAAAGGAGATGTTAGTCTTGGCTAATCGACTTATTCAGATATGATGTCTAAAGTATGTGTTTGCTGAAATTTTTCCCAAATTGATTTTCGTTAATGAGTGGAATAATACGAGGTTAATGATGACAGAATTAATCAAATAAATGATATTTGAGTAGTAAAGATGTATATGTGTGTCACAGTTACAGTTGAAATAAATATGATGATATTTTCTGTGTATTCTATATATTCTCTTATCCTCAGAGATATGTGTGTGATTGTTCAATTTCTGATGGAGTTCTTACATTGTGAGAAGCTAACTATGATGTTAGATGAATGCCCTGTTGGTCTGGTCGGTTTATGATTGGTATTTCTTTATCTCTTTGGAATTATATTTAAACATGTTGGAATGAAGTCGATGGTAAAAATTTATGTGAGACTATTCTTATATTTCTACCGATTATGGTTTTGTTTTATATATGCAGGAAATATATTATCTCTGTTATGATAGAAGTCCAGAGTCGGTAAGCATTGTTTTTCTGCTGGGTTTCTATGAGGAATCATCAGGATCTCTATTATTTTCTTGTGAGTTATGTTCTAAAACTTCTGGTGTAACAGATCGAATTTGACCCTAATCGGAACGGTGGTTTCGGGACCACGAATCCGAGTCTGAGAAATATTTTAATATTTTATTTTGTGTTTATTATGTGTGAATTAAAAGGTGTGAGAGTTTCAGAGAAAGATTTTATTGTTTAAGTGCTTGATTTGATAAAAGGATTTGATCGCATAAAGAGTAAAAGTGGCATATTAAATTGAAATGTACCTTTTGATTGTGGCTTTTAAAGTGGATGTCCTAAAAGGACAATTAGCCCATTTCTTTAGATAGTGGATGGCATATATGAGAAATAAGATTAAAAATCTTGTTTTATAATCATATGTTTTTATTTTAGGTAATGAATAAACAATATTACCTTTAATTTTTAAGGCATAAAATAATGAAACAAAGTGAGAAGAAAGAGAACATACCTTGTTCTTCTTCTTGGCCGAATGTTGAGGAAGAAAAACTCCATTGTTGGAGCTTAAATTTCGGCAACTTGGGGCTTCAATTAGGGTATGTATTTTGCTTAGTATTTTATAATTCTTACATTTTTGGAATTGTTACTTTGAATGCTATACAACCCATGTATCAATTTTTGAGATTATAGCACATTAAGATTCGGCTAAGGTTGTATAAGCATGGCATGTAATGTTTGATAGTAGATTTGGAATAGTATGTGTGTAATCATCATTTTTAGAATGAGAAGTTTTGGTGAAATTAAATGTTAGGGACTAATTTGAGAAAAATAAATTCTTAAAGGACTAAAACATGAAATAAATGAAAAATATAGACTTGTATAATCCCTATGAACATTCGGCCCTTGAGTGTTGTAGGTAAATTTTATGTATTTTGTGTTTTGTGCAATTTAGACTAAATTGTAAAAGGGTGAAACCCTAGGGGTAAAATGGTAATTTGCCTATTTATGTGCTTAGGGACCAAATTGAGATGAAATGTACTTGAATGAGCTAAATTTTAATGTGTGTTAGATCAAGAGCAAAGAAAAACAAATTTAGATCGGGGAAAGACGAAGGTTCTCGAATAGCCGATTTGTACCGGTCTATCGACAACCGAGGTAAGTCCTTAAGCAAATATATGTCGAAAATTATTTATGTGACTTAATGTATGATGAAATTTAAATGTTTTGAGGATATATATATAAGATAGCGAATGTGGATAAATATTTTTGCATGAAGTGTTGTAAAATTTTAATTGAATTGATAAGTTCATGTGATATGAATTAAGTATGGTTTGTATAATTCGGTTAGCTTGTAATGTGAATGCGATGGAAGTAATATTGTATTTGGGCTTGAGCCTAGCGTGCCTTGTGCCGATGATGTATTTCGGGTTTCGAGCCTAGCAGGCCTTGTGCCAGTGATGTATTTCGAGCTTTGAGCCTAGCGGAGCCTTGTGCTTGGTGATTTATTTCGTGCTTTAAGCCTACTTGAGCCTAGTCTTAGGTGACTTATTACTGACTCGAGCCTAGCGTGCCTTGTGCAGTGTTACTTATCGGGCTTTGACGCCTAGCGAGCTTGATCTTAGGTGATGTGTTTTACAAAGAAGAAACCAAATTATGTTCAAGGAAAACTGTAGCTAATGTATCTAGTTAATGGCTCAGGCAAGCAAGTAAGGTAGGTTTTGTTTAATGATACTTGAGTCGAGTTAATACTATGAGAACATTGTTATGTACATTTGAGATTACGATTGATGTGCATGAGTATTATATGATTGAATTTGAGCTTGAATGTACTATTATGGAGATTCGGTTTTCAAATAGAAATGCTAAGAGTGAAAGAAATTTTAGTACGATAACATGGTTGATATGAATGCTGTACTTATACGATTTGGAGCATATGACTCTTGTAATGTACTTACTTTGTGCTTTGAAGAGATACAGGTTTATGGAAATGAAGTACAATTACTTAGGTTAATGAACTATTAGTATTCGGCCCTATAGAAATCAATATATTTGAATGTATATGTGCAATGTCATAAGTTAATAAGCTTATTTGTGTGAAATGTTGTCCTCTGTTTTATAGATTAGGTTCAGGCTACAAGCTCAGCGGGATCGTCAAGAAAGTCGACCACACTATCAATCTAATTTGGTACTCTTTCACTTTTGTCTTCGGATAGAGGCATGTATAGGAAAGACTTTGACTTTGTTTTGATGAAAACTTTTTGTTCATGTATATAATAGCCATGCGAATATGGCTAAAATTTGATTAAATCGTTTTCATGCTTTTGATATAATTGTCGGTTTATATCGTTAATGTTTGTGCAAATTCAATCAAGGTTTAAATCGAATATGGTAAGGAAATATATATTTGTGAAGTGAACATTTGAGTTGGGTAATGTGGTATGAATAATCATTTGTATACTCGATTATATTGAACCATAGTTGTGTTTTGTTCATATGTTAATAATGTTAGGATTTCATGTGAGTGTTCAAGTATAAGTTAAATTTATATAAATTATTATGATGCATGGATATTATGAATTGTATGTGGGTGTATTCATTACAATCTAGGTACATATCGTATACATATATATGGATAGATATATATATAGGTTAGTCATGACATATAGGTGTGATGTGTTTAGTTGTGAAATGTCCATTATTAAATATGCATGTTTTGTTTAAATATGAAAGGTAAAATAAAAAAATAAAAAATAAATCTCATGAGTTATGTATTCGCAATACATGGTATTGAGTAGAAAATATATTTGGTTTTGGATTTTATTGGTACATGGCTAATAAACATCATATGCTTGGTTTGAATGCGTCATTATAATGATAAGCTCATGATTTATGTAAGTATTTTAAGGCAATTGTGTGAATTTAAGCTATGTATATTGGCTTGAATAAATGATATATAATTGAAATGAATTGATTGAACTGTGAGACATGATTTGTATATCAGGTATGACTAATCATTTAAGACTAATATTTAATTAATAAAAGGTTATATACATGTATATATATATATATGCATTTATGGATAAGTTCTATGTGATTTTGTGAATGTGTGAAATCTGTATTTTCTTTGAAAATACCTCGTAACCCTAATTCGGCGACGGATATGGGTTAGGGGTGTTACATTTTATTGGTATCAGAGCTTACGATTTAGTCAATTCTAGGACTGCCGTAGTATGTAAGAGTCTAACTATACATGCCTTTGAATTGTAAATATGATAGTGTAGTGACTTCTGACAATTTCAATTGTATTTTATATAGTAAATGGATTCTGATCCCGATAGAGCCGTAGCTGATGACGTGGAGAGTGTTAAGCCTGGTCTCGCACATGGATCAGCGCCATTAGACTCTCAACCAGTTACGGGTAACCACGAGGGAGAGGCTAAACAAGCCTTCCACAAAATGATGAATGAATGGTTTACCCAGTTTGTTCAAAATAATCTGGCTGTACAACAACCTCCACCCCCGAATAATCCAACTCGGTACCTTCAAGACTTCGATGATAGATCCAATGAGATCTAGTAGGCCTCCTGTAGATAAAATCATGAAATTTGGGGCGAGGAATTCAAGGCTAATGATGATGATGATGCGAGCGAGCTGAAATGTGGCTTGATAACACTATTCGGTACTTGATAAGCTATCTCGCACTCTGCATTTAATGTTTGAAATGTGCTATATCTTTACTTGGGACACCGCTTATCACCGTGGAATACATTAGTATCGATGGTTCCAAAAGAAAAAGTGACATGGGATTTATTCCGAATGAATTAGCGAGAAATATATCAGCCAGAGGTTCATCGACCAGAAACGTAAAGAATTTCTTGAACTAAAACAGGGGCAAATGACCGTGACTGAATATGAGAGAAAATTTGTCAGATTCAGCCGATATGCTCGGGAGTGTGTATCAATTGAAGCCATTATGTGCAAAAGGTTTGAAGATGGTTTGAATGAAGATTTAAAGTTGCTTGTTGGCATTCTTGAAATCAAAGAGTTTGTGACACTAGTCGAACGAGCTTGCAAAGCTGAAGAGCTTGGGAAGGAGAAAAGAAAGGCTGAGACAGAAGCTAGAGACACTCGTAAAAGACCATTGGGTAAGAATTTCCATTCCACATCTAAGAAGTCTATAGATGACTTCAGCCGACATAAAGCTACTTCAGATTCACATAGACCTGATCGATCTCCAGTGAGCTCCCGAGCTACCTCGATGGCCAATGTTGATAACGTTCCACAGAATTGAGTTGAATGCAAACATTATGGAAAATGGCATTCTGGGAGTTGTAGAGTTCGTGATCGGTCCTGCTTTAAATGTGGATCCTCAGACCCTTTTATTAGAGAGTGCCCGATGTTAGATGAGCAGAATACGACATAGAACTCTAGACCGAGTAGTGCATCAAGACAGGCGGACCACCCTGCATTCGGCAATGTAGGTGGTAGTCATAGAGGGACGAAGAACACGGCAGTTCGATCTGAGGCTAGAGCTCCAGCTAAAGCTTATGTTACTCGAGCTAGAGAGGATGCTACTTCTCGGATGTCATTCGGTACTTTCACCCTTTATGATACTACTGTAATTGCATTGATTGATCCTGGTTCGACCCATTCATATGTATGTGAAACTCGGTATTCAAGAAGACTCGCCGGTTGAGTTTACTGAGTTTGTGATTCGCGTATCCAACCCTTTGGGTAGATGCGTATTTGTCAATAAAGTGTGTAAAGGTTGCCCATTGATGATTCGGGATTTTTGTTGCCCAGTCGATTTAATGCTGTTGCCCTTTGATGAGTTTGATATAATTTTGGGAATGGAGTGGTTAACTTCGCATGATGCAGTGGTGAATTGCAAAAGAAAGCTTATTGATTTGAGACATCAAAACGGTGAAATCATTAGAATTGAATTCAGTGATTTAAGTGGGTTTCCTACAGTTATATCCTCGATGTTAGCCCGAAAGTATGTGAGAAAAGGGTGCGAAGCTTATTTGGCTTATGTACTGGATAATAAATAATCGAGAAAGCATTGAATCATGACTGATTGTATGTGAATACCCAGATGTGTTCCCTGAAGAACTACCAGGTTTACCCCCAGTACGAGAGATTGAGTTTGGCATTGAATTAGCACCGAGAACGACTCCGATCTCAATAGCTCCATATTGGATGGCACCTACTGAGCTAAAAGAGTTGAAAGCACAGTTGCAAGAGTTAACAGATAGGGGCTTTACACGACCAAGTTTCTCTCCTTGGGGTGCACCAGTTCTTTTTGTGAGAAAGAAAGATGGAACGATGCGAATGTGTATTGATTATCGGCAACTGAATAAGGTAACTATAAAGAATAAGTACCCGTTACCTCGAATTGATGATTTGTTTGATCATTTGAAAGAGGCTTCAGTATTTTCGAAAATAGATTTGAGATCGGGTTATTATCGCCATGAGTCGAGATACGAGATGTGCCAAAGATTGCATTCGGATGAGGTACGGACATTTTGAGTTTTTGGTTATGCCTTTGGGCTTACTAATGCACCGCTATTTTTATGGATTTGATGAATCGGGTTTTAGACGCTTTTGGATCGATTTGTGGTAGTGTTTATTGATGATATATTGATCTACTCCAAAGATGAAATCGAGCATCTTTGAGCATTTGAGATTAGTGCTACAAACTTTCTGAAATCAGCATTGTATGCCAAGTTTAGTAAGTGTGAGTTCGGATGAAAGAGGTCACTTTTTGGGACATGTTGTTTCAAAGATCGGGCATTCGAGTTGATCCAGAACAAAATCTCATTTATACTTGATTGGAAGCCATCGAAAAATATTTTCGAGACTCAAGTTTTCTGGGACTTGCGGGTTACTATCGATGATTTGTGAAAGATTTTTCTATGATAGCTACCCCGTTGACAAAGTTGTTGCAGAAAGATGTCAGGTTCGAATGGTCAAAAAAGTGTCAGAAAAGTTTTGATCAGCTGAATGCCCTTTTGACAGAAGCTCCAGTGTTAGTTCAGCCTGAATTGGGTAAAGAATTTGTTGTTTATTCTGATGCTTCTTTGAATGGTTTGGGCTACGTTTTAATGCAGGAAGGCAAAGTTGTAGCCTACGCTTCAAGACAACTGAAGCCGCATGAAAGAAATTACCCGACGCATGACTTAGAACTTGCGACTATTGTGTTCGTGATTGAAAATTTGGCGTCATTATTTATTTGGCGAGAAATGTCATGTTTACTCGGATCACAAAAGTCTTAAATATTTGATGACTCAAAAAGAGTTGAACTTAAGACAACGTAGATGGTTAGAACTGTTGAAAGACTATGAGTTAGTGATTAACTACCATCCGGGGAAAGCTAACGTTGTTGCAGATGCATTAAGTCAAAAATCATTGCTTGCTCTTCGTGCATTGAACACACAGATGGTTATATCAGGTGATAGTTCGATCAAAGCCAGTTAAAAGCAAGACCGATGTTTATTCAAGCAAATTTGTGATGCACAAAAGTCGGCAAAGATATGACCTTCAAAACGGGCTCAGTGTGGAAATAATGCAGAGTCAGAATTTCGAATTGATGATAATGACTGCTTGAAATACAAAGGCCAAATGTGTGTACCGAGGGACGTGGAATTGATTCAGATGTTATTGAAAGAAGCTCATAATAGTCAGATGTCGATACATCCAGGTAGCACGAAAATGTATAATGACTTCAAGCAGTTCTACTCGTGGCCTGGTATGAAACGAGATATATCAGAATTTGTTTCAAAGTGCTTAATTTGTCAGCAAGTAAAAGCCGAGCATCAAGTGCCTTCTGGGTTGCTTCAGTCGATCATGATACCTAAATGGAAATGGGATAGAATTACAATGGATTTTGTATCTGGTCTTCCTATGACACCGAGTAAGAAAGATGCCGTCTGGGTTATAGTTGATAGACTGACTAAATCAGCTCATTTTGTGCTTGGTTAAATGCGGACTTTTCACTCGATAAACTTTTTGAATTGTATGTATCGCAGATTGTGAGATTGCATGGTGTACCGAGTTCCATTGTTTCGCATGAGACCGAGATTTACATCACGATTTTGGAAGAAGTTGCAAGATGCTTTAGATACTAAACTACATTTTAGTCTGACCTTTCATCCGCAGACGGACGGTCAGTCTGAGCGAACTATTCAGATACTTGAGGACAAGTTGAGATGTTATGTTCTCGAGTTTGAAGGTACGTGGGAACGATACCTACCTTTGATTTAATTTACTTATAATAATAGCTTTCAATCTAGTATCAAAATGGCGCCTATGAAGCCTTGTGCAGCGAAGGTGTCGAACGCCATTATACTGGACCGAGCTCAGTGAGAATAAGATACACGAGGTTGATTTGATTAAAGAAACCGAAAAGAAAGTAGCTATTATTAGAGATAATTTGAAAGCTACCTCGGATCGTCAAAAATCCTATGTTGACTTGAAACGTAAAGACATTGAATTTCAAGTTGGAGATCGAGTATTCTTGAAAGTTTCTCCGTGGAAAAAGGTACTCCGATTTGGTCGGAAAGGCAAACTTAGTCCGAGATTCATCGGACCTTACGAAATTACTAAACGTATTAGGCCTGTTGCTTATAGGTTTAAATTGCCTTCTGAGTTAGAAAAGATACATGACGTATTTCATGTTTCGATGCTTCGCAAGTACAGATCAGATCTGTCTCATGTGATCACACCATCTAAGATTAAAATATGCCCTGATATGACGTTTGAGGAAGAACCGATCCGTATTTTAGCTCTGAAAAAGAAAGAGTTAAGAAACAAGAAAATTCCATTAATGAAAGTACTGTGGAAAAGGCACGGAGTTGAAGAGGCTACGTGGGAGCCTGAAGATTCAATGAGGCAACAATATCCAACGTTGTTTAACGGTAAGATTTTCGGGGACGAAAATCCTTAAGGGGGAGAGTTGTAACAGACCGAATTTGACCCTAATCGGAACGGTGGTTTCGGGACCACGAATTCGAGTTCGAGAAATATTTTAATATTTTATTTTGTGTTTATTATGTGTGAATTAAAAGGTGTGAGAGTTTCGTAGAAAGATTTTATTGTTTAAGTGCTTGATTTGATAAAAAGGACTTGATCGCATAAAGAGTAAAAGTGGCATATTAAAGTGAAATGTACCTTTTTGATTGTGGCTTTTAAAGTGGATGTCCTAAAAGGACAATTAGCCCATTTCTTTAGATAGTGGGCGGCATATATGAGAAATAAGATTAAAAATCTTGTTTTATAATCATATGTTTTTATTTTAGGTAATGAATAAACAATATTACCTTTAATTTTAAGGCATAAAATAATGAAACAAAGTGGGAAGAAAGAGAACATACCTTGTTCTTCTTCTTGGCGAATGTGGAGGAAGAAAAACTCCATTGTTGGAGCTTAAATTTCAACAACTTGGGGCTTCAATTAGGGTATGTATTTTGCTTAGTATTTTATAATTCTTACATTTTGGAATTGTTACTTTGAATGCTATACAACCCATGTATCAATTTTGAGATTATAGCACATTAAGATTCGGCTAAGGTTGTATAAGCATGGCATGTAATGTTTGATAGTAGATTTGGAATAGTTGTGTGTAATCATCATTTTAGAATTAGAAGTTTTGGTGAAATTAAATGTTAGGGACTAATTTGAGAAAAATAAATTCTTAAAGGACTAAAATATGAAATAAATGAAAATATAGACTTGTATAATCCCTATGAACATTCGCCCTTGAGTGTTGTAGGTAAATTTTATGTATTTTGTGTTTTGTGCGTTTAGACTAAATTGTAAAAGGTGAAACCCTAGGGGTAAAA
The DNA here is from genome assembly GCA_025506655.1 of Gossypium rotundifolium. NCBI lineage: Eukaryota > Viridiplantae > Streptophyta > Magnoliopsida > Malvales > Malvaceae > Gossypium > Gossypium rotundifolium. The sequence continues at coordinate 89,950,920 of CP106733.1, read as the reverse complement.
TGGTAATTTGCCTATTTATGTGCTTAGGGACCAAATTGAGATGAAATGTACTTGAATGAGCTAAATTTTAATGTGTTTTAGATCAAGAGCAAAGAAAAACGGATTTAGATCGGGGAAAGACGAAGGTTCTCGAATAGCCGATTTGCACGGTCTATCGACAACCGAGGTAAGTCCTTAAGCAAATATATGTTGAAAATTATTTATGTGACTTGATGGATGATGAAATTTAAATGTTTTGAGGATATATATATATATATATATATATAAGATAGCCGAATGTGGATAAATATTTTAGCATGAAGTGTTGTAAAATTTTAATTGAATTGATAAGTTCATGTGATATGAATTAAGTATGGTTTGTATAATTCTGGTTAGCTTGTAATGTGAATGAGATGGAAGTGATATTGTATTTCGGGCTTCAAGCCTAGCAGGCCTTGTGCCGGTGATGTATTTTGGGCTTGAGCCCAGCGTGCCTTGTGCCGTTGATGATGTATTTTGGGCTTGAGCCCAGGAGCCGTGATGTATTTCGTGCTTGAGCCCAGCGGTGCCTTGTGCCGATGATGTATTTCGGCTTGAGCCTAGCGTGCCTTGTGCTTGGTGATTTATTTTAGGCTTTAAGCCTAGCAAGCCTAGTAGGTGACTTATTACGGCTCGAGCCTAGCAGAGCCTTGTCTTGGTGTTACTTATCGGGCTTTGACGCCTAGCAGGCTTGATGCCGGTGATGTGTTTTACAAAGAAGAAACTGAATTATGTTCAAGGCAAACTGTAGCTAATGTATCTAGTTAAAGGCTCAGGTAAGCAAGTAAGGTAGGTTATGTTTAATGATACTTGAGTCGAGTTAATACTATGAGAACAGTGTTATGTCCATTTGAGATTACGATTGATGTGCATGAGTATTATATGATTGAATTTGAGCTTGAATGTACTATTATGGAGATTCAGTTTTCAAATAGAAATGCTAAGAGTGAAAGAAATTTTAGTACGATAACATGGTTGATATGAATGCTGTACTTATACAATTTGGAGCATATGACTCTTGTAATATACTTACTTTGTGCTTCGAAGAGATACAGGTTTATGGAAATGAAGTACAATTACTTAGGTTAATGAACTATTAGTATTCGGCCCTGTAGAAATCAATATATTTAAATGTATATGTGCAATGTCATAAGTTGAATGATTTAAATGTTTAAGTGTTTGAATGTTATATTATCATGAGCTTAGGACTTACTAAGTTAATAACCTTATTTGTGTGAAATGTTCTCCTCTGTTTTATAGATTAGGTTCAGGCTACAAGCTCGGTGGATCGTCAAGAAAGTCGACCACACTATCAATCTAATTTGGTACTCTTTCATTTTGGTCTTGGATAGAAGCATGTATAGGAAAGACTTTGACTTTGTTTTGATGAAAACTTTTTGTTCATGTATATAATAGCCATGCGAATATGGCTAAAATTTCGGTTAAGTACATTTTTCATGCTTTTGATATAATTGTCAGTTTATATCGTTAATGTTTGTGCAAATTCAATTAAGGTTTAAATCGAATATGGTAAGAAAATATATATTTGTGAAGTGAACATTTGAGTTGGGTAATGTGGTATGAATAATCATTTGTATACTCGATTATATTGAACCATAGTTGTGTTTTGTTCATAGGTTAATAATGTTAGGATTTCGTGTGAGTGTTCAAGTATAAGTTAAATTTATATAAATTATTATGATGCAAGGATATTATGAATTGCATGTGGGTGTATTCAGTTATAATCTAGGTACATATCGTATACATATATATGAATAGATATATATATAGGTTAGTCATGACATATAGGTGTGATGTGTTTAGTTGTGAAATGTCCATTATTAAATATGCATGTTTTGTTTAAATATGAAAGGTAAAAATAAAAATAAAAAAATTAAATCTCATGAGTTATGTATTCGACAATACATGGTATTGGGTAGAAAATATATTTGGTTTTGGATTTCATTGGTACATGGCTAATAAACATCATATGCTTGGTTTGAATGCGTCATTATAATGATAAGCTCATGATTTATGTAAGTATTTTAAGGCAATTGTGTGACTTTAAGATATGTATATTGGCTTGAATAAATGATATATAATTGAAATGAATTGATTGAGCTGTGAGACATGATTTGTATATCGGTATGACTAATCATTTAAGACTAATATTTAATTAATAAAGGTTATATACATGTATATATATATGCATTTATTGATAAGTTCTATGTGATTTTGTGAATGTGCGAAAGTCGTATTTTCTTTGAAAATGCCTCGTAACCCTAATTCGGCGACGGATATGGGTTAGGGGTGTTACATCTGGAATGGTATTGTATTTAGGGTTTTCTTATCGCCCTTATTGTGCAAATTATCGAACATGGCTCATCCTTAAAGTATGTTCTTTGGTCTATGATGGCTATGTTTAGTATGATTGTATTTCTGGATTTGATAATAGGAATGTGGTGATTCTGGTATCAAGGTTTCTCAAATTTTCGTGGAAGAAATTGATATTGGCAAGGGTATAAATTGTAAGAACACAAGCTTAAATTATATAGCAGTTTTCTTTCCTCAGGTAAGTTTGATTAAAGTTAATGAGTTCAATCAGGATATCTAGTTCCTCGAGCTAATACGGTTTAAAAGATCTTTGATTTGCATACTAAAATAATTTTGAAAGATTGTATATTTGATTTGTATCCTCAGCATGAAGAAAAGAGTATACTGATATGTTATTATTCGATATCTGAAATCAACTCAGTTGTTTTTGTATGAGTGAACTGATTTGTTGAGATATGATTTGAGTTATGTATATTTAAACATAGCTCAACTAAGAGAATAAATTTTGTGTATTCACGAGTATGAAGATGGATAGTTGGAATAAAGAAATTATATTTTAGAAAGCATAATACAGAGATATGGTTATTGGATTATTCTAACCGGATGATGTTATTATAAGTTAAAGTTGTTCTGATTGGAAAATTTATCATATTTGTGGAAGTTTGAATGGTCTTGGTATACTAACAAAGTTAAAGCAATTGAAGGTATTATTAACCGAAGCTCTAGTTTTGAGTTTAGTTGGAATTGAGTAATGAGTTTATGATTTTTTTCAGTGATGCACTAGTGAACGGATTAGAATGAGTTTTATTGCTAGAATATAAAGTGATGGTTCATGTTTTCATACGGTTAATGTCACATTAAAAAGAACTGTTCGACTAGTGATTTAGAGATGGTTATTATTATGTTTGTATTGAAAAATTTGATGACATTGTTTGATTAACGAGGATTTTCATATGTTTCCTGGTTTCTAGTGTAACACCCCAAACCCAGTCAATACACTACGACCGAGTCCGGTATGTTACAGGGAGAAATTGTGTTTTGGTGAAGATAGGTTCCCGTTTAAAAGTTTGATAAAACCCTTTGATAAATTTCATACTTGCGAAATCGCAGCATGATTGTTTGGAACCGATGGTTTGTTTGAAAACTCAAATTTTTGAAAACTTAATCGGTTATGAAGTTAAAACACGTTTATTTCATTTAGAAATTCAAGTCGTTCGATTGCTACTAGAACATTTTGATTTAGTAGAAAATCCAATATAAGTTAGAAAAAACATTTGAGTCCTCTTAATCCCAAATCATAGTGTGATACCCGTGGTATAGTTTAAAATATTGCTTTTGTAGTTTTGAAATCGTTGTCCTTCTAAGTTTTAGCAACTTTTAACCCAATTAGCTTGTTAAGGCATAATATAAATCTACTTTAAACATAAACATAACAAAACATAATTTTAAAAGGCCATTTACAAACCCAAATAAAACCAAATAGTAATAAATAAGCTTAAGTACCAAATTTTATAAAAGTCTGAGCAAATCCTTATTTAAGCATGGCATGAGCACCTCGAGTCCATCCCGGCTCCATGTCCGCGTCTAAGTGTCACCTGAAATGTCAAAGGAGAGAGTGAGTCGCAAGACTCAGTGTGTAAATCCCCCTCCCGATAATACAACATGCTAACACACATCATAGCAAAGCAATACAATTAATGCACCCGTTCCTAACCATCCGTTACACCTTTTCTACCCCGTGTGGTACCAAACCACTGGTGACCCAAAGTCACGATATCCATAATGTGGTGCCAAACCACTGGTGACCCGAAGTCACGAATAATCCAATGATGGGGCCAACCCATCGTGCGATACCAAATCACTAGCGACAATCCCGTATCTCATAAGTGGGGCCAACCCACGGTGGTGTCAAACCACAGGGACGAGTCGCAATGAGGTGCCAAACCTCTAGTGTCCCAAAGACACAAGTGTGATACCAAATCTTTGGTGACCATGATCACAAATCCGATGATTGGGCCAACCCATCGTGTGATACCAAATCACTGGCGTCAATCCCGTATAATCAACTGTGGGGCCAACCCACCGTGGTGCTAAGCCACTGGGACGAGACGCTGAGGTGCCAAACCTCTGGTGACCCAAATTCACAAAATATGTGGTACCAAACCACTTGAGGTGCCAAACCTCTGGTGTCCCAAAGACACAGTGTCCTAAAGACACGGATATCATACTCCCCCTCCTCTCATATTACCCATACATGTCATACTGACTCATGTACATTATGCAAATCATGTAGTTCATGCCAACATGCCCAATATTGCATCTTATAGCACATATAATGGATCATAATATTAGATGCATCAACAATGGAACTCGCAATGCTACGGACTTACCCGAATCCGTGATCATACCCTGTCGGGTATCAAGACAATCATCACTGTTTCACTTGTTACAACACAGGTTATTAACTTATTACTAAGAAATCAGTGTGTTAGCTTACACACCTGAAATATCGCAAGTCTTAATCTCAAAGAACCCGATCTGAAACCCTCAATCCTCTTGCTCCTAAAAACAATCGGCCAACCACGGGTTAATCACTTAAACCATTCGGCTATAACCATTTAAACCAAAGGGTATATCGATTAACCCTTACCTTAAACTTGCTTTGGTTTTCTACCAAATTCGGAACCAACAATGTTTTTCCGACAATCGGCCTCACCCTAGAAAGAAAATGGTTAATCCCTTAACAGCTTGACTTAACGAAGACTAAATGAATAAACTAAAAAAAACTACTCTTACCACCACTTACCGATTTCTTATCAGAGAAGTAAGGCTCCTCTCAAATGTTCCCAAAATCTGGATGTCCTATCATAAAATTGGTTTACACAATAGATTAATACCCTTCAACCAATAACAAAATCAGCCTTATCTAAGCCACAATATAAGAACGAGAGAGAGGAAAAATGGCCGTTCGGCCAAGCTCTTACCACTACCAGCCGATTGAAAACAAGCACCCAACAACAACCAATATTCGGCCAACAAAACACCACTAGGAGAGAAGAAAGATTCGGCCTAGTGTTAACACTCCTACTTTCGGCTTTGTGTGAAAAGAAAAGAGAGTATAGATGAGAAGAAATGGGTTGATATTCGGCTAGGAATCCAAATGGAAAAAGAAGAAGTAGAGAAGCACCTTCGAGTTTCTTGGAAAGGAAAAGGAAATGGAGAAGAAAGCTTTGGGGAGACTTTCGGCTATCAAGGTTTCAAAAGAAGAAAGAGATGAAAGTGGGATGCTAGGTTCGGCTTTGTTCAAATGAAGAAAGAGAGAAGAAGAAACAGGCAAAATTTCGGCAACACAAGTGTTTGGGTTTTCGGTTCTAAGAAAAGAAAAATATAAGCAGGAAAGGAGAGTCAAAGAAGCTAGTTTCAGCTCAAGTTGAAGAGAAAGCAAAATGCTGGTTTCGGTTTTGGCAATAAGCTACTTGAACATTCGGTTAAAGGAGAAAAAGAAAAGAAGTTTTTTGCTAGCTTTTGACACAAAGAAAAATCGGCTTACCAAAAAGAATTTTGACCGAAAATGCACACTTGCTAAAGGCAAATTCGGCACACCCCTACAATACCAACCGGCCACTCATTTCCCTCCCACAAAATCTCTCCAAAACCGTCCAAACTCCCCCCAAACACTCCCAAGCCACCAATTCAAATTACCTTGACCAAGTCCTCCTCCACAATTTGCTCTCCACCCACCATTCAAATAGGAAGACTTAGTCCAAGGTAGAGTTTGAACTGCCTACAACTCCTCCCCTCCATGCCGTCAAAATGGAACAAAAATGTGGGATTTTCGCAGCTTGAACCCAGGACATCCTCCCTTACACTTGACGCCACACACAAGCTCTAAGTGGCGCATGCTTTGCCACTTTGCTAGCTCTTCACTTGTGCAATAATTCACCAAATAAAATACATAAGACCCAGCTCTTTTAGCCCCTATCACATAAAGCCCAAAAACAAAAATTTCTCCTACCACTCGAGCTTACACCTAGCTTATAACTAAGCCCCAACAACATCGAAATAACAACATAACACATCAAGCACATGCAGCAAAGCCAAAATAAAATAGCCCTTAACCCGGGATATTACAGTTCTATCCCCCTTAACAATAATTTTGGCCTCGAAATTACCTGATCAGAAGAGTTGTGGGTATTGCTGTCTCATCACATCCTCAGGTTCCCAAGTAGCTTCTTCCACGCCATGATTCCGCCAAAGAACCTTAACCAAAGGCACAGACTTCTTACGTAGAACCTTTACATCCCGATCTAAAATCTGTACAGGCTCTTTCTCCATGGTCAAATCTGGGTTTACCTCGATCTCTTCCACTGCCACCACGTGTGACGGATCGGAGCGATATCGCCTAAGCATCGAAATGTGAAATACGTCGTGAATCTGACTTAGCTCTACTGGCAACTCGAGTGATATGCAACTGGTCCTACTCGTCTCAGTACTTTAAATGGCCCAATAAACCTCGGACTTAGCTTGCCTTTCCTTAGAACCTTAACACTTTCTTCCACATGAGACCTTCGTAAAAACTTGATCCCCACGAGAAAACTCTATATCTCTTCGCTTAAGATCGGCATAAGACTTCGCCGTGTCGAAGCTTCCTTCAATCGAGCTGAATCAACTTAACCTTGTCTTGGCCTCAAGAACCAACTCGTCCCAACAAGCGACGTTCACTTAACTCATCCAACAAGTAGGTGAGCGACACTTCCTACCGCATAACGCCTCATATGGTGCCATCTTGATGCTTGCTTGATAACTATTGTTGTAGGCGAATTCACCAACGGAAGATACTCCTCCCAACTACCCTCAAGTCCAATACACACTCGTAACATGTCCTCCAAGATCTCAGATAACCTTTTCCGATCGCCCATCATGCGGATGAAATGCCGTCTTTGAAATCCAACCGCGCACCCAGAGCCTAATGCAACGCTTTCGAACCTTGACGTAAATGGGATCCCTATCCGAGATGATCGACATCGGCACCCGTGCGGTGTCACTATCTCGACACATACAACCGCCAACCTCCGAGTGAGTAATCCACCTCATGGGAAAAAAGTGAGTGATTTAGTCGATCGATCCACAATTACCCAAATCGAATCCTTCTTGCTCGGTGTAAGCGGCAATCCTTGACGAAATCCATAGTTATCCTTTCCCACTTCCACTGAGGAATCTTCATCTGGTCAAGCAACCACGCTGACAATCGATGCTTAGCCTTGACCTGCTGACATGTCAGACACTTCCCCACAAACTCTGTCACTTCCTTTTTCAGACCCGGCCACCAGAACTGTTCTCTGAGATCCCTATACATTTTGCTACCTCCAGGATGCATAGCGTAGGGGCTGCTATGTGCATCCTGAAGAATCTTTTGCCTTAACTCAGTGTCTCTCGGCATACAAGCCTTCCCCTGAAAACACAGCACCCCATCATTAGACAAACTGTAACTCTCCAAACCATCATTCTGCACTTGTGTCCTCTGCGCACTCAAAACCTCATCCATCAACTATTTTTCTCTGATCTGCTCAACCCAAGTAGGCTTAACCTATAGTTCTGCCAGAATACTCCCGTCGTCATACAAACTCAAGTGGGCAAACAACGCTCTTAAATCCGAAAGAACCTTACGGCTCAACGCGTCTGCCACAACGTTAGCCTTGCCCGGATGATACTCAATTGAGCAATCGTAGTCTTTCAGCAACTCAATCCATCTGCGCTATCTCAGATTCAAGTCTTTTTGAGTCAGAAGGTACCTCAGACTCTTGTGATCCGTATAGACTATCGATTTCTCTCCACACAAGTAATGCCTCCAAATCTTCAAGGCAAAGACTACAGCCGCTAACTCCAGATCGTGCGTTGGATAATTGACCTCATGTGGCCTCAGCTGTCGAGATGCGTAAGCCACAACCTTTCCTTCTTGCATCAGCACACAACCCAAACCTGTATGTGATGCATCACAAGACTGATGTGAGTTCCTTACCGACCTCAAAGTTGAATCGAACCTAACTTCACAAAATCTTCTTCAACTTATCGAAGCTCTCCTGCGCCTCTCGGTCCAAATGAACGGAACCCCTTTTCTTAATAATTTGGTCATCGGTGCTGCGATCAATGAAAACCCCTCTACAAATCTTCGGTAGTATCCTGCCAAACCCAGAAAACTCAATCTCACCATCGACCTAGGCGGCTTCCAATCCAAAACCGCCTCAATCTTTTGAGGATCCACTCTAATCCCTCACCGATACTACATGACCCAAGAACGCCACCTCCCTAAGCGAACTCGCATTTACTAAACTTCGCGATAAAGTCGTTTCTCCTCGAATCTGCAATACCACCAAAATGCGCATCATGTTCCTCCTCGGTCCTTGAATATACCAAGATGTCATCGATAAAAACCACTACGAACTAATCCAAATACTGTTGGAACACCCTATTCATCATATCCATGAAGGCTGCCGGCGCGTTAGTCAACCCAAACGGCATAACTAAGAACTCAAAGTGCCCATACCGAGTACAAAATGCCGTCTTGCAGATACCGCCTCCTTCACCTTTAATCGGTGATACCGGACCTTAAATCAATCTTCGAGAAAACCGACGTACCCTTCAAATGATCAAACAAGTCATCTATCCGAGGCGGCGGATACTTGTTTTGATCGTCGACTTATTCATTGGCGGTAGTCTATACACATCCGCATGGTCTCGTCTTTCTTCTTGACAAAAGTAAGGCGCTCCCAAGGCGAAACACTTGGCACGATAAAGCCTCGGTCCAACAACTCCGGATTTGAGCCTTAAGCTCCACTAACTCTTTAGGCGCCATCCTTTACGGAGCTATAGATAAGGGCGCGATTTGAATAATGATCTATCCGAACTCTACCTCACGATCTGGTGGCGGACCGGAAGCTCCTCGAAACACATCAACAAATTCCCTAATCGTCGAACCGTCTCCACAAGCAGACTCTTTAGCCTCCAAGGCATACACATGCACCACATATGCTTCACGATTTTTTCGACCATCTTCCGGCTTTGGAGCGGATGCCACATTAGATGATAATTTCTCCTATTACCGATCGAACTACCTCATCACCTTTAATGCGTTCTCGTAACCATGCGCTTAGCCCACAATCCAACCGCCGGTACTTAACCACCAATCCATCCCGAGAATCGATCGAACTCCCCAAAAGGCGTTCCATCGATCGACCACAAACACTACCCTTGGAGTTCTAGAGGTGCGTCTCTATACTGACTTATCTATAACTACTGAGTGACCTAGAGGGCTTATTACGGTCATCCGCCTAGAAGATATCTCGAGTCTAAATCCATGGTCTTCACTATGCTACTTGCAACATATGAATGTGTTGAACCCACATCAATCAAAGCAATAAATGGAGAACCAAAGATTAAAAGCATTACCGATGATGACGTCCGGCGTCGCCTCCTCTCGGTGCCTCGTCGCATACACTAGCCCCTACTGTCTCGCCTCGAGAACTACTCGCACCTCCTTGGGTGCTCCACGGCCCCGACGAACCATTACCTCCTCGCCATTACCTCGGCCCTCTGCGGTGGTGGTCCGTTATTCTGATCGAGTACGGCCCCGACTCTCGGGTGAATCCTAGCCAACTTGTGCGGACAGGTCCCTCACACGGTGGTCCAATGAGCCACACTCAAAACAAACCTCTACCATCGGTCCAACATCCTCCCAATGAGCTTTCCCACAACGGTTACTGCGGCGGTCCCTACCTAACAAAGAACAAACCTACCAGGCTGATTCGCCCACTCGGTCTAGCCCTTTTCTGCGGATTACCTGACGACCCAGAAGATCCAAAACTCCTCTTGTGTCGGTTCCTATCCATGCCTTGCCTCACAGACTCTTTAATACCCTCGGCTACCTTCGCCTTTTCAACCAGAACAGTAAATTCACGCTCCTGCTGAGGCGCAATCAACAACCTTAATTCATCTCGCAGGCCATCCTCGAAACGAATGCACCTCTCATGTTCAGTAGCCACCATACCCCTGGCATACCGACTCACCTCGAAACTACGCCTCGACTACGACACATTTACTCCCCTGAACTAACCTCAGAAATGCTTTCCGTTGCTCATTAATGTAGTTAGCTCCCACGTACTTTTTCTGATAAGTAGCCCTGAAATAGTCCCAAGTCAGATCTTCCGCTGCAGCGCTGTCCCGAACCGTGAGCCACCACTAGTATGACTCATCTCGGAGAAGTGATACTATCCCCTTTAACTTTTCTTCAGCAGTCAGGTCTAGATCGTCCATGATCTGCTCTGTCGCTTCCAGCCAATATTCAGCAGTGCTAGGAGCAACACCCGAGACACCCGAAAGAATTACCCCATTTGCCGAAGTAGCTCGAGTACGATTTCCTAACTCCTGCGCCACCGCCTACTCCAGCTACCCTTTCTAAAACTCGCAGCATCGCCTATGACACTGCGTCGTCCCCAGTTTGTTCCTGAAAGTCACCACCTCCAGCTGGTGGCGGAACCGATATCTCATTTTTGACCCTTGACCAGATCCTACGGGTTCGTGAATGTCATCCTACTGCTGGCCTCGTCCACGACCACGCCCACCTCGGTACTCATGACTAAATCTCATCGATTTAAAGAATTTTATGCATCGATAATTATTCCAATCGTTTTAAAGCAAAGTCTTATGAATATTAAAGGAGCTCTTTCATGAGTCTCATCGAGTCCTATCGATTTTAATTTCTAAAGTAGTCTTACTATCACTAGCAATCCAATCACATCTCATCGATATCATTATCACAAACAATAGTAAGGGGTACTTACCTGGGCGGATTGGTGCCGGAGACTCGGTGCCATGCCTTTCACACCATACTTTTTAAAACATAACACTTAAAAACCAAAATTTTGAAAATATTTTGGACCCCGGGCCCACGACCGAGCCTTTGAACTTGGCTCTGATACTACAATTGTAACACCCCAAACCCGATCAATACACCACGACTGAGTCCGGTATGTTACAGGGAGAAATTGTGTTTTGGTGAAGATAGGTTCCCGTTTAAAAGTTTGATAAAACCCTTTGATAAATTTCATACTTGCAGAAATCGCGGGCATGATTGTTTCAAAACTGATGGTTTGTTTGAAAACTCCGAAATTTTTGAAAACTTAATCCGTTATGAAGTTAAAAACACGTTTATTTCATTTAGAAATTCAAGTCGTTCTGATTGCTACCAGAACATTTTGATTTAGTAGAAAATCCAGTTTAAGTTAGAAAAAAACATTTGAGTCCTCTTAATCCCAAATCATAGAGTGATACCCGATGGTATAGTTTAAAATATCGCTTTTGTAGTTTTGAAATCGTTGTCCTTCTAAGTTTTAGCAAATTTTAACCCAATTAGCTTGTTAAGGCATAATATAAATCTACTTTAAACATAAACATAACAAAACATAATTTTAAAAGGCCATTTACAAACCCAAATAAAACCAAATAATAATAGATAAGCTTAAGTACCAAATTTTATAAAAGTCTGAGCAAATCCTTATTTAAGCATGGCATGAGCACCTCGAGTCCATCCCGACTCCATGTCTACGTCTGAGTGTCACCTGAAATGTCAAAGGAGAGAGTGAGTCGCAAGACTCGGTGTGTAAATCCCCTCCGATAATACAACATGCTAACACACATCATAGCAAAGCAATACAATTAATGCACCTGTTCCTAACCATCCGTTACACCTTCTCTACCCGTGTGGTACCAAACCACCGGTGGTGCCAAACCACGGTGACCCAAAGTCACGATATCCATAATGTGGTGCCAAACCACTTTGGTGACCAAGTCACGAATAATCCAATGATGGGGCCAACCCATCGTGTGATACCAAATCACTAGCGACGATCCCGTATCTCGTAAGTGGGGCCAACCCATGGTGGTGTCAAACTACAGGGACGAGTCGCAATGAGGTGCCAAACCTCGGTGTCCCAAAGACACAAGTGTGATACCAAATCACTGGTGACCGCATCACAAATCCGATGATGGGGCCAACCCATCGTGTGATACCAAATCATGGCGCCAATCCAGATAATCAAGCGTGGGGCCAACCCACCGTGGTGCTAAGCCACTGGGACGAGACGCTGAGGTGCCAAACCTTTGGTGACCCAAAGTCACAAAATATGTGGTACCAAACCACTGGAGGTGCCAAACCTCTGGTGTCCCAAAGACACAGTGTCCCAAAGACACGGACATCATACTCTCCTCCTCTCATATTACCCATACATGTCATCTCGACTCATGTACATTATGCAAATCATGTAGTTCATGCCAACATGCCCAATATTGCATCTTATAGCACATATCATGGGTCATAATATTAGATGCATCAACAATAGAACTCGCAATGCTACGGACTTACCGAATCCGTGATCATACCTCAATCGGGTATCAAGACAATCATCAACTATTTCACTTGTTACAACACAGGTTATTAACTTATTACTAAGAAATCAGTGTGTTAGCTGACACACCTGAAATATCGCAAGTCTTAATCTCAAAGAACTCGATCTGAAACCCTCAATCCTCTTGCTCCTAAAAACAATCGGCCAACCATGGGTTAATCACTTAAACCATTCGGCCATAACCATTTAAACCAAAGGGTATATCGATTAACCCTTACCTTAAACTTGCTTTGGTTTTCTACCAAATTCGGAACCAACAATGGTTCTTCCAACAATCGACCTCACCCTAGAAAGAAAATGGTTAATCCCTTAACAGCTTGACTTAATGAAGACTAAATGAATAGACTGAAAGAAACTACTCTTACCACCACTTACCGATTGCTTATCAGAGAAGTAAGGCTCCTCTCAAATGTTCCCAAAATCTGGATGTCCTATCATAAAATTGGTTTACACAATAGATTAATACCCTTCAACCAATAACAAAATCGGCCTTATCTAAGCCACAATATAAGAATGAGAGAGAGGAAAAATGGCCATTCGGCCAAGCTCTTACCCACTACCAGTCGATTGAAAATAAGCACCCAACAACAACCAATATTCGGCCAACAAAACACCACTAGGAGAGAAGAAAGATTCGGCCTAGTGTTAACACTCCTACTTTTGGCTTTGTGTGAAAAGAAAAGAGAGTATAGATGAGAAGAAATGGGTTGATATTTGGCTAGGAATCCAAATGGAAAAAGAAGAAGTAGAGAAGCACCTTCGGTTTTTCTTGGAAAGGAAAAGGAAATGGAGAAGAAAGCTTTGGGGAGACTTTCGGCTATCAAGGTTTCAAAAGAAGAAAGAGATGAAAGTGGGATGCTAGGTTCAGCTTTGTTCAAATGAAGAAAGAGAGAAGAAGAAACAGGCAAAATTTTGGCAACACAAGTGTTTGGGTTTTCGGTTCTAAGAAAAGAAAAATATGAGCAGGAAAGGAGAGTCAAAGAAGCTAGTTTCGGCTCAAGTTGAAGAGAAAGCAAAATGCTGGTTTCGGTTTTGGCAATAAGCTACTTGAACTTTCGGTTAAAAGAGAAAAAGAGAAGAAGTTTTTTGCTAGCTTTTGACACAAAGAAAAATCGGCTTACCAAAAAGAATTTTGACCGAAAATGCACACTTGCTAAAGGCAAATTCGGCACACCCCTACAACACCAACCGGCCACTCATTTCCCTCCCCCAAAATCTCTCCAAAACCGGCCAAACTCCCCCCAAACACTCCCAAGCCACCAATTCAAATTACCTTGACCAAGTCCTCCTCCACAATTTGCTCTCCACCCACCATTCAAATAGGAAGACTTAGTCCAAGGCAGAGTTTGAACTGCCTACAACTCCTCCCCTCCATGCCGTCAAAATGGAACAAAAATGTGGGATTTTTGTAGCTTGAACCCAGGACATCCTCCCTTACACTTGACGCCAAACACAAGCTCTAAGTGGCGCATGCTTTGCCACTTTGCTAGCTCTTCACTTGTGCAACAATTCACCAAATAAAATACATAAGACCCAACTCATTCAGCCCCTATCACATAAAGCCCAAAAATAAAAATTTCTCCTACCACTCGAGCTTACACCTAGCTTATAACTAAGCCCCAACAACATCGAAATAACAACATAACACATCAAGCACATGCAGCAAAGCAAAAATAAAATAGCCCTTAACCCGGGATATTACATCTAGAGTTTAATATATCTAATGGCATGGCAAAATTTGAGAGTTAAGACAGTGGTTATGAATTAAGCTATTGAAAGATTGTGAGTGATTATCGATTGATCTGTGGGAAGCCAAGAGAAATGCTATTGGAATGTTTTCGAACGTTTGATAGAATTAGCATAATAATTTCAATATGTATTGATTCTTTGTTTGACATAATTCACTGAGTTCTATTAAGATTTAGATCGATGGTTGAGTGTTTCCGAAAGTATCGTCTTGAAAAAAATATTTAGTGATGTTGGAAATTAAGAGAAAGATACTAAACCACTCTTCTGGTAAGATTTTCGAGGATGAAAATTCTAAAAGGGGGAACAAATGTAATATCCCGAATTAAGACCTAGTCAGAACAGTGGTTTCTGGACTACAAATTTGACGTAATAAAATTTATTTTTATTATATTTTTATGGTCTACGATTTCACGGAAAGATTTCGTGAAAATTTCTTTCAAAAATTTTGACGTTTGGGTACTCAATTTAGTCAAAGGACTAAATTGTAAAAAGTGAAAAGTTCATTTCTACATGTTAGGGGTGTCCAATTGTTATGAAATTTTAAATTGGAGGTCCTTAAATGATAATTAGACCATTGGTTAAGTTGGTGGACAAAAATGGACACGGATGGGCATGTTTCAAAAGATTTTTTTTAAGGGGCATTTTGGTAATTTAGTGAATTAAATGAATTAAAAACAAAATTTAAATGCCAAATATGTCCATCTTCTTCATTAGGACGAAATTACAAGGGTTCTCCATAGCTAGGGTTTTTTTTAAGCTTCCAAGCTCCATAGTAAGTGATTCCAAGCCCCGTTTTTATTGTTCTTTACGTTTTTTGGAATCTCGATAACTTGGTTTAACTTATTCTAGCAATAATTTAACCTAGGGTTCATATTTGGAAAAATACCCATAGGTGAAATGTGTTTATTTTGATATTTTATGATAGAATATGAAGGCTGAAATTATGATAAATAAGTTTTGCTAAGCGATTTTACGTGAAAGCGAGTAAAACGACATAATCAGTAAAAATACCTAATGTTCATAAGTACATGTTAGAGTGAGAATTTGATGTTTCTATAGAAGGAAGAATTTTCATCATGTTATAAAATATAAGAATAAGGGATGAAGTATAATTTTTGAGACTAGGGGCAAAATTATAATTATGCAAAATTTAGAGGCAAAATTATAATTTTGCCAAAGTTTGAGTTAGGGATTATTTTGAGTAGTACATTGATTAAATAAGTGAAATGAAATGTTTTAGACCTCGAAAAATGAGATTTCATCCTAAAATTGGAGGAAAATCAAAAAATCAGGAAAGTTGGTAAAATGACCGTTTCGGCACTCGAGGTAAGTTCGTGTGTTAATAATAATGCAATACCATGCTTGAATTGTAATTTTCTATTGATATGGCATAAATTGTATGATTTAATATGTTTAGGAGAAGTTGATGGATGGTATGTATGTTATGGAAAATGTGATGTTTATTGTGTCATTTGAAATTGAATGGCAAATTAATGTCACAGGAATTGAATGTTAAATTAATATTACATGGGTCGTATGAGTTGCAACACGGTTCTACCTGTCGAGATTTCGACAAGAAAGTTTATATGTAAATAATGCATTTATTTTACTTGTACAATAATTATTTTGCTAGATATTATAGAAATCATTGGGTGATAACTAAAATATGAAAATGAATGGAATGAGAAATTCTCGATTGAACCTTTGAAAAATCGAGAGATACGGACAATATGTAGCTAGGTCACATGTGTGATAAGGGATCTTCACCGTGTGCATAAGAAAGTTACTAGATGGCAAAATTTGATGATATGTAGCTAGGCCACATGGATGATAAAGGGCTTTCACCATGTGTGAAAGAAAGCTAAGGGATAATAATTTCATATGTAACTTGGTCACATGTGTAATATTGTGTGTATACCATGTGTACAAGAAAGTTACGGGTTATGAGTAGCTAGGTCACATAATTGGTTCCTAGTGTTGGAAACCATGTAGACAAGAAAGCTACGAGATGGAATGGCTAGGTCACATGGGTGATAAGGGACCTTCACCATGTGTACAAGAAAGCTGAATTATGTGTAGGTGGAGCTATGTGCTGAGACCACCGAGTATCGGGCATTTTTCGAAAGGGTTCAACGAGATAATTTACAACTGATGATTGGTGCGATCATGTTATGAATAAGTGCAAGTGTGAATGTGACCAATTGAGAAATATGGCAAATGTACGTATGAAAAATATGTTCGATATGTAATCAAAAATTGGAAAGGTTGGTATAAGCAAGTGATGAACACAACTAAAGTGAAAGAGAGAGAGAAAAATTACGATAAAACTATTTGCACAGCAGCAGTTACATGAGTTTGAAAATTCACTAAAAATAGTAGAGATTGAATTATAAGTTTTATGAGATATTTATTTAAATCTTATTGAGTCTCTTTTCATATAAAATAAACATAGCAAACTAATGATTCGTATATTTTGAGATATTTGAATTTCTGTGAGACTGGTTCAGAATGATTACGTGATCCCCTAGTTTGCCTTGTAAAAATCATGAAATATTGTACAAAAATAATTGTGGGATTTAAATTATATTCCTAAAATCCTGAATGAGTCTAATTTCAAATTAACCAAATAATAAGGTCATATAAACTCTATACAAGAACAAAATTGATTCGTAGTGAAGAGAGGTCAGAATAGTCGAACAGTAAAATAGAGGATAATTTTATGATTAAAATGTATTGATTGGATAAACCAAAAATTCTGGAAATTTTATGGTAAGAAGATATGTGAGTCTAGTTTCATGGAAAATTAATGGATCTTAATTTGGAGTTCTATATCTCGCGATATAAATAATTTAGTGACTATGATGTGAGTAGTTAGCTTGAGATGAACATGAATAAAAAGTGGAACTCTGTTCAATTATGATTGTATTATCTTGCGAACATATTGTGAAGATTTATAAAAGCCTGTTAATAAATCACTTATTATTTACATACTTACTTACTAAGCTTTGTAGCTTACTTCCCTTCATTTCCCATACCTTATAGGGTTGTATATAGGGTTGTATCCTAACTCGAGTTGGAGATCGCAGAGATGTAATCACACTATCAAGTTATTATCGTGGGGTAAAAGTGAATACAAACTTCTTAAGTTTATGGCATGTATAGGAGACTTAGTCATTTGTATATGTCATAATTGGTTTGGCCTAAAATGTTGGCCTTTAATATTTAGCAGTTCATTTTGTATAATTTGGATGAAATTTTATGACTCAGTTTAATACGTTTCCAAGTGTATGTGTTTTGATAATGCCTCGTACCCTATTCCGGCGTTGAATATAGATAAAGGGTGTTACAAGTTAATGTTGAATGAGATGTTGAAGTCCTAATGGACGATATTGAATATGAAAATGCTATCATCGAGAGGTGAAATAGATAAGGTCTCGTATAAGACCACGTCCAAGACATGCCTTGGCACATAGTTGGGATCATGTATAAGACCATATCCGAGATATGGCTTTGGTAATGAATATGAGAATTATATAAGACCATATCCGGTGTATGGCATCGATCTTTATGTGAAAGTCCATATAAGACCATATCTAGGATATGGCATTGGCATTTAGAAGTGAATCCATTTAAGACCACCAGTTGTGGCATTGGCTTCGTATCTACATAAATGATGATGTATATGCGTCTTTGACTATCCCTAGTGATTAATGGGATAAGTAGATAAGTTTAGAAGTAGAAATGAGAATTATACTAAAGTCATATGAATAAGTGAATACAGGTACTCGTGAATGAGTCACGAAGAAACGATTACGATGTGTGGCACGGTATGTGCTAAATAAAGGAAATTGTAAGCAAGTATAGATAGATGCCTATGACTTGTGTATGGTTATTTAATGCCATGGATTGATTACTTATGAGCTTATTGTTGCTATTTATTTCCATGCAAACTTACTAAGCTTTATGCTTACCCCTTTCATTTCCCTTTTTCCTCGTAGTGTTGCCAAGATAACTCGAGAGGTTGCGGACCTTGGAGTTCAAAAATCACACTATTGACATCACTTTTGTATAACAATTTATACTTGTTTGAATATGGCATGTATAGGAATCGAGTATTTTGTTAAGCTGTAATTGTTAGCCAAAGTGTTGACTGTTTATGCTACTAAAGTCATTTTGTAAATAGTCTTATAAGTTAGGTCAATACTTGGAAAATTCTTTTGCTCAATGAAGATAATTTTCATGAAGTGTATGCCCATGCGTATGTCTTGATTCTTTGTGTTCCTAAAGATACCTTTTGGTCATCTTTGATGTTGGAGTTTTTGAATCGAGTTCTTGGATGTGTTTTTGAGTTATAAGTTATGTAGACTTGAATTGGAATATGAATATGTACAACTTAGGGTGGCAAAGGGCGTGGTAGATAGCCATCTAATTGTCCACACGAGTAGTCACACGGGCATGTGTCTAGGCTGTGTGTGACACACAATCAGCCCTATGGGCGTATGGATTGACCGTGTGTCCCATTACATGCTAGGTTTGCAAGTTAGATGCTCCACGGGCAAAGACACGGCCATGTGTCTCAGTCGTGTGGGAGACACGGCCTAGGACATGGGCATGTGCCCAGGCCGTGTGAAGTCTGCATGTTAATTGTAGAATTTAATTTGACACACAGGATAAGGACACGGGCGTGTGTCTTGGCTGTGTGACCATAGTGAGTTGATGACCTCATAGTTAGAATGCTAAGGTTTTAGCACACTAGCTAAGACACAGGTGTGTCAAGGCTATGTGAGGGACATGGGCCAAGGACACGAGTGTGTGTCTAGTCATGTGAAATTGGTCAGGATCGACCACGGGTGGAAGACACGGGCATGTCTTAGGGGCACATGGGCGTGTCCCTAGACCAACATGGGCATGTGGCCCCTGTTTTGATGAAAAGTTTCTCAGGTTCGTAAAAGTTCTGGGATTAGTTTCGAAGCCTCTCGAAGGTATGTCTAGGGCCTCGTAGGCCAAGATTGAGTAAGTGATAGATTTAAAATGAAATTTTATAGCACGTTTCAAGATGTTAAGTGAGATAAGTTAAGTAATGCTTTAAACCTGGATCCAACTTTGGACACGAGTAAGGGGTGTTACACTTAGAGTTAGAGCACAAAGCTTACTGGGCTCTCCAACAACTCAACTTGGATCTTAAGCTTGCTAAAGAGAAACGAATGCTTCAACTCAACAAGTTAAAAGAGTTTCGAATGTTCTCATACGAGAATGCCAAACTATTCAAGGAAAGACTTAAAAGATGGCATGACAAGCACATTTGAGTTCGAGAATTGAAGCAGGTCAGCAAGTCTTGTTATTCAACTCCAGATTAAGGTTCTTTCTAGATAAGCTTAAATCATGTTGGTCCGGTCCATTTACGATTCACCAAGCCTTTCCATATGGAGTTGTCGAACTTCAAGGCAAGGGAGGTAATCTTCCAGTCAATGCTTAGTGCCTAAAACATTACTTGGGGGTAAACTTGCAGGATATAATCTCGTTCATTTTATCAGATATTTAAATTTTCACAATTTTCTTTTTAAATCAATGATTTAGGGTATATTTTCATATTAGTATGTTTAAATAAATTCAGTCTAAGAGATTGGAACTTAAGCGGGACCGCTTGTTACCCTTCAATCTTTCTTGGGAATTGATTTTAACATAATCTTCGAGAAATTATTCCCTAAATAGAAAAATAAATTTTAGTTTTTCAAATGAAAGGGTCAATTTTGATCCAAGTCTTAATTGCAACTCAATTTTCAAATTTTCTTTAAGTCTAGGTACTTAATTGAATTATTTACAAAAATTAGTTGCTCTTTTATAAATATTAAAAATTAGATGTCTCTTTTGTAAATACTTTCAAAGGCATCTAAAATAAATGTTTTAATTTAATTTTAATAAATAATTATATTTATTGTAATAAATATTTATTATTATCACTTTGCATAGAATTAGGATTTGTTTAAATTTGATCATATTTTAATTAATATTTTTATTTTAATAAATTAATAGCAAATAATATTTTAATATACATCATATTAATTATTAATTGTCACATCACCTTAACTGAACCACACCAACACCAACCATCGTCACCCTTAGCAGCCTCGTCACCTAGTAGCCACCCTCATACGGACCTCAAAACCTGCTCCCTTGTGAATGCCACTAGCCATCTCCAAAGCAGCTCATGCCCACACATGCTTGTTGCTCCAGCTGACCATCGCGCCCTACTACTACCTTGCACGTCCTGCTCCGCGCTCATCGTTGTCGCTCCCAGCTCCAAATCGTATGTAACAGCCCGATTTAGGGCCTAATCAGAATAGTGGTGCGAGGCCACAAATCTGAGGTGAATTTATGAGTTTTTAAGGTTTATGCCATGTTTGCATACTAGTGTGAAAGTTTCATGAAGCAATTTTGTTAAATTGAGGTTGAATGGTCCAAAAGGACTAAATTGCAAAAGCTACAAAATATGAGTTTCTAGAAAGTTTTTTTTTTGTATGAAATAGCTTTAGAATATCAATTAGAAGTCCTTAAGTAGCAATTTGCCTAAATTAAAATTTTTGGACAAAATTGGACATGAGAGTAAATTGTAAAAATTTAGAGAGAAGGGCATTTTGGTCATTTATCAATTTAAATGATTAAAGTGGGAAAAAGATGATAAAAATCTATTCATCTTCTCCCCCTTATTGCCGAATATTTGAAGGAAGCCATAGCTAGGGTTCTTCCATTTTTCAAGCTTGCTAGTAAGTTCATCTTAGTCCCGTTTTTAATATTCTTCGTATTTTTGGTGTTCTCGTGTTATGAATTAGCTATTTTTAGCTATAAGTTGAGCTAAGATGCATGTTCAAAAATATACCCATGAATGAAATGCATGTTAAATGATGTATTATAGAATATTATGAGAGTTTGATGTTAGATAAACATCTTTTTCTATGTGAAATTCATGAAAAATGCATGTAGGGACTTATTTGTAAATTTATGAGATTTAGTCATACATGGTAGAAATAGTGAGAATTTGCTATTGCTATAGTTGAGATAATGATTCAACTAAGCATGAAGTTTATGAAAGTTGAATGAGAATCATTTTACGAGCCTTGGGGCAAAAGTGCAAATATGATAAAATTTAGGGGCAAAATAGTAATTTTTCCAAAGTATGTGTTAAGGGCCAATTTAGTCAATGTGATTATTAAATTAGTTGAATTATTATTATAGATCAAGAAAAAATGAAGCCCGAATCGAAACCGAGGTAAGAACAAATTCGAGGACTAAATTGCATATCTACATACATTTTGTATATTGAGGTAAGTTTGTATGACTTCTAAGCTTTATGATTTATATCATTGAACTGCTTAGTGTAATGTACAATATTATCATGAAAATGTTTAATGCTATGTAAAACAAAGAAATCAATGAGATTAAGTATGAGAAAGTTCCGATTGAAGATGAATTACCTAGGATACTCGATCTACCACATGAAATGAGAAAGTCTGTAAAAGACCAAGCCAAGGCAAGGCATCGGCAATCAAGTGAGTTATCATGTAAGACCAAGACAAGTCTTGGCTTTGAAGAGCTATTATGAGATGAAGACCCATATAAGCCCAAGCCAAGGCATGGCATTGGTGAGTCTCCAAGCAAAGATGTCATGTAAGTCCAAGACAAGTCTTGGCATTGAAAAGTTATCATGTAAGTCCAAGACAAGTCTTGGCATTGAAAAGCTATCAAGAGATAGAGATCCCATGTAAGTCCAAGCCAAGGCATGGCATTGGTGAGAACAAGGAAGATTTCATGTAAGTCCAAGGTAAGGCTCGTTATTGACCAGTTCATGAGTAAAGGTACCAAGTAAGACCATACCGAGACATGGCAATGGTAAGTTCCCAATGGAACACATGAGAAAGACTTCATATAAGTCCATGTTAATACATGGCCTCGAAATGAGAAATTCCATGTAAGACCGTATCTAGGATATGGCTTTAGTATCAAGTTATCTGTGGGTCGAGATCTAGTATCCTCGGTTATTCACAGAAATTCATTGGGCAAAAGAGTTAAGCTCAAATGAGATAATAAGAAAACTAAGTAAGCAAAACTACAATTAAGTTGTAAATAAGCATTGCCATGTTATGAATAATGAATGAAAGATTTATGCATATCATGTTAAAGTATAGTGATCAATGTGATCAAGTGATACAGGTACCGTATTTATCTCGCGAGGATGAGATTAGTAAGTATCATGAGATATGTAAGATTCAGTATGAGAAAGTATGCTTTATATCTGAAATCTATGATACCATAGTTTATGTCAAATGGTTTATATAAAACAAGTATGTTGCTATGTGCATTTTATGCAAACTTACTAAGCTAAATGCTTATGTCTTTTATTCTTTCTTTCTATGTAGTTCCACCAAGTCAATCTCGTGGATCATCATCATCAAAACTCGGAGCACACTATCAATCACTATTTTGGCATAACCAAGTTATTTTACTAAGTATGTGTAACATCCATAAATCGGGGTCTTTGCATTTTACTTATCGCATGTAGATAGTAGGGCTATTGTGCTTGTTTAGGGTGTCTTATGGTTTAGGCTCAGGCCAGAGATAGGCTGGAGCCTTGTGGAAAATTTCATTTTTGGGCTTCTAGTAGAGGGGAGCTGATTGGGCTAGGTGTTAAGGGAAAGTATTGAAGCGTTTAGACACAAGTATTAATGTGGTAAAGTGGAAAGGGATGCGCCATTAAGCACAAGGGAAGTGACGCCTCATGCAGGTGGGAGAGCCTTGGTTTGAGCTACGAAGATCCCTTCCTACTTGTTATTTTTGACGCAAGAACAAGGGAGAGTTGCATTCAATTGGGACTCTCGTGGATGAGTGTTGAAGGGGTCAACGGATTTGAATGTGTGGAGGGGAGAAATTTAAGGTGTTGGACTCATTCAAATTTGTTTGAATGAGTGGAAGAGAGAAATTCAAGGAGTAAAGGGGGGATGGCATAGTGTTTGAGGGGAGTTGGGATGTGTAGCAGAAATTGGAAGGAGCTAGAAGGGGGTTAAGCATTCGGTTTGTGTGTGGTAGGATGGTGGCCAAATGTGCCTGAGGGAGTGTATATATTCGGCTAGCTAGGGGGCATTTAGAACTCTTTTTGTCCCATTCTTTTTGTGACGATATTCTCTTTTCTCCCAAAGCTTTAACCGAATTCTTCTACTCTTCCTCTCATTTTGTGCAAAAACTGAAACCATCACCCCTCCCTCTCTTTTGACTTCTTTTCTTTCTCTTCTTTTCGACCCATAGCCGAATCACCTTACCATTCTTTCCCCTCATTCCTTTTCTATTGCTTCTTAAGGCCGAAACTCTCTAACCTTCTTCTCACTTTTCGGTTTCTTGCAAACCAAATATCTTTGCTCATATTTCAATTTCTCTTCTCGCATTTCTCTTAATCTCCTTCGGTGTCGAAATCTATTTCCACTTCTCTGGTTCTCCAAGTCGAAATCTCTTCCCATATCACATCTCTAGTAAAAGCCAAATACTCCTTATCCATACCCCTTCTATCTCTTTTGCATTTTCCTTTAATCTCTTGGAAAGCCGAAACTTGTTTCTTATTTCTCTTCTTCTCTATTTGTGCACTCTCAAAACTGAAGTCATAAACTCCTTTCCTCTATTCCATTTCTTTTTACTTAGAAGCTGAAACCCCTAGACATTTCGTTAAAGATCTTTTATCCTATTTGTGGTTTTCACACCGGTTTCCCTCTTGTTTTAGCCATTATCGATTCTTGCTGAAAGGTGAGTAGCTAAATCTGTCAGACTAAGCTAAGGGGACTAAGGTAAGGGGGCGGTTTCTTTTAGTTCGTGCTATCTCTCTCTTAGATTTTTATACTAAGGTCGAATGGCTATTTGGGCTAATGGTGTTGTTTGGCCGAATGTAAGGGGTGTGGTGATGCCATATTGTAGAGTTTTTGAGATTTGTTGGCTGTGAGACACGTTTGGAACCTTGGGTTCTTGTCGATTCAGGTAAGGGTTCTAGTTTTGGATTATAGTTCCTTATGTTTTAGTTCACTACAAGTGATAAGGTGTGTTATGGACTCGAAGGCTAACCAAACGTCAGGAGGGATTGGATCCGAGATCCCAAACCCTAAGTTCAAGAAGAGGGTTGTATCTCATGTTCGAGGACACAGGGGTGTGGACCAAAGATCGAACAGAGAGTAGGCGATCATGAGTAGTGTCGGCTAACGACATGTCGTCGACGAGAGAGCGTTGCATTGCTAGTAATCAGGTGTGTAACACTTACACAGTCTGTAGGTTAATGTGTTATTATCTTGTGATTTGTCCAAAGCTGAAATAATGGCAGAAAGCAATGTGTTATGATGTGTTACCCTTGTGGGTACATGTGAGGACTCCAGGTAAGTCCATTCTGACTTAGCTAACATTGATTGCCTCGGTTAGGGTTGCATATGCCATGATATGTTATTTTTGAATATTAAGCATGATTATTTTGCCATGAAAAGCATGTTAATAAAGATGGGTGATGAGAGGAGGGGAAAAGTATGTTTTCAGACTGTCGCCAGTGGTTTTGACCACGCAGTGGATTGGCCCCACTTATTATAAAATAGTGACTAAGTCTTAGTGGTTTTACCACCAGTGGTTTTGACCACACATGTATTAATTGTGACCTCGGTCACCAGTGGTTTTGACCATATATATATATTATTTGTGACCTCGGTCACCAGTGGTTTTGACCACACGGGGTACACACAAGAGTTTCGGATAGTTAGGCTTTGGGATGCATGATATGCATATGCACTTATGAAACTGTGTAAGGGCTTATATCTTTGGAATAGGGACTTATACACTGAGTCTCGATGACTCACCCCTTTCTTTCTATTTTGCAGATGATTCTTAGATCACGGATGGGGAGCCGGGACGGACCCAAGGTGGCCATGCACGATATTTCGGGTTTTTGTTTGAAATTATTACCTCAGACATAATTTTCATTAAATTTGGTTTTTGGTTGTAATAAGGCCATTTTAACTATTATTTCGGGATTATTTACTTCGTAAAATATCTTTCAATTTGAGTTAACCACTAAAGCATGTTTAAAATGGGAAAGAATCAATAAAATGAGTATTTTCCAGTAACTTTAACGAATTTTTGAAAATTTTCTAAAACTTTACCATCGGGTAAATGACGAACTTATGATATCAACAACTTAACTCGATTATTTTTTAAAAAAGGGAAATTTGAAACGGTTTAAGCTTTTGATTCAAACCAACTTTGGTTTCTAATAAAACAAGATGTTTTTTCAACTTAAGGCGCCAACTGGTTTATGATAAAAAAGGTTTCTATGTGACATGTCAGATTCGGTCGTAGTGTGTTGACCGGGTTTGGGGTGTTACAGTATGGCATATATAGGAAGCATTTCATTTTGAGAATATGTTTTAAGAATAGCCAAAGTGTTGGCTATTAATTTTATTATTCTTTTGTATATGGCTAAGTGATTGGCCAAAATGGACTAAGTATGTATGTTTAGTGAGATCAATGAAGCATATGAAAAATGTATTGAACTGAGCATGAGTTTGGCCTTGATTTCAGGGTGGCAATTGGCTTGGTAAATAGCCTCTAAGTGCCCACATGATTAGACACACGGGCGTGTTCTAGGATGTGCGTACCCTGCACCTTAGTGTGTTAAGTCAGAATAGGCCACAGGCAAATCCCACAGTCGTTTGTTTAGGCCATGTGTGATATACGGTCAGAACATGGGCGTGTGCCCCAGACCGTGAGAATAAGTTAGTATATCAAGGTATATCACATGGTTTAATCCACGGATGTGTCAACGCTGTGTGTAATTAGTCAGTGTCGACCACAGGTGGAAGACACGGGCATGTGTTAGGGGTACACAGGAGTGTCCCAAGTCACATAGGCGTGTGACCCCTGTTTTAAGGAAAAGTTTTCATTTGAGTTCTGAAAGTATCCAGATACGTGTTTAAGGCCTCGTAGGCCGATGAAATGTATGATTAGACTAAGAAAGAGAAGTTTTATTCAGAACAAAATTTTATAGCCCGTAAGTACACGTTTTAAGTGAGTTCAAGCATGGTAATGTCTCGTATCAAGTCTTAGCATCAGACTCGGGTATGGGGTCTTACATCGCACGCGTCAATGCACCAGCCCTACTGCTCGCTCAATGTTGCTACCTGTTGCCTGCGCATTTGCTCATGCCAAGGTCATGCGCTGTTGCCATTCCTTCCTCACCCTTGCACAAACAAAATACCCCTTGTCATATTTGCACAACACTTCCACCACATTTAGTCGATAACCCTTCCTACCATCCCTTAATTAAATTCTTTTGCCTCTAATTTTATTTGTTGAGTACTTAATTTTTATACAAGGTTAATCATGCCTCAGAAAAGAACTCATGCCTCTATTCAAATTGACGAATCATAAAACAAATTTCACTGTGAAAAGGCAAAAGCGAGATATAAAAGCATTTTTAAGAATCAACAAAAGCACCCTGAAAAAGGCTTTACACTGAAAGAAAGAAACTATATCGATTTCATGGCACGCATATAATAAACTGATGAAGTTCTCAATTGGGAGTTGTTTTATTAGAAAAGATCGAGTGCAGATGTGGGATTAGTTCATGAACTTTATGCAAATTTGATCTCAAGCGAATTAACGAAAGTCTCTATTCGAGGAATCAAGGTACCGATAAGCTCAAATGCTATTAATGAGTTCTTTGAATTACCCGATTTTGAAAATGATGAATATTATTCCGTGATGAGAAATATTAAGGCTGAAAATCTGCCAGAAATTCTCGAGGAACTTATAGTTCCAGGTTCTAAATGAACCATGTCAAAGCAAGGAATTCATGCTAGTAATAGAGAATATTTGACACCACTAGCGAAGGTATGGTTCTATTTCATTCGATTTAGCCTTATGCCTATTTCACATTGGACTATAATTTCATTAGAGCGAATGGTCTTGTTATACTCGATTTTGACTGCAAATACCATTGATGTGGGAAAAATCATTCTGAGAGAAATGTGAAATTGTGCCGCTAGACATTCTGGCCTAGCTTACTTTCCCTTTACGATAACAATTTTGTGCTTGAAAGCTAAAATTCTTGCAAATGTAAAGAAGACAGGTTATAGCCAAGAGACTCTATTCTACAGCAACAAGTTGAAGAGATTGAGGATCTTGAAGAAGAAGAAGGCGAAGATCCCATACAGATCAGACCAATGCAGTTAGCTAAAATCTTTGATAAGGTAGAACCAATGGAACCAGTAACCAAACCTAACATGACAACCTCAATGTTCAAAACTTAATCACCTTGCCCAGATATTCGAGATGAGCTGTCAATGTTGATGGTCGTAATGCAACGTATGCAGTGGTAGCAACAAGCTTACTAGAGATATTCAAAATTACGGGATGACTCAATGAGAAGCGGTCTTACGAAAATATTCAATGACCTGTTTATTTTTGTGCCTGAGTTTCCAAGTTTTATATTTGAACCATGGAGTCCAATATTGAAGAGGGAACGAAGTGATTCATGCAAAAAAAAAAAAAGAAGAAGAAGATGATGGAGCAAAAGATGAGTCAGATTCTGAGGGATCTACAAAATAAAGAAGAAAGGGGGGATCTTTACCTTATGTTATTTTCTTTCCTAGGTTATTTTAGGTCAGATTCTGAGGGATCTACAAAATAAATAAGAAAGGGGGGATATTTACCTTATGTTATTTTCTTTCCTAGGTTATTTTAGGATTAGGATCTATTAGGATTTTAATTTTTACATAATAAAACAAGAGATGGAAATCATGAATAAAATGAACAGTGTTTTTATAATAAGAAGTGTGGCAATAGATATATACATGTCTAGGATTTGATCCGGAAAGAGCTTGGTACATAAGCAATCAAATTGACTCACCTCATCTTTTCTAGAATCCTACCGTGTATAGTATCTATTCACTTCTAACACTGAGGACATTGTTCATCTTAAGTAGGGGAACCAAAAATTGAAATTATTTCCTCTTAGAATAAATCTTTCTTTTAATTATGATTAGGTTATATTTTGCTCAAAATTTGAAAATTTGTTAAGTATGTTAAACTTCAAGATGAATAAACTTTTATTATTTCAATAATTGTTATGTTAGTTGAATTATGACATAAAATTACTCTTAATAAAGTTCCTTAGGAAAGCTAAGCATGCATGAAAGTTTAAGTCTCTAGAAATGACTTTGTAATTTCTTGAGGCAAAATCCTAGGAAGCATAGAATGTTGAAAATGATTTACGCAGACTTTTGTTTGGACCGTTTGAGCCTTTCAAGCCAACCTTAATGAATTTTTATCCTTTGAAACCGAATTTGAGACTATATGGCCTAATTTTATTTAAACCTTTGCAATATTTAGCCATCACTTTTCTTTTAATTATTTTTAAATTGGCCCAAACACTAGAGTCAAAACTATTCAAAATATTATTTGAAAATAAGTTCGGGGGGAGTTGAAAAGAAGTATCAAATGCTCAAAAAATTTAGTACATACAAAAACATGCTCATGAAAAATAAAACAAAAAAAAAAAGAGAGCAAGCATATGTACTTGAAAAAAATAGATGTACAAAAGAGCATATGAAAGAAAAATAAGTTAGTGTATTGAAGGTAATTATTTCGAAGGTTCGATTCAAGCTGAGTCTAGGTTTTTTAGCCTAAATTTATTTATCTTTTTCACCTACCCTAGCCTAGCTACATTACAACCTATTTTAAAACCTATTGAGTAGAGAGAAATTATTATGTTCAACATATGAAGGCATAAGTTAAACTTATTGATTGCAACTTAATCTTAAATAAGTGAATAAAATCAAATTTTTAACATAATAATAAACTTAATGATTTAACATATCTTTAATGGGAAAGCATTTAATCTATTTTTTCTATCATAATAATGATTGTGATTAATTTGAATGATATGTATACTTAAGTAGCAAAATATCAAATTCCTTGTTCTTGAGCATAAGTATACTAAATTCATAATTTTGGGAAGAATGTTGTTCAAGGAAATTTTCAAAGGTGTTTTCAAGAGATTCTCTTTAATTTTTGCATTACTCGGCATGACCAATAAATTAAGTTTCGGGGTGTGGAAACACAAAAATATACACACTTTTTCATGCCCTTTTTAACTCAAATTCATGCAATTTCGTAGTAATTATTGTCAAAAATATAATAATTATAAAATAATTAAATTGTACTGAAATTATTAACATGTTGCATTTTAATTAATTTTATATTAATTTTGATTTATTTTGATGATTCGCACAAAAGACTAGAAGCACAAAACCGAGAAGCGATTTTAAAGCATCGAGGCAAATTAATTTTTCAAAGATAAGATGATCCAAATTATGAATATTAATTCATAATATAATTAATTTTAATTTTAATCCAATTTATTTTGAGTTAAATAATAATTATTAAATTATTAAAAGAGGCCCAATTGTGCTAAACTGAGAGAATGATCCGATTGTATAAATGGGCTGCCCAAAACCATCCCACATGTTGACCCAATCACGTTATTTAGCATATTATTTGACTTGCAAAATAGCCTTGAAGCTTCCTTGAAATTGCATTCAAACCGCTCCACTTATCAAGCTTTTGTAGATTTGCCCTTAGCTAAATTTACCAAGTTTGAAAGCTTCAAACTTGCAACATGTGTAACACCCCTCACATGTATTCAACGTCAAAATTGGGTTACAGAGAATTACCGGACTTATTACACAAATATACATACATTGCACATACATATTCAAATTTCATGTAATCATCATTCAACATCATTCACATTGTCCCTAATACGAGCCTACGACGCCCAAAACATACATTCGGGGTGGTTCGGGACTAAACCTGTAAGATCTTGAAATTCAGAATTTTATGTGTTGCATAATATCTTGCATTAGGCTAATTAGATTATTAATTGTGTAGGTTTTAAGGTTCTAAGAATGCTAGGGGATGAGTTGGGCCTTAGTAAATTTTTTGTGTTTAAGCCCTTATGGGGGAGAAGGTAAGCGAAATAATGCATATGGAAATAAGAAAGTAAATTACTAGCATAAATAAGCATTTGGCAAGGAGGATGTGGCGTCACATGAAGGGATTTAGGGGAAGAGGTTCGAATCCCACTTGGTGCAAATTTTGATTATTTTTTTGTGCTATTCATCCATAGTGCCGGCCATGGTGGTATTTTAGGTAAGGAAGACTTTTTAATTTTGGAAAGGTGGATAAGGAAATAAGGTAAGGATGGGTGGAAGGAAAGAAGAAAAAAAGAAAAGGAAAGAGTAGGTAACATGTTGGCCCAATATAAGGAAGATGTTTTGGAAACGATTTTGGTCAACATTTTCCTTTAGGCAAAAGGCAATACACGATTTGTAGGGGGGATAGGTATAGCCGAAATTCTCATTAGTCTTTTGGCAAAATTTTGGTGCTTGTAAGGCCTAATTTCTTTTAGCATTCCTTTGGATTCTTTTCTCCAATTTCTTCTCTCTTTGCCGAAAACTCCAAAGCCAAAAGTGAGCATTTTCTTTTCTTTGTTTTGACCAAAACCTCAATGCATTTTGGTCATTCTTGCTTTGGCCGAAATTTCCTAGTCCTATTGTTCATTTTTCTCCCTTGCTTTGCCGTAACCCTCAACTTACTATTGTTCATTTTCATTTGATAGCCAAAACTAACAACGCACTCTTCCTTCATCTCATATTTTCTTTTGATCATTTCATCAACCCTTTTTCTATTCAAAAGCTGAATAGTGATCATCTTTCCCATCTTGCAAGTTGAACATCCCTTTCATGATTAAATCGGGTAAGTGACGTTATGCTAATCTTCTCATTCTTTTTCTCCCTAGCCGATTGAGTGTTCTCCACCATTCGGTTGCTTCATCTTGTTTCTAAAACCGAAATGGAGTTCTTCTATACTACCTCATATTTTGATAATCTTGTATTTGTAGTATTCTAGAGGATTGGCCGAATACCTCATCATTGCCTAATCATCTTTAGTCATAAGCCAGTCAATAGGAATCGGGATCATCATCGATTAAGGTAAAGAGTCTCTTCATAATCCATTCGATATCGCTACTTGGTTATTGTGTTAATCGGATTGAAAGTGGGCTAATCAATTATGTTGTTAGGGACGAAATTACTCGATATTATCTCTTTGTGGATTCTACAGAAATAGTGGTAAGCCGAACCCTTTTTCCTTAGACAATCGATATATACTGTAATATCGTTTTGATTAAGACTTTTCAATGGAGGCAAGTAGAACCGAGTTGAAAGGAAAAGCTATTTGAGAACACAAAAGGAGTGGATTTACGATTCCTAATCCTAAATTCAAACAAATGGTGATTTCAGCGGTTCAGGATTTTCCACCAGGTTGTGGACCATCATCCGGTGAAAATAAACAAATCGTAGTCGTTCACGATTCTAGGGGTAAGCGTTTCAATAGATCGCTTGGTTTAGATTTAGATTTAATAAAAATCTTATTCATTATATTAATCGAGTATTATGTTGTCATAGGTGCCGACGATCAAGAGAGTTTAATACTCACCGTAATCAGGTGTGTAATGGCATACCGTAAACCATAGATTTGTGATTCGGTAACATGGTTTGTATTATTATACAGCTAAAAATCATAATATGGCATAAATCAGGAGATTGGCTAAAATTACATTATTTCGATAGATTTTTCAAAAATGATTTTAAAATTGTAAGAATTACGAAAATGCCCCTAAGGGATGAATTACGAAAATGCCCCTATGGACCGAATTACAAAAATTACCCTATGGGCCGAATTACGAAAATGCCCTATGGGCCGAATTGCTGGAATGCTTTAGTTGGCCAAATAACAAAGTTTTATAATTGGTCGATTTATTGTAACAAATTTCTGGACTTATGATTGTTATTTATATTTGTAAATATTATGCTTTATTATGTTGCATTTACATAATTTTGCATGGGATGGGAAAAATGATTGAAGAGAAGTGTAGCCCGGTGGCATTGCCACAAAAATGTTTGTTATTATGATTCAATATGTTTTTAGTGGCTTGGCCACAATTAGAATATATTATAAATGGCAACCTGCCTGTGATTGGTGTGTTTGGCGGGGTGGGTTGACTTGATCCCCACATGTGTGATGGGATGGTACGGGTGGTGTGTAGCGGATGGATTACTAGGATGGGTTGGGTTGCATATATTTTTAATTCATTTATACATTGTTTTGTCAATGGGTTTAGGCCCAAGATACTGCTAAATGGGTTCAGGCCTAGTGGACAACGGTAAGAGGGATTATACACTGAGTTCTAGTAACTTACCCTGTTTCCTTAACCCTTGCAGGTAATGTTCAGTGATATGAACTTGGGCCATAGATGGCTCGGTGGAGGCCATACTTTAGAAATGGTGTTTTATTTTGAACTTTAGATTTCTATTTCTGTTTCTGTTCACTTTACTAATTTGGGTTTTTCTTTATGAAGTAATAAGGCCTCTGGAGTATTTTATTTTTGCTTTATGTTTGATTTAATTTTATTTCGCTTGAATTGTTTTAAATGGGAATTTTATAAAAACTTAAATAATGATTTTCCAAAATAGATTAACAAATGGATTTCATAACAAACTTTTACAAATATTTTTACTCAAAAATTTCTCTCAATTACAACAATATTTTTTAAAGCAATGGTTTATATGATCTCTAGTTCAATCATCGATTTATCAATCACCCTTTAAGGTTTGTAATACTCTATCAAATATTTCAAATCAAACTTGCTTTTCTAGATTATAACAAATAACACCTATTTTAGTACAAATAAATATGATTTAACGTGTTTTTCTCATGTGACATGTCAGATCTGGCCTTAACGCATGGGTCGGGTTTGGGGTGTTACAAAACTGATAACACAAAAAATTTTTGACAAACATAGAAAATTTTACAAAATACAGGGGATACACGTCTGTGTAGCTCGGCCATGTGTCTCACACAGCCAAAAACACGCCCGTGTCAGAGGCCCTGTAAACATTCGAACTGGGATCACATGGCTGTGTCCCAGTCCGTGTCTGACCCCGTGTAACTCCCTGACTTGGGTCACACGGCGTATGACCTTTGAAATGGCCTCACATGCCCGTGTGCTAGGTCATGTGCTAGGCTGTGCCAAACCTATAGGGTATACTGACTTATGCCATACGGCCAAGTCACACGCTTGTGTGCTGGGTCAAGTGGAGCATACTGACTTGATTTCTAATCACACACCAAGGGACACACGACCGTCTAACCTGACTGTGTGTCACACACGATTGAGACACACGCATGTGACTCTGCCTGTGTGGACAAAAATAGGCTATTTACCAATCCATTTTGCCACCCAAATTGCATACACCTCCACCAAACCAAATGGGACCAATACATGACATAAATAGGCATTCATCCAATCTCAAATAAGCTTAATTCATGCTATATCAATACCAAAATACAAGGTACACAAATGCAACAAAATGCCATTCAATTTCATACCAAAACTCATAATCTCAAATCATCACTAAGACTTCATTCATTTAAGAATCATCTTGCCTAAAATCCCAAATATACCAATCTCAAATGTCAACCATTTAATACTCCAACTACCAATTCACAACAAGCATATAAATGGAAATTATACATAACATTTTAAAAGTCCCTTTTTGCATATATACAACCATCACCAAACATACCAAATTAAGCCAACTCAGATGGCTATACACAAAACCAAACTCTTAAAATTTACAATACAAAATCAATTGGATAAATCCATTAATATTATATACCAAAATGACCATACTCCTATACATGCCATATAACCAAATACATAGATTCAAAAGTACCAAAGTGATAGCTTGATAGTGTGATGAGATCTCCGACAATTCCCAATCAGAGCAAGCTTCAATTACACTATAAAACACGAAAAATAAACAATATAAGCTATAAAGCTTAGTAAGCTTGTAACACCCTAAAAATCTGAGTATTTAAATTGCATGATTTTGGTGTTTAGATTTTAAAGGAAAAATTTTTACTTTTATTTTAGTGTTTATTAAAGTCCTAGAGAGGGTAAAGCATAAATTGGAGAAGAAATAAAATTTATTAAATTGAGATTTATTGAAGTGAAACAAAGGTGATTAAGACTTAAGCTAAATTATGTGCTAAAAGTGTCATAAAATGAGCATATGGCATGGTGGAGTTGGCGCATGGGTTCAAGTAAGAGGAAGAGGTTCGAATCCCTTGTATGGCACCTAAATGAATTTTTGCTTTTAATTTTCTGCTCATGACTAGGAAGTGTCGGCAAGGGGACATATAAGGAAGGTGTTGACCATGTATTTTTGGTTAGTGTATCAATGGATTAAGGTAACAACTAACTTATGGCATGGAATCAAAGGTTTAAGGAAAGATAGGGGGAACATAAGGCACATATCAAGGGGAAAATTTGGAAAGAAATCATTGCCATTTGACCATGTGCTGGACGGCAATATTGGTAAGGGGAGGAGAGCCAAAATTTTGTTAGTTTGGCTAAAAATCTCATCCTTTTCTCTTTGGTCATTCTTTGCACCTTGTGCAGATTTTTCTTTGTTTTCTCCTTTCAACATCCCTCTTGGCCGAATATTGCATTTGGCAAAGCCAAAATCTCTTGACCATTTGGTCACTTTCATCCACTTTGTTAATTTTCTTTTGTATTCTCCTTGTGCCAAATCACCCATACCAAAATCAGCTTTTCTTTTTCTTTTGCCATGGCCGAATGCACTAAATCCTAAAGGTCTATTTTTTTTCTTTCATCTTCTTTTCTTTGAAATCAAACTATCTTATCACCATCTCTTTCTCATATTCTAATTATTTCAATCAAAGTTTCTTCATCTACACTCCCTTAGCCAATGCTATTGTGCCTATAAACCAAATATTTTTTCTTTTCCTTGAACATACATAGTTAATCCTTCATCATTTAGACACCATTCTCCATTCCTTCTTTTCGACCGTGGATTATAGGTAAGGGTTCTTTTCCATTTTCGATTTATTAAGGTACTATGGCCGAATGGTAATGGTGATTTGAAGGACTTTTAGAATCAATATAACGCTCATTCTAATAACGTTCTTTTCGTTATTATTATTTAGTGCAATAACGAGATCTAACTCAAGTGATCGGAGAAACGTTGGAAACGCTTTATTTTGGTAAGGAAATCAAATCTCTTTAAATCTCTAGCAAATTGATATTATTTTAGATCTAACTAAATTCCTTGGATCTTGAAGACCGCCAAAATAGGGAAGAAAAGGGCGGTGTTCGTTATCGTAAGAGGGTGGATCTCAGAATCCCCATTCAAACGAAGAGCGGTTTCGGCATCCGGATTTTCCACCGGTTATGGGCCATCTTCCAAAGAAGTCCATTATTCAAGTGGTACGAACCTCCGAGCCGTTATACGCTGGTGGATTCTCATGCTAGTGAATCGATAAACGAGGTAAAACCGAAAATCAAGTGATTCAAAATCAAGAGGGTAAGATTTTGGATCTATTATCGATTAAGATTTTATTTTTACGAAGTTAGTTGTCTAACGGATCAAAATATGTTTTAGGTGCCGAGGAGCGAGAAGGGTTAGTACTCACGTAGATCGAGGTGTGTAATTTCACACTCATTATTTTTGGTTGGATGTCAAATTTCAGATGGAAGCAAAATCGTAAAACGACTAGATCGGTAAAAGCGTAAAAATTGATATTTTTGACAAAATACGAAAAACGACTAAATCGTGAAAACTACGAAAACGCCCTCAAGAAATTAATTGTTATTATGAAAATTTGATGTTTCGTGAAAATGGGCCGTAAATACTCTAGTTCGTGTAAATGGGCCGTAAATACTCTAGTTCGTGAAAATGGGCCGTAAATACTCTAGTTCGTGAAAATGGGTAGTAAATACTCTAGTTCGTGAAAATGGGCCGTAAATACTCTAGTTCGTGAGAATGGGCCAAAATACTCTAGTTCGTTAAAATTTAGCCAAAACACTCTAGTTTGATAAATGGGCCAAAGCCCACTAAATTGCTAAATAGACAAATTGCTATAATTATGGGCCAAATGAAATGTTATTGTTAAACCCACCATGTTATGTATTGTTAATAAATTTTATATTTAAAGTACATGTATAATTGCATGGGTGGGATATATGAAGAGAAGAATGGCCATTGCCATAATATAGGCTTATTCGCCACTCTAGTTCTATGGTTTCGCCACAATATCGGCTTATTGCTCTAGTTCGGTGGTTTCGCCACAATATCGCTTATTGCTCTAGTTCGGTGGCTATGCCACAATTATAAAAAGGCTTAATGCCTACGATTGGTGTGATGGATGGGTGGGTTGACTTGATCCCCACAGTGTGATGGTTGGTACGGGTGTTAGCGGATGGATATTAGGTTTGGGTTGGGAATTACATTTTCATGCATTATTAATTATTTTAAATTCATGATATATTGTTGAATTTCGAATTGGGCTCAAGCCCATCATAATATCTTGACAATCCGCCCAATAATGGTGGTAAGTGAGTTACACATCGAGTTCTAAGTAACTCACCCTTTAATTTCTTTCCATCTCGTAATGGAAACCGATGTGGACTTTAATGAGGATGACTTCGTAGAGGCCATATCGCTAAATAAGGGTTATTTAAAACTCGAACTTTTAATTATTATTTTTACTATTTTGGGATGTTGTAATAAATGGCCTCTATAAATAACTTATGGATTTTATGTGTGTTTGGAATTTAAAACTTTATTTTGGACTTTTAAATCATGGGCTATGATTATATGATGCTTTTAAAAATAAATTTGGGTTTTCAAGTATATGAAATTCTTTTATAAATAATTCTTTTTATTGTTAACTCTTTAACAAATCTCCTAACGGTTTTAATAATACAATGATTTTCAACTAATGTTTCAAAAATTTATCAAAATCAAATACTCTTCAAATTTTAAACCTCAGATATAAAATTGTAGTTTTCAACTCATTAAAGATTTAAGAATAGCTCGAATCATGTAACAAACCAAATCTAGTCTCAACGCATAGACCGGGTTTGGGGTGTTACATTTAGTGGTATCGAGCCCGCTTCAAAAACTCTACCGTGGTTTGGGTTCAAAAATAATTTCGTATGAAAACGCTCAATGATATTTTAAAGATCAAGATGGCACCACAAGCATCCCGCAACAAGTCAAGTAAGTATTTATTGCTTAAATGATTACTATGATATGATCATAGGAATACTCTAGAACTTCTAGTTTTAGACGTGAAAATCGAGAGATTGAGACTATAGGACACGCTGCGAAAAACAACTTTATATCTCAAATCTCATAAAATATCGCTAATAAACACCAAACAAAATTTCGATTCATAAAACTTGTAATCAGATAAACGAACAAGCAATCATGAGTACAAGAGGACGTGGTCGTGGACGCAGTAGACGTGGCCGTGGTAGAGGCCGAGGTGCTACAAACCAAGCACCAAATCATATGCCGTAAGTAGATGCACCGCCAATTGAAAGTGAGACCGGATCACGCGATCACATGGAAGAAGATCATGCATTGACTCAAGCAATGCTACGAGTCTTGGAAAGGGTCACTGAACTAGAATTGGGCCAACAACTCGTGGGTCAATTTCAGAGCGACTTAAGGCAAATAATGCGAAGTTTTCGAGGAGTCTCGTGTAGCCCGAATGTGGTGAATATCGCTCAAGTCGTGGAACGGATTATGGATGATATGGAATGCACTACCGAGCAAAACCGAGAGGAGTCAGATCCTTATTGAGAGATGAGGCGACGCTGGTGGCTTATCGCTCGAGAAGGCATCAAGTCGCATCGATTAATCGGGAATTCTTTAAAGCCGCTTCCAAGGAAAGTACGTTGGAACGAGCTATGTAGACGTCAAGGAAGGAATTTCAATCTTGTCCAAGGAAGTAAGACCGTGGCAAGATATGAAGTCGAAGTTTGTACGCCCGAGTCGCTATGCCCGGACAATTGTAGCAATGCATCATGAACGCTATGACGCTTCAAGATGGACTTAATGACGAGTGAGGGTTCGATTGTCCGCAACAAGTTAGAAATTTTTCCACCCGTGGAGAAGGCCAAAATTGCCAAGAGGCTAAGAACTTAGAACGCAGTAATCGAGAAAGATTCAAACAAGAGAGAGACATGAGCCTAGATCTTCAAAGAGATTTCAAGAAACCCGGAATGATGAATCGCTCAAGGCGTAACCCCTAGAGCAAATAATCAAGTCGAGATTGCACCGAGTGTGGGAAAAGGCATTTTGGGGAATGTTGAGGAAAACGGTGCATGCTACAAATGCGGTTCAATGGAACATCAAGACAAAAGTTGTCCTCGACGAATGGATACGACTCAAGAAGTCCGTAATAATGATGCACACCGGTCGGGGTAATCAGCAGACCACCGAGAGGTCGTGGACCGTGTCGTGGTGGTAATGGGGCTGGTCGTGGTCAAGGTGCACCGGTCGAGGAAATGGTAATAGAGGAAATGCAGATGCTAGATACCGGATCGGACCGGTCACGCAGCTAGACGCCATGAGGACAAGAATGCACCGATGTGATAACCAGATGTTCTTCATTTTCGATGTACCGTTATTGCCTTAATAGATATTGGCTCTACTCATTCATATGTATCTAGTGCCATATCCGAAATCAATCTAGAATCTAAAATTACCGAAAATGAGATGACAAGAATCACCCTTAGGATACTAATAATCATAATAAAATATTTAAGGACGTGCCCTTAAAAATCCAAGAGGAAGTATTCTTAGCAAATTTGATGGAACTACCTTTCATGAAGTTCGATCTCATTCGGCATGGATGGTTGGTTAACCATCTAAGAATTGGATTGTGCTGAAAAACGAATGTCGAAGGACCTTGGATGATAAGGAAGTCATAATGATTGGTGAACGAAAGAACTATCCGCAAATGTGGTATCTCGCATTAAAAGTCGAGAAGTTGGTGCGGAAAGGGTACGGGCATTCCTAGCCTTTATCTCGTGCTTTGGATGCCAAAGAATTATCCGTGAATGATGTGAGGACGGTGAAGGAATTTCCGATGTATTTCCAAGAACTTCCGGTATACCTCCAGATCGGAAGTAGAATTTGGCATTGAGCTTTTGCGGGACGGCTCCAAAGGTCCATTGCTCCCTATAGAATGGCAATCAAGGAGTTGGTCGAGCTCAAAGCTCAAATTCAAGAATTGTCGGATCGGGATTCATTCGACCAAGTGTGTCTCCGTGGGAGCACCCGCTTTGTTCGTCAAGAAGAAGGATGGATCGATGCGTATGTGCATTGACTACGATAGCTTGAATAAATTGACGATCAAGAATCAGATCCTCTCGCCGAGAATTGACGACTGCTTGATCAATTGAAGGAGCTTCAGCTTTTCCAAAATTGATTTAAGGTCGGGTTATCACCATTTTAAGGTGAAAGAAGCGGACATTTATAAGACAAAGATTTCGGACACGCTATTTTGATAGTATGAGTTTGTAGTGATGCCGCTTTGATTAACCAATGCACCATTGCATTTATGGACATGATGAACCTAGTCTTTCAACCATATTTAGACCGGTTTGTGGTAGTGTTCATAGATGATATATTGGTTTATTCGAGAAATGAGGAGGAACATGACCAAAGATTTATGATAGTATTACAACTACTTCGTGATAAGCAATTGTATGCCAAATTTGGTAAGTGCGAATTTTGGCTAAAGGAGGTGACTTTCCTTGGTCATGTAGTATCACCAAGGAATAAGGGTGGATCCTGAAAATTGAGGCTATTCTCGATTGGAAGCCACCAACATCGATGAGTGAAATTTGAGTTTCTTAGGCTTGCTCGGATACTATAGACGCTTTTGTAGAGGGATTTTCATTGATTGTCGCACCCCTAACTAAATCATTGCGTAAAGGGAGCTCCGATATCCGGACCGAAAAGCAAAGAAGAGAGTTTTGAGAAATTGAAGAAGATTCGACGAAGCTCCAGCTTTAATTCAACCCGAGGTCGGAAAAGAATTCACTGCTTATCATGATGCGCCTCACACGGCCCGGGTTGTGTGTTGATGCAAAATGGAAAGGTGGTGGCCTATGCTTCTCGCCAATTGAGACCACACGAAGTAAACTACCCTACTCATGATTTGGAGTTTAGCCGTTGTCTTTGCTCTAAAGATTTGGAGGCACTATCTCTATGGTGAGAAGTCCATAATCTACACGGACCACAAGAGTCTTAAATACCTCCTTACCCGTAAGGAGTTGAATTTAAGACAAAGAAGATGGGTAGAATTGTTAAAAGATTATGATTTCTCCATCGAATACCATCCCGAAAGGCTAACGTGGTAGCCGACGCGCTAAGTCATAAGGCGGATTCAATTAAGAGCTTTGTTTGCCCATTTGAGTCTCAGATGAGGATGGCGCTTGTTAGCGTAACTTCGTGAAACCTCCGTGGTCGGAACAAATCAAGGAAAAATAGACATCGATGAGAAGTTGGGACCTTTATCGCGACAAGTTGAAAATGGTGAAATTGAGGATTTTGGAATAAACACGGAGGTGTGTTGTGCTTTCGAGGAGAGTATGCATGCCTAAGGATCTAGATTTGAGGCAACCGATTCTACGGAGGCGATAGTAGCCCTTATGCTATGCATCCCGGAGGAAATAAGATGTATCGAGATCTCCGTGAATGATTGGTGGCTGTGGTTGAAGCGTGAGATTACAGAGTTCGTGGGAAAATGTTTGACTTGTTAGCAAGTGAAGGCAGAACATCAATTACCGTCTGGATTGTTACAACCGATAAAGATTCCTCTTTGGAAATGGGAGCGGATAACTATGAATTTTGTTAGTGGGTTACCGTTAACACCTACTAAGAAAAATTCCGCTTGGGTAATTGTTGATCGATTGACGAAGACCGCCATTTCTTGCCGTTCAGACGGATTATTCATTGCGTAAATTGGCTAAACTTTATGTATCCGAAATTGTGAGGTTACATGGGGTACCAGATCTATTATTTCGGATAGGGACCCTAGATTTACATCACGATTCGAAAGCTCGCATGAAGCCTTGGGGACAAAGTTGAATTTCAAGACGGCTTTTCATCCTCAACTCGATGGTCACGGAGAGAGTAATTCAGATATTGGAAGATATGTTAAGAGGATGTAATCGACTTCGTGGGTAGTTGGGAGGATTATCTACCACCGCGTAATTCACAGATAACAAATGCCTATCGCCTAGCATTCGATGGCACCTTACGAGGCATTGTATGGTCGTAAGTGTCGCTCTCCTATTTGTTGGACCGAGTTGGGCGAAAGATGATGTTAGGTCCCGAGATGATATCCGAGACCGAGGATAAGGTAAAAGTTATTCGAGCACGGTTGAAAGAAGCCTCGATAGATGTAAGTCGACGCAGATCCAAGCGAAGGGACATCGAGTATAGTGGGAGATCGGGTTTTCTTGAAGGTATCTCCTTGGAAAAAGATCTTCGATTCTAAGGAAGGGCAAGCTAAGTCCTAGATATATTGGACCTTATCGTGTCAAGCGTGTTGGTCCAAAGGGCATATCGATTGAGTTACCTCCTGAGTTAGATCAAATTCATAATGTCTTTCATGTTTCTATGTTGAGGCGTTATAGATCGGATCCTTTGCACATTATACCGGTAGAAGAATTGGAGCTGAATTCAGATTTGTCCTTTGAAGAAGAACCAGTGGAAATCCTAGACCGAGATGTCAAGGTATTAAGGAAGAAAACCGTGCCGTTGGTCAAAGTTCTATGGCGTAACCACGGAGTGGAAGAAGCTACGTGGGAGCCAGAGGAGGCAATTCTAAGCAACAATACCCTCACCTTTTTCAACTGTAAATTTCGAGGACGAAATTTTCTTTAAGGAGGGTAGAGTTGTAACACCCTAAAAATCTGAGTATTTAAATTGCATGATTTTGGTGTTTAGATTTTAAAGGAAAAATTTTACTTTTATTTTAGTGTTTATTAAAGTCCTAGAGAGGGTAAAGCATAAATTGGAGAAGAAATAAAATTTATTAAATTGAGATTTATTGAAGTGAAACAAAGGTGATTAAGACTTAAGCTAAATTATGTGCTAAAAGTGTCATAAAATGAGCATATGGCATGGTGGAGTTGGCGATGGGTTCAAGTAAGAGGAAGAGGTTCAATCCCTTGTATGGCACCTAAATGAATTTTTGCTTTTAATTTTCGCTCATGACTAGGAAGTGTCGGCAAGGGACATATAAGGAAGGTGTTGACCATGTATTTTTGGTTAGTGTATCAATGGATTAAGGTAACAACTAACTTATGGCATGGAATCAAAGGTTTAAGGAAAGATAGGGGAATATAAGGCACATATCAAGGGAAAATTTGAAAGAAATCATGGCCATTTGACCATGTGCTGGACGGCAATATTGGTAAGGGGAGGAGAGCCAAAATTTTGTTAGTTTGGCTAAAAATCTCATCCTTTTCTCTTTGGTCATTCTTTGCACCTTGTGCAGATTTTTCTTTGTTTTCTCCTTTCAACATCCCTCTTGGCCGAATATTGCATTTGGCAAAGCCAAAATCTCTTGACCATTTGGTCACTTTCATCCACTTTGTTAATTTTCTTTTGTATTCTCCTTGTGCCAAATCACCCATACCAAAATCGGTTTTTTCTTTTCTTTTGCCATGGCCGAATGCACTAAATCCTAAAGGTCTAATTTTTTTCTTTCATCTTCTTTTCTCTTTGAAATCAAACTATCTTATCACCATCTCTTTCTCATATTCTAATTATTTCAATCAAAGTTTCTTCATCTACACTCCCTTAGTCAATGCTATTGTGCCTATAAACCAAATATTTTTTCTTTTCCTTGAACATACATAGTCAATCCTTCATCATTTAGACACCATTCTCCATTCCTTCTTTTCGACCGTGGATTATAGGTAAGGGTTCTTTTCCATTTTCGATTTATTAAGGTACTATGGCCGAATGGTAATGGTGATTTGAAGGACTTTAGAATCAATATAACGCTCATTCTAATAACGTTCTTTTCGTTATTATTATTTAGTGCAATAACGAGATCTAACTCAAGTGATCGGAGAAACGTTGGAAACGCTTTTATTTTGGTAAGGAAATCAAATCTCTTTAAATCTCTAGTAAATTGATATTATTTTAGATCTAACTAAATTCCTTGGATCTTGAAGACCGCCAAAATAGGGAAGAAAAGGGCGGTGTTCGTTATCGTAAGAGGGTGGATCTCAGAATCCCCATTCAAACGAAGAGCGGTTTTGCAATCCGGATTTTCCACCGGGTTGCGGGCCATCTTCCGAAAGAAGTCCATTATTCGAAGTGGTACGAACCTCCGAGCCGTTATACGTTGGTGGATTCTCGGCGGCTAGTGAATCGATAAACGAGGCAAAACCGAAAATCGAAGTGATTCAAAATCAAGAGGGTAAGATTTTGGATCTATTATCGATTAAGATTTTATTTTTACGCAAGTTAGTTGTCTAACGGATCAAAATATGTTTTAGGTGCCGAGGAGCGAGAAGGGTTAGTACTCACGGTATCGAGGTGTGTAATTTCACACTCATTATTTTTGGTTGGATGTCAAATTTCGGTATGGAAGCAAAATCGTAAAAACGACTAGATCGGTAAAAGCGCAAAAATTGATATTTTTGACGAAAATACGTAAAAACGACTAAATCGTGAAAACTACGAAAACGCCCTCAAGAAATTAATTGTTATTATGAAAATTTGATGTTTCGTGAAAATGGGCCGTAAATACTCTAGTTCGTGTAAATGGGCCGTAAATACTCTAGTTCGTGAAAATGGGCCGTAAATACTCTAGTTCGTGAAAATGGGCCGTAAATACTCTAGTTCGTGAAAATGGGCCGTAAATACTCTAGTTCGTGAGAATGGGCCAAAATACTCTAGTTCGTTAAAATTTAGCCAAAACACTCTAGTTTGATAAATGGGCCAAAGCCCACTAAATTGCTAAATAGACAAATTGCTATAATTATGGGCCAAATGAAATGTTATTGTTAAACCCACCATGTTATGTATTGTTAATAAATTTTATATTTTAAAGTACATGTATAATTGCATGGGTGGGATATATGAAGAGAAGAATGGCTAGTTGCCACAATATCGGCTTATTGCTCTAGTTCGTGGTTTCGCCACAATATCGCTTATTGCCTCTAGTTCGGTGGTTTCGCCACAATATCGCTTATTGCTCTAGTTCGGTGGCTATGCCACA
The DNA here is from genome assembly GCA_025506655.1 of Gossypium rotundifolium. Lineage (NCBI taxonomy): Eukaryota > Viridiplantae > Streptophyta > Magnoliopsida > Malvales > Malvaceae > Gossypium > Gossypium rotundifolium. The sequence goes on along the minus strand of CP106733.1, from coordinate 89,906,095 downwards.
ATTATAAAAAGGCTTAATGCCTACGATTGGTGTGATGATGGGTGGGTTGACTTGATCCCCATGTGTGATGGTTGGTACGGGGTGTTAGCGGATGGATATTAGGTTTGGGTTGGGAATTACATTTTCATGCATTATTAATTATTTTAAATTCATGATATATTGTTGAATTCGAATTGGGCTCAAGCCCAAAGATAATATCTTGACAATCCGCCCAATAATGGTGGTAAGTGAGTTACACATCGAGTTCTAAGTAACTCACCCTTTAATTTCTTTCCATCTCGTAATGGAAACCGATGTGGACTTAATGAGGATGACTTCGTGGAGGCCATATCGCTAAATAAGGGTTATTTAAAACTCGAACTTTTAATTATTATTTTTACTATTTTGGGATGTTGTAATAAATGGCCTCTATAAATAACTTATGGATTTTATGTGTTTGGAATTTAAAACTTTATTTTGGACTTTTAAATCATGGGCTATGATTATATGATGCTTTTAAAAATAAATTTGGGTTTTCAAGTATATGAAATTCTTTTATAAATAATTCTTTTTATTGTTAACTCTTTAACAAATCTCCTAACGGTTTTAATAATACAATGATTTTCAACTAATGTTTCAAAAATTTATCAAAATCAAATACTCTTCAAATTTTAAACCTCAGATATAAAATTGTAGTTTTTCAACTCATTAAAGATTTAAGAATAGCTCGAATCATGTAACAAACCAAATCTAGTCTCAACGCATAGACCGGTTTGGGGTGTTACAAAGCTCGTAGCTATAAAGCTTAGTAAGCTCGTATGAAACAATAATCAAAGCTCACCATTCAATTACCGTTCAAGAATATGAACATAACATACTACAAAACATTTAGTCACAATGTTAACATATATTTAATCATATAATTAACCATGAACTCACAACTTCCATAAATTCAATGCTTATATAGTTCCCGTACATACATGTACTGATACATATCTATTTCTCACCATTTCATATCCTTGATATACCCGTTGAACCATTTGGAATACTATCAGATACTCAAGAATCACGCACCCTAAGTGCTAAAATACACAGCCAAAGCTATCTCGATCTCATATCACATATAATGCTCACTCTCGAGCTAGCAACTAGTCTGCTCACACAAGATGGCGGTCATGATGAAACTAAATGGTGCTGCTCACACAAGCTGACGAGAATCCGCAACACATGCCGGATAAGTCAGCAACTGGTAAGACGTACAAACAAGCACCCAAATCACATAACCCCTAATGACATGTCATTCGTATCCTAATCTATTCCTAAGGTTCAACTTGGTCGTCGAATATGTTCGCAAGTTCATATTCCCAATTTATGCTATATTAAATCATTTAAAACATAATTGTAACAATGCGTATTACATACGAACATACCTCAAATGCAAAAATTACGAATTTGATCGATTAATCCAACACTTTGTTTTTCCACCGATCTAAATCCAAATTTCGCTTTTCATGATCTAAATAATATCAAATTTAATCCATTTAAACATCAATCTATTCAATTTAGCCCAAAATGCACATTATATCAACTTTACACTTTTGCCTTTATTATTTCAATTTCTTTACAATTCAGTCCTTATCTCATAAAAATACAAAATCATGCAATTAAGTCCCTATCCATGCTAGCCGAATTTCTCTTATTACCATATCAGCCCATATTTTTCGTTTATTTCACAATTTAACTAAAAAAAATTTCAACATTTCTCAATTTAATCTCTAAATGATAATTTTATCAAAAATCACTTTACAAACGTTGTTTATCTAACAGCATGCATATATTTTCTATAGCCCTAAACCTTTAACAGTTTTGCAAATTAGTCCCTGGGCTAGGTAGGTTAAGCTGCAACGATATCAAAAACATAGAAATCATTAAAAATAGGACAAAAATGAACTTCCATGGAAGAGATTAGTGTATCTGAATGTTAAAGCTCTTTCAATGGATTTTTCCACCCTTCGGTAGAAAATATGAAAAACAAGGTGATTCATTTGTTTTCTATATTTTATTATCTTTTATTTATTTTTTTTTCATTTTTAACCTTTAATATTAACCATTAAAATCACTTAATCATGCACATAACTGTCCACTCACAATTAAAATGGTCTAATTACCACATAAGGACCTCCATTTTAAGGTTATTTAGGTATTAAACACCTTTAGCTAATAGAACTCAAGTTTTACACTTTATGCGATTTAGTCCTTTTTATTGAATTGAGCATTCAAATGACAAAATTTCTTAATGAAATTTTCACACAATCATACTATCGTACTGTAGAAATTAAAACAATAATAAAATAATTATTTTAACCTCAGATTTATGGCCCTAAAGCCATTGTTCTGATTTGACTAAAAATGAGCTAATACAAAATGTGTGGCTGACGATGGGGGGAGTCAATGGTTGCAGATTTTTGTTATTTTTAGAAGCCTACTCAACCTATAAATAGCCCCCTTGTCTGCTCATTTGAAACACACCTCTCATCCTTTCATTCTTGACTTTTCACTCGCTTTCTCTCTTCAAAACCCTTCCTTTGCTCTCCATTTTTCCCTTCCATTCCCTTGCTGATTTCCCCTCTTGGAAAAGATCCCTTCAACCACCATTGGTAGTAGCATTCAAGTGCTTGTAAAAGCCTCGGTTCAACAAGAACAAGAAGAAAATGAGTGTAACAGCCCCTTTTTTAGTGGTGTCAGAAATAGTGGTTTCAAGGCTACTAAATCCGATGAGTAAGTTCATAAATATTATTATTTAATATTTATGAGTTAATTATAACTTCAAAAAGGTTTTTGATTTGATAATTTATGTTATTTAAGCGATTTATTAAGTTCAAATGGTAAGAACTTAAGGTCAAATGGTTTTAGAAAATGAGGTATATGGACCTCGCTTTTATAAATCGAGCGTTAAATATTTTATAAATATTTACTGAGTGTCAATAAGGTGATATTAAAGTTTCATTGAAAAAATTTAACGCTTCGATAGTTAATTAATTAAAAGAACTAAAATATAAAAGATGTAAAATTTGATCACTACTTGATTTTAGTGATTAAATGGATTATTGAATAAAGGAAAAGGGACTTAAATGGTAATTATACCATTCTATGTGTAACACCCCAAACCCGATCTAGATGTTACGACCAGATCTGAAATGTCACAGGGAAAAGTTGTAAAAACGAATTTTAAAATCTTAAGAAAATACCGTAAGTTTGAAAACTTTTCGTCTAGGGTGATGTTTTGAAAATTGTGGTTTGCAGTTTAAGAAAATTCTTGTATTGAGTTAAAACAATCATTTGTTATCTTTGTTGGCACTTGAGAGAAAACAATTATTTTATGTTACTTATGTTTTGAAAATTCCATCTTAACTTTCATGTTAAAATATAATAATGCCATATCTTAAATGAATAATAAATAAGGAAAACCAAATATTAACTTAAGAAAGCCTTATTACATAATCCCAATTTAAAATAATTTGTAGAAAGGAAACGAGTTTACGAGAAGAAACATTTTATGGCCTCCACGAGTCTGCCTCGGCTCCCAGATCCATGATCTACTGATTACCTGCAAAATTAAGTAAAGGGGTGAATCACCACGACACAGTGTGTAAATCCCCTTATGTCACATAAATGGCCTCAAGCCTATATTCGCACATTGGCCTTAGCTCATTCAACATAGCATACACAAATATGAATGTATTGTGTCCCAGCCCAACCTAATTTTTCGTCCTCTACACACCACCCGTACCAACCCATCACACCATGGGGATTTCTACAATCAACCCTCCGTCTGCTACACACCTCATATGTGGCACCAAGCCACTCGTGGTTCTAGATCACCGTGATACTAGATCACCGTGACAGAGTCACTATTAACAATTGTAGGGCCAACCCACCGTGACAATCCTTGATGAATGTATGTGGGGCCAACCCACTGTGGTACCAAACCACTGGGACGAGTCACTAATCATATATATATGTGGTATTAAACCACCGTGGAACCAAGCCACCAAGACATGGTCACTATTATCAAATATAAATACGTGGGGCTAACCCACCGTGGCACCAAACCATCGTGACAATCTCAATTACTTCCCCTTTTCACATTATTTCCCAACCCATGCAGATCATACAATCATATGAATCCACATGCTCTCATTACAGTGACAGATTTACAACATTCATTTAAGATCCATTAAGAGATTAATAAAATTACTTACCTGGTATCCCCTGCTTTACCCACAAGGGTATTATGACCTTTTCACCATTCCGCTTTCCATCCCATACAATTAATAGTTCAAATAAATAAAGAGTGTGAAGTTTTACACACCTGATAACACACAATATTATGCTTTCTATGTCAACACTATCGCAAGGTGAATGATCGCTATTTGCCTACTATTCGCTCAAGTCGGCCCGTAACCCGTGGCCAATCTCGAGCAATGAGACACTGCGCTTTTTAAACTTTGAAATGGGACTTTGTCCAACCCTTCTTTGCTTGGCTAGTATTTGTGTCCATGAAAAAGATATTGGTCAATAGACCGGATTAAGGCATCAAAGCAGAGAAAAATAAGGGTATACGCTCAATATGTAGAGATTCCTTACCTAGTTCGACAGAACCCGGTGAGTATAAGGCTTGGATTAAGGCGTCGATTGATTACCTAAATGAATACCATGTAAGATTAGATTTAAAAGAAATAGATTTAGAAGAGGTGACCTTTTAGCCAAACGAATGACATAACCCCCTCACCTAAATTGACCAAAACTGAACGCCACTTAAGACCCTTCAATCGCAGACCAGCTTAAGAAAGAATACCGAGACAAGGCCCCTCTTCATTTGGCAAAAAACCAAAGAACAAGATTAATGTCTTCGGTTAAAAGGAGAAAGAGAAGAGAGAATTGAAATAGAATACTTACCACAACCAAGGAGAATCCGATTGAGAAGGATATGGAACAGAGTGATGGCAATCTTCAGAGATAAGATCGAATGAATGTGATGAAAATAATGAGATGATGTAGGTGGTAAGAGGTTTCTATTCAAGGTGATTGAGAGATGTGCCACGAATATGAGAAAAAGAAAGAAAGAAAATAATAGAGAACAAGAAAGAGAGTTGAGATTTGACTCTTGAAGAAATAGTTGAGTAAAAGAGATATGTAACACCCTAAACCCGGCCTAGAAGTTAGGCCCGAATCTGGCGTGTCACATTGAAGGAAGTTAAAAAGCTAAGCAGTTGTTTAGAAAAGATTTATTAGATTTTTGAACTCTGAGTTCGTTGTTTGTCTGAGAAAAATGTGATTTGCCAAATGACCGTTTAAAAGTTTTTATTATTTTGAAAAACTATTTTGCTATGAATGTTGAACTTGCATCATTGTGTGAACATGATATTTTAGAAAACGATTGCTAATGTTTTAAGAGAACCCCGTATTTATAAGTTTAACAGTTATAAATGAAAACTTAGAAAAAATAATCCAATGGCCTTATTACAAATATTAACCTAAAATAAATAATCTAAAAGAAAAGGTAAAAATCAAAATTACTAAAGTTCACAAGTAGTATCCCCGATGTATAACCACCCCCGAGTCCTCCACGTCTCCCAATCCACTATCGCTGGGAATTACCTGAAACATGCAATAAAAAGAAGGGGTGAGTTTACGAAAACTTAGTGTGTATAACCCTCATCGGTAAGAACATGCATCACAACAATCCGGGCCGAAGCCCATTACAGTAACAGTGGCAATTGAGCCTTAGCCCAAAATAGCCTCGGTTGAGCCTTAACCCATATCATATGTCACAACAGATAATGTATGCAATGCGATGCAAACCCACCAACCTAGATTTCCTTCCTCTACACACCACCAGTATCACTGACACTCGTGGGATTTCTACAATCTACCCTCCATCCTACACTCCATATGTGGCACCTAGCCACTAATGACATAGTCACAAAATATCATATGTGGGGCTAGCCCACTTGTGGTACCAAACCACTAGTGACAGTCTTAGGCACTTCCCCTTTTCATCATAAACCAACCCATGCATAGCATACATATCAAATGAATGCAACATGCTGTTAAATGTGCAATATCATTATGGCATACATTTATTAGCTCATACATAAAACATCAAGGTACTTACCTAGTATTCCGACCATACCCATATAGAGACATAACGACTTATCCATTTAGTCATCTTGGCTATTCAGCCCCAAACAATTAGTATCACATATTAATAACAAAAGAGTGTGAATATTTACACACAATCACGCATAATGGTAATTTTACCCACCGAGGGTATTCTTGTAATTTACCTACCAAGGGTAATTCGGTAATTCTGCTCATAACTAATCCATGTATGCAGTGCATCTCGAACATAATCAATCATACATTTAACACATACAACATTAGTACTACCACGAGGGTACAACGGTCATTTTTCGTTTAGGGTAAAACGGTAATTACACACTAAGGGCATTTCGATAATTTTGTAATTCAGGGGTAATTCGGTAATTTTACAAACCAGGGGTAATTCGATAATTTACAAACCAGGGGTATTTCGATAATTTCACAAACTAGTGGTAATTCAGTAATTTACAAACCAGGGGTAATTCAGTAATTTCGTAAACTACGGGTAATTCGATAATTTTACAAACTAAGGGTAATTCGGTAATTTTGCAAATAAGGGGTAATTCGATAATTTTACAAACCAGGGGTAGTTCGGTAATTTTACAAACCAGGGTGTTAATGGCCCAATAGAAGGTCCACTATCGCCTCAAACGACTCAAGTATTCTAAACGGAGATAATGAAGCTAATGGGACTAAGGCTCATTCTCGGCCCAAGTGGGCCCACACACTCGTGTGGCCCATTCAGCCCAAACCTAGCCACATATATAAGATTCACATAGTCTAGTTCACTATTTACTACTCAATCATACAATTTACTCATATGGGCCCCCAGGCCCCTTGGGCCCACTTGGCCCCTTCCGGGCCATCGTGGCCCAATAGCCTAAACCTACAAGAACACTACTGATGGCCTCAACTATTGTATCGAAGCCCCCACACGTGCGCTCGCACACTCATGTGGCTACTATTGCCGTGTGACCAGCATTTCAGCATTACCGCTCTACATCTAGAGTAGAGAGAATGCACACCGGATAGGAATCTAAAGCTGCTAAACCGCGCTCCGAGCACTCCTATGCCCAATGCCAACCAGGTATGCTCGTTCTCCTCCTAGGTAGCTCTATATATAGCTAGCTTCTCATCTTCCTTCTTTGTATCTTTCTGATGTGGGATCCCTCCGTCAGTAGAGTTTAAATCTAACTTAAACTCTTCCCGTCTAATCTGCAAAATAAATACTCCACTGCTTTCCATGAGATTCGAACCTAGGCTTCCTTGTAGCACAATCCACGCCGCTAACCACTTTACCAACTACCTCCTTGTGTCTAAAATCGTACGAAACTAAATATAACCCTATGGAAAAATTCTAGAGCCCCTTTAAAAAGAAAACCACAATTCAAGAGCCAAGACTTAAACCTTGGACCTCCTTTCTTCCTTTTTGGCGTCGCCCCCTTGCCTCTTATGTGGCGTCACTTTTCCACTACACCACACACTCCATTTGTGTCATTTTCCTCCACATTTAATTCTTAAAGCCTACTACTAACTCTAGGGTTTTTTTTTCACCTAAAACCAAAATTTCCCTAAAGCAAAGTTTGAACCAAGGACTTCATAGAAGCCATCTAACCTTCTAAAATCACTCACCTACTAAATCAAACTTACATTAAAGCCGTTCTCTTATTCTCTAAAATTTTAATCGCTACTACGCCCAAGGCCCAATGGGCCTAATCCTACTAGGCCCAACTTTGGGATGTTACAAGATATCATGAAAAAGAAATGATAGGCGGTTTCGACTTTTGGGTGATGAAATAATGCACACACAACCAAAAATGCTAAAGAGGGGAGGAGAAGGTTTTGGTTTTGCCTAAATGAAGAACACCAAATGTCAAAAAGAAAAGAACTCTCAATATTTAGCTACTAACCACCTCAAAGTTTCGGCATCTATGAACTCCAAAACGGCATGCACTTCAAGAAAATCGAAAATGACTCATGACCCTAATTGATTTTCGACACACCTATTATAAGCCTAAACCAAATTCTTCCCCCTTCCTCAAGAATCCAATATTTGACCACTACCTTCACCAACCCTTAATCCCCTATTTTCCTCCTAAATTCCCTCTTGCTCACTCATTCAAAATAATTTGAACAGTTCAAACTCCTATTTCTTCTTTTAGCCATACATTTGAATAGTTTGACCCAATCAACACTTCCCCTTGAAGTGTCCTAGCCAAACTCTACCTCCTCCCTTCTAGATGCCAAAAGAATTCCAAAAATAAAATTGTGTGACTCAAACCTGCTCCCTCACTGCTCCCCTATGGCGTCACCTACCAGCACTCTATGTTGCGTCACCTTGCCACTCTACCATACTCCTTGTGTCGACAAACACAAGCATTAACTCTTAAGTCCTGCCCCAGTCAGCTCTCCCCTAAAGTGCCCAAAAAGACAATTTTGGCCAAGGCTTTGGCTTAACCACGAGCCTTCCCTGGCCCCTCAGACACACCAATTAACACACATAGCACAGCATACACACACAACATACATTAAATGTCGAAACCCTAAAAATTCAGGATGTTACACTAGGAGTTAGTGGACAATTATAGGCATGGATTTGGTGTCTTATTTAATTATTAACCAAGGTTAAAATGGTAATTTAGTATATGAAATTTTAAAAGATGTAAAATTTGATCACTACTTGATTTGAGTGATTAAATGGATTATTGAATAAAGGAAAAGGGACTTAAATGGTAATTAGATCATTCAAGGAGTTAGTGGACAATTATGGGCATGGATTTGGTATTTTATTTAATTACTAACAAAGGTTAAAATGGTAATTTAGTATATTAAAATAACATACAATAAAAAAGGCTAAATTCTTGTCATCTTTTTGTTTTCATCTTCAACAACCCGAATGTCCATGGAAAACCTTAATCTAGGTTTGACCATGGAGATTTTCTCATGCATGGTAAGAAATTCTTTCCCATTTTTAATAATTTTTATGTTTTTGATATCGTTGCAACTAGGTCCAACTAACCCGTACCTTCGATTTTGAAACTCTTAAAGATTGTATTGATCAATCTATGTGATTTTAGTTATTAAATGATGAATTTGAGATCTTGGTTGATATTTAAAAGTATTTTGTTAAGTAATTTTGATGAATTTTTTTACGGACTAAATTGTTAAAATAGTAAAAGTACAAGGATTTTTGTAAAATTCTTGCAAAATGGGATGAAATGGGTGCCATGAATATTTTACTATTATAATTTGGCATTAAAATGGTTAATTTGCATGATTTGGGCTTAGGATTAAATTGAATAAAAGTAAAAATTTAGGGATAATTTTGTAAAATGTCAAAAATGACTAGATTGCATAAAATACATTGCCTTACTGCCTATATTAATAGATTGAATGAAATTATTAATTCATATCAAGACCAAGTGGAAAATCGAAGAGAATTAAAAAATACCAAAATGCCCTTGTACTTTGTCGTCTCTGCAATTTAGCCAGGTAAGTTCGTATGTTTAAATAGCATTTTAAATTGTTGTTTTAAATGCTATTACAATATATTATCATATCATGCTTCGACAGAAAATCCAGCGACGTATCAACAACCCTTAGATAATGAAAAGGGATAACTTCGTCTATCAAATATGAAAAGGGATAGCTTCAGCTATCGATTATGAAAAGGGATGGTTTCAACCGTTGATTAAAGAAAAGGGATGGTTACGACCATTGTTTAGCACACTTGTGTGAGCTCCGGTAAGGGTTCTGTTTGACTTCACTGCAAAAAATATGGAAGGCTATGATGTACTAATTATCTCTGTACGAATATTCATGGTTATGAAAGGTATGCTTTAAGTGATATTATGTTTATGTACCATATTTTACCATGTAATGATAATTCTAAGTTATGTGTTTAATCACTAGCTTGTGACTATGGTAAATGTTATGCCTATGTCTTTTGTGTAGTTCACATGAATTATGTTCAAGTATGTTGACATGTGTTGTTGATGTGCTTAGGCTTGTGCTAAGCTTATTATTGGATTATATCATATTTAGTCTTAATGAAATGTATCAAATCGGTATGTGTTCAATTGGTAATATGCTTATGTACATGAAAAGGTGGAATAAACAAAAGTATGTAATTTCATATGAAGTTGTTTATCATGTAATTGATTCCAAAAGGAGTTACGTTTAAATGTACTAGCTTCTAGTCAAAAATCCATCACACCATCCATCAATTTTATCGGTAGATTTTGATGTCTCGATCTAGGTTATAATGGCATGTATAGGTGGAATTATGGTATGTGTTAGTTTGATGAGTTTGGTATGTATGTATCATTGTGGTTGGTGTAACCTTGGTACTTGTGTGGCATTATTGGTGTGTGTCTTTTGACAATGAATTAATGCTTGTAGGAATTGCTAAAATGGTAGGTGATAGGTTGACCACAATATGTTCAAGTTATAGCATGATTTATTAAGGCTTGAATAGGTGTGCATGAGTCAAATTTGGTATTCGGAATTGGCTAGATTTGTGTCATTTAGATGGTTTTGATGCTTAAATGGTTGGTGTTGGAATGGTCAAATGAAAGTTTACTTTGAATGACCAATTTAGTATGTTTGGTTGTGTTTTGGAATATGGTCAATTATGCTATGTTTTGGCAAGGAGACAAAAGATGATAAATAGTAAATATGCACATATTTAGGTTGATTTGATGATTATGTTTAGGGTGCTTTTTGGCATATTGGTTGTATGTAAAAATGTAATATTGATTTAGTTTTATTCTGCATGTTTTAGGTCCATTTTGAATTCTTGAAATAGGTGCAAATGGCTTGTATATGTGATCATGTTTCAAGTGAAATGAATGGCTTGGATTTGGCCTATTTCTTGTCCACATGGCCATGCGACACAGCCGTGTGTCCCCTGTAGGTTTTTAAAGGTTTCATTTTGAGAGTTACATGGCCTGGCACATGGGCGTATGGCTTGGTCATGTGAACCAATTCAGAGAGTTACATGGGCTCAAACATGAGCTGGGACACAGCTGTGTGTCCGTACTTCGAATGCCCACTCGGCCAAAGACACAAGCGTGTGTCTCAGCTGTGTGCACCACACGGCCGTATGACCCCTGTAGTATGAATTTTTCCATCTTTTTCCATGAAGTTGTATTTGTTTTTTTGATTTAGACCCGAATCATTTCTAAAGTGTTTATAAGGCCTTAAAGGCTCGAATAAAGGATGATATGCATGTGTTTGAATGGAATATGATGTGATTCATGAAATGATTTGGAATGAATGTTTTGATGTTTTGGTTTTACTGTAATGCTTCGTAACCCAATTCCAGTGGCAGATACGAGTAAGGGGTGTTACAAGGAGGAGCGGAGTAGACTAGTCAAGCTTTAGAGAAACAACAAATTTGATTCTAGTTCCCTATCCTTTAATTTTTATTGTTGTTGTTATGAAGATGTCTATTGTTATGTTGATATGTTTAATTTAATTAATATGGCTTAAATTTAATTCGTGTTAGGTTGATTGCATTTTGTCCACTTAAGTTATTAAAATTATGTGTGTGTTGTTATAGGTATTGGTAAGTTGTTTGATTATGGAAAATCAAGATTAAGTTATTCTTGCATTATAATTGTAAAGTAACTAATGAATTAATTATTAAATCGTGTTGAAATTGTAATTAATTGACACAATACTTAATCGTTGAATGTTTAATCTTCTAAAGTAGCCGAGGGTTAAATTATTGATAGTATTGAGCAATACATTAGCCTTGCATAACTTGCAAGATTATTGTGATTAAACTATTTCAATGTAGGTGTATATTGTTAACTCACTTAATCTTTTATGTGCTTATGAATATTAATTAATTGTTTGAATTGGCATTGGAAAATGTTCAAGAGATTAGTTAATTTAATAAGTATGTACGAGCAATAGTTAGCAAATTACCAAGTTGCCATGAATTTATTCGTAACAACATGAACATGAGTTTAGTAATTCTAAGTTGAGAAATGTAATTAATCTAACACAATTACGTGATCTTGATTAAAATGATCTTTTTGAAATCCTGCATTGGAACTTTTATTTTTATTTTATTTTACTTAGATAAATTTTAATTTTTAATCACTTCCTCAAAATCAAAAAAATTTTTCTTCACCAAAGTGTTTTTAATTGCTTTTATAAATAATTCTTTTCATAGTCCCTATAGGTACGGTAACTCGACATTTACTTGTCACTTTATCACTTGTTTCGATTGGGTACACTTGCACATTTCCATCATTCCAGACTTCTACTCTAGATTTGCCTCAATCTTCTTTGGATCCACTCGAATTCGTTCTTCCGAAACAACATGACCTAAAAATGCAACTTCCTTTAGCCAAAATTCACACTTACTTAACTTCGTATATAACTATTTATCTTGAAGAATCTGCAAAATATCCTTTAAGTGCGCATCAAGATCCTTCTCAAAATGAGAATACATCAAAATATCATTTATAAAAACAACCAAAAATTGAACCAAGTACAAATGGAATATTTGGTTAATCAAAACCATGAACGCAGCAGGGACATTAGTTAGGCCAATGACCGCACCGAGTTCTAAAAGTAGTTTTCAATACATCAAGCTCTTTCACCTTCAAATGATATTACCTAGCTCTAAGATCAATCTTCAAAAACACCATTGTACCTCAAAATTAGTCAAAAAAGTCATCAATTCAAGGCAAAGGATACTTATTATTAATCGTCAACTTATTCAACTACCTATAGTCCATACACATTTGCATCATACCATCCTTCTTCTTTACAAACAAAATAGGTGCACCCAAAGGAGATACACTCGATCTAATAAACCCTCTATAAAGTAAGTCTTGCAACTAAATCTTTAAATTTTTTAGCTCTTTTAGTGCCATGCGATAAGGTGCTATAGACACCAATGTAGTACCACGATAGAGTTCAATACCAAACGGAACTTCACAATCCAAAGGCAAACCCAGGAACTATACAGGAAACACGTTAGGAAAATCCTTAACAGTGTGAATATCCTAAACTTTCAACTCCTTACTAACATAATTCATCACATAAGCTAAACAAGCTTTACAAACTTTTCCCCACAACTTCTCAACCTTTATAGTCGAAACCATATTAGTCAAAAAACCCAGTATTTTACCAACAACAACAATTTTAAACCTATTACTATTCCTTAAACTAATTGGCTTTCTCTTGAAATCTACCTTAGCCCTATGTTCAGCTAACCAGTCCATACCAAGAATAACATTGAAACCATAAAATTGCAATTCCATAAGATTAACAGAGAAAATGTGCCCTTGAATCATAAGGGGGCACCTACACTACACTTAGTTCACTACTACACTATCACTGAAAGAACTAATAATAGTAATACCCAAACCCATAGTCTCTGCTGGAATCGCTAACTTACAAACCAATTCGCTCAAGATATACGAATTGGTCGAATTAAAATCAACAAATGAAAATAATGGAGTAGACTCCAAAGTAAAAGTACCTATGATAACATTAGTCAGATTTTAATCCTTTGGCTCCCTAACAGCATAAACTCAAGCTCGACTTCTAGACTCAACCTGTGTAACAATAGTATGATAAACAATTCACTACCTAATCGGCCTCCCATTACCTCTACCGCGACCATGGGCTCTACTAGGCCTAGATGCAGGTGCCAAACTCTAAGTTTGAGAAACCTCTACCCTATTGGGACAATCCCTTAGAAAATGTTCCTTTGAACCATATTTAAAAGATCCACCTGTCAACTTATGAAACTCTCCAAAATGCCTACGCTCATAGTGTGCACAAAGTGGCCATCCAGAACCACCCATCTAACAACCAATACTAGCTACAACACAACTCTACTGTCTAGGCTGACTTATTCGAGACCCACGTCTGACTTCCCTACCAGAATTATGACTATCACACCCTCTCGTAGGCAGTTGCCAGATGCACCATCAAAAGCTCATTTACTAAAATCAATAACCACTGAATGAGGCAGCTTAACTAAAGTCTCCTCAATCGCCTTTGCTCTCTCAACTAACTAATCAAACATCTCCATGTTCTGAGTGACCAAATAAACTCAAATCTCTCGATTAAGCCCAAAATAAAACCTCTTACAATGATCTCTTTCAGAAAGAACCATCTCAAGAGCATACTGACTAAGTAGCACAAACTCTGCCTTATAATCAGCCATAGATAAATCACCCTGAACCAAATCCAGAAACTCACACTTATGAGCCTCAATATATTTCTTGCCCACAAACATCCTCTTAAAGACCTAAAGAAAGAAATTAAAAGTCAATCTATCAGAAATAGCACCTTTCCTAACCGTATTCCACCAACGATGAGCCTCGATGTTAGTAAAAACACCGCACAACCCAACTACTCCTTAATAGAATAGTGATAACTCTTGAAAAGAGTTATATTTCAGGCTTCTAAACTGAAGCATTTGCTTCTAATTAAGAAAATATGTTTGCATTTTAGAATTATTACTAGAGCATTACATACTAAAGCTTGGATTGTGTTTCAAATATAAATTTATGTTACTTTTAATTTCTGGAAAGATGTTTGGTAGTCTTTGGTAGTAGGTGTAGGTAGGATGAAAGAGGCAATAAGAAGGAAAAGAGGAAGAGGAAGAGGAAATGAGAACAAATGAGGTGAAATATTTCCATGATAAATGGTGGGATAGATTGCCAATAGAAAAGCCATGGCAATTCCAAGAATATGATGTAGCACTCAATCCATGTCACTCTTAGCAATTTGTACATGTATCATATAAAGCACCCTAAAAAAGGTGAGCAAAATATGTTTGTTGAGAGGGACAAATCTACCCTTTAAAAAGAGGAGAGAGTAGAGAAGAAAACACACATGGATTGTAAGGAGAAAAGAAAAGAAGGAGAGCGGTTACTCTCTCTACAACAAAATTCGATGGTGTAATTCAAAAGAGAAGAAAAGAGGAGAAGCTAAAAAAGGGAGATCACAATACAAAGAAAGGGAAGAGACATCTGCCTTGGGTTTTGCGTAGAATCTTGATAAGAAGTTAGAGAGTAGTGAGAATTTCCTACAGTTCTGCCATTATTCTATTTTCTAGATTTTGAATTCTATGATTTGTAAAACTTGAAGTATATTGATGAATGAGATAATTTTGGATTTCATTGCCCAATCCATGAGCTAATTGTCTTCGGGTTGGAATTATTTGGGGGAATACTGAATTATCTGTGATGCCCATGATATGATTGTGATTAAGATTACTGTTTCATTCGATTCTTGTTTATTTGGGATGCATGCATGCAAGCTCTATACATAGTTGATTGAATGTTATGAACTTAGATGGATTTGAATCTAAAAGGATTAAATACATCAGATTATTAATTGGTCGATATAAACGAGTAGTCGAAAGAATATTTGTAGCACTCTAGACATAAAAGATGCGATCTGTATAGGTGTAGAGCATTAGTTGGGTTATCATTCGTGCAACACCCCTCACCGGTATTTAATACTGGAATAGGGCTACGAGTATTACTGAACTTACCAAACATTTAGACATTTATTTCTCATACAATTTGTTGATTTAAATACAATTCATTCAAAACCAATCATTTTGTCCCTAATACGAGCCTATGAGGCCCAAAACATGCATTCGAGATGGTTTGGGACTAAACTGATAATTTTAGAAGCTTTTGAAGCACTTAGAAAATTTTTTCAAAAATAGGGGACACACGCCCATGTGGCCCGACCGTGTGTCTCACACGGCCAAAGACACGCCCCGTGTCGTAAGTAGTGTGGACATTCAAAATGGGAGCCCATGGTCGTGTCCCAGCCCATGTCTTACCCCTTTTAACTCACTGACTTGGATCACACAGCCAACACACACACCCATGTGACTAGCCCGTGTGCCTTAAAAATGGCTATACATGGCCGTGTACCAGTCTATGTGCTAGGTCGTGCCAAACTTGTAAGGTATACTGACTTATGCCACATGGCCAATCACACGCCCATGTGCTAGACCGTGTGGAGCATGCTGACTTGGTTTCTATTTCAACACCAAGGGACACACAGCCGTGCAACATAACTGTGTGTCATACACAGCTAAGACACATGCCCGTGTCTCTACACGTGTGGACAAAAATATGCTATTTACCAAGCCATTTTTCCACCCAAACTTGCATACACCTACACCACAACAATTGGAACCAAAACAAAGCATAAATAGTCATTCATACATCCTCAACCAATCATCATTTATACCATTTCAAAACTAACAAATACCAAACTTATCAATTCCACAATGTATCATCCAATTCATATTAAATCTCCTAATCTCAAACATCAAAATGAACAATTTCAAATTTACATCATCTAGTTTAATTGGATTGATTTAAGTCCTTATGGAACTCAGCTAGCTTGAGAAGAGGATTAAAATGTTTAAATTTCAATTTATGACCTTAAGGACTAAATTGTGAAAGTTTAAAATGTTAAGGGAAAAATAGTAATTTTGCATAAATATGAAATATGGACTAAATTGAATGCTATGGATATTATATGGATTAAATTTTTCTATTTAGATCAAGATAGACCACGTACGGATCTAGATTAGGGAAAAGTTAAGGCCACGAATTAGTCGATTTCGTTCCTACGCCCTAGTCGTCGAGGTAAGTTCATATGTATGGATTATAAGAATTATGTTATACAATTATATGTTATTATGTGTTTATAATGTTAATGCACGATGGATATACAAATTAATGCCATGACAGTTATTGAGTACCGATTTAACCTTAGGAATTCGTAGGATACAAATGACATGTCATTAGGGATTTCATGTTTTAAGTGTTGGTCTTGAATGTCCTACTGATGGCTGAGGTCCTGTAACAGTCTAGTTTATACCCTAGTCGAAACAGTGGTTTCGGGACCACGAATCTGAGTTCAAATAATATTTTAATATTATATTCTGTGTCGTTGATATGTGATTAAGCATGTGGTAAATTTCCTTAAGCTAAATTGTCCATCTGTGTGTTTAATTTGATGAAAGGATGAAATTATATTAAAAGTGAAAGTTGTTTGCAAATTATTAAAGTACTAATGTGATGTGGCTTTGTTAATATGGAGGCCTAATGTTGTTATTATACCACTTTATAGCTAGTGGATGAATGAAATACTAATATACCCTTATTACATGTTTGTTTTATTTATTAATTGGATGGGTATTTTAGTAAAAAGATTATTATTATATGTTTTAATGAAATAAACATGAAAGGTTGCCATTTCTATCCATCCACCACGAAAATTCATAAAGAAAAGAAAGGGTTTAAACTCTTCAAACATTCGGCTAAGTTTGATCCAAATTTAAGGTAAGTTTTGATTTCAGTTTTTGATAATTTCTATGTTTCTGCAACCGTTGCTTTGAGAGCTACAAAACCCATGCCTTGATTTTGTATTTTGATGATGTATGTGAAATGTACCATTGATGATATGTTGAGTTTTATGATGATTTATGGTGTTAAATGAAATATTTAAGCTAGATGAACATGTTATGTTCTTAAAGTTTTGATGAATTTAGCTAAATATAGCTTAATTGTGAAAATGGTAAATTGAAGGACTAAATAGCAAATTTGATGAAATATTTGGGCTTATATAGTCCCTAAAGAGGTTTGGCCAAGCACATGTATGTGTGGATTTTGTGAATTTGATGTTTTGCGAAAAATGGACTAAATTGTTAAAGTGTGTAAATATGAGGGTTAATTTGCAAATAACCCTAAATATATGTGCTTGGATTGAATTGAATGGAATGGTGAATAAAAGGGTTAATTTTGAATATGTTTAGATCAAGAACTAAGGAAAACGGACTTAGATCGCGGGAAAGCAAAAATAATCGAGTAGCCATTTCCGTTCGATAAACCAAATTCAAAATAAGTCACTATGCAAATAAACTTATCTGTATTGAATTGAATATATGTATTCATATGTCTATCGATGAAAATGAATAAGCATGAGATGTTAAGTGCGTGAATTTTGAAATAAGTTCGATATAGTGATAAAGCCGAGAAGTCCCGTATAAACCTAGGAATAGAGAGGATTAGCCATGTCATGACATAGGTATTTGTTCTGGTTTATCATGTATGACCACGTCCGAAACGTTGGCGTTGATTTGAAATTTCGTGTAAGACCTCGTCTGGGACGTAGGCATTGATATGAATTATATGTAAAAGACCTCGTTTGGGACGTAGGCATCAATATGAACTTTATGAGTAAGACCATATCCGGGACATCGACATCATATTGACTCGTGTAAGACCACATCCGAACGTTGGCATCGTTATAATCAGACGTGTAAGACCACATGCAGGATAGTGGCATCGATATACGAGTGCATGTAAGACCTCATCCGGGACGTTGGCATTGTACTACTAGAGCTTTCGAGTATCCTACTAGGTTCCTAAGGGTTCAACGGGCAAGTCTGCAATACGAATGGTATAATTGAGCTATGATCAATTAAGTGAATGAATATCTGATTCAGGTACGTTGAATGTGCATTGAGTATGCGTGAAAGGTAAGTATGCATATGACTTTGATTTGAAGAAAGGTATGTTTGAATAGAATAATGTGAATGGGATGCAAGGAAGATTATGAATGAGCCATGTGCCTCAAATGAGTTTTGAATGGATAAATGTGACCAATGTAGTTATAAGTATGAATCAAGCATATACGTGATAAATTGTTAAGTGAATGAGATGTGCAAATGTATCAAATTGCATATAAGCTTTTTATGCCAAGTTTATTTGTATATGACTTACTAAGCTTTCGGAAAGCTTACTGTGTGTGTGTGTTTTCTCTAAGGCTCGAGATTGTCAAGGATCGTCATCACACTACTAAACTTATTTTGGTACCCTTTTGAAAATGTATATGGCTAATTATGGCATGTATAGGCTAGATAGGTGTTTATGTTTATGAAGTGAGCATAGGCATGTGTATTGCCAAGCTTTTAAGTTGTTAAATGTTTGAATGAAAGAGTTATGAAGCATATATTTAGTATGTTTTGATGCATACGAAATGGTTAAGTTTTGGTTAAGCAAATAGATGATAAATGTTGGGAATGGTGTATGATTTAGTTCGCAATTTGGTATGAATGGAATTTGTATTGAATGTATGGATGAAGTGAACCATTTGATATGTTTTGGTTGCCATTTATGCATATTATGTTTTGGTATGTATTGCTTATAGGTGAGACCCAAAATGGGTGGCATATTGGCCTTGTAAAAGGGCCTATAATGTCACACGGTTGAGGCACACGGGCGTGCCTAAGACCGTGGGTAAATTGGCAGAATGTGGCTTAATTTGCACACGGCCTCGACACGGACATGCTTGGTGGTCGTGTGAGAAATGGCAGTATGTGATCTATTAGTACACAGCCTTAGCACAGGCGTGCTTCAGAATCGTGTTGATTTTGGCGATATACTACCACGGGAGGACACACAGGAGTGTCCAAAGTGGCGTGGGTGAGGCACGTCCTACCCCCACGGTGGTGTGTCCCTTGTATCTTAGAAAAGTTTCAAATTTTTATGAAATTATGTATGTGTTTTGGTTTAGTCCTGACTCGATTTATAAGCATGCTTAAGGTCTCGATGACCTACTTAAGGGACATTATGATTGATATTGATGAATGGTTGTAAAATTAATTCTGTGAATGTTTTCGATCTGTCTAGTAATGCCTTTTACCCTAATCCGGTGACCAGACACGGGATAAGGGTGTTACATTTGGTTGGTATTAGAGTGACAGTTTAGTTGATTCTTGGAATAACGTAGCGTGTCAGAGTCTAGCTATACATGCCATATATTTGAACTGTGATAGTGTGATGAATCCTGACGTGTAAAATGTGACTTCTGTATAGTAATGGATCCCGAAAGAGCCGTAGCTAATGGCGTAGAAAGTAATAAGCCTGCTCCCGCGCAAGGAACAGTGCCCTCTGATTTGAGACCGGCTACAAGCGGTCAAGAGGGAGAAGCTAAACAAGCTTTCTTTCAAATGATGAGTGAGTGGTTCACTCGGTTCCTAAAGAATAACCCGACTATTTTGCAACCTCCGCCCCCGGTTAATCCCCTTCAAACATCTGATATACCTCTGACTGCAAATCTGAATCTGTTGAGTAAGCCTCCGATTGAAAAGGTCCATAAGTATGGGGTAAAAAAATTTTGAGCTACTAAGGATGATGATGCTGAAAAGGTCGAGTTCTGGATTGAAAATACTATTCAAGTTTTCGATGAAATGTCTCTGACTCCAGATGAATGTATAAAGTGTGTTGTATCGTTACTTCGAGATGCAGCATATCAATGGTTGGAAACCTTAATTTCTGTTGTTCCGAGAGAATGGGTTACATGGGATTTCTTTCAGACCGAGTTCAGGAAGAAATATATCTGTGAGAGATTTGTTGATTAGAAACAAAAAAATTTCTGGAATTAAAGCAAGGCCATATGACTATTACAGAATATGAATGGGAATTTGTCAGGTTGAGTTAGTACACTCGTGAATGTGTATCATCTAAAACTATAATGTGCAAAAGGTTCGAAGATGGTCTGAATGAAGATATTCGTTTGCTAGTCGAGATTTTAGAAATAAAAGAGTTCATCGTACTCGTTGATCGAGCTTGCAATGTTGAGGCTCTTGGAAAAGACAAAAGGAAGGTGGAGTCTGAAGCCCGAGATGTGAGAAAAAGGTTTCAGAATAAATCATTTTAGTCTGCTCCGAAAAGATTTCGAGATGATCAAAATCATTCTAGAGATAATGTGGGACATTTGAACAGAAATCGAGCTAAATTGCAAATGAGTTCCAAAACTTCGGTAACTTCAGTGGCCAGCGTTGGTAATATTTGATCAGAGAGACCTGAATGTAAACATTGCAGAAAGAGGCATTCGGGAAGCTGTAGATTAAATGATAAAGCTTGCTTCAGATGTGGATCGCTTGATCATTTTATCCGTGATTGTCTTGAGTCTATTGAGCCAGAGACTGTTCAGAATCTGAGACTTGAAAATGCATCTGGGAGGGGTTGACCTTCAAAGAATACGAGAAATGTTAGTGGTAGTCAGAGGTGCACGAGGGATACTGTAGTAAGATCTGAAGTTAGAGCGCCTGCCAGAGCATATGCTATCCGAGCTCGTGAAGAAGCTTCATCACCAGATGTTATAACGGGTATTTTTACTCTTTATGATACTTCTGTGATAGCTTTAATAGACCCTGGTTCTACGCATTCGTACATATGCATGAATTTAGTATATGGTAAGACTTTGCCTGTAGAGACTACTGAATTTGCTATAAAAGTATTAAACCCCTTAGGTAAAAGTGTACTGGTTAACAAAGTATGCAAGATCTATCTATTAATGTTTCGAGATATCTATGTTCTTGCTAATCTGATGCTATTTCCATTTGATCAATTCGGTAT
The DNA here is from genome assembly GCA_025506655.1 of Gossypium rotundifolium. Lineage (NCBI taxonomy): Eukaryota > Viridiplantae > Streptophyta > Magnoliopsida > Malvales > Malvaceae > Gossypium > Gossypium rotundifolium. The sequence continues at coordinate 89,884,514 of CP106733.1, read as the reverse complement.
TATTCTAGGTATGGATTGGTTGTTTATGCATGATCTTTGTTGAATCTGAAAAGAAAAACTATAGATTCTGAAGTCTAAATGATGAGATTATGCGGATTGAGTCTAGTGATTTAAATGGATTGCCTCTTGTGATATCCATTTTGAAAGCTCAGAGTTATGTGAAAAAGGGGTATGAATCATATTTTGCTTATGTGATCGATTCAAAAGCATCTGAGAAGAAAGTTGAATCAGTACCCATTGTTTGTGATTTTGCTGATGTGTTCCCCGAAGAGTTACCAGGTTTACCTCTGATTCGTGAAGTTGAATTTGGTATTGAGTTGTTTCCTAGTACGACACCTATTTCGATAGCACCGTATAGAATGGCACCAATAGAGTTGAAAGAGTTAAAGTCGCGATTGCAAGAGTTGACCGTCTGAGGTTCTCTGACCGAAGTTTCTCGCCTTGGGTTGCACTGCTTACATTTGTGAAAAAGAAAGATGGCACGATGAGAATGTGCATTGATTACCGTAAGTTGAATAAGATGACCATTAAGAAGAAATATATGTTTCCTAGGGTTAATGACTTATTCAATCAGTTAAAAGGAGCTACTGTATTTTCAAAGATTGACCTGAGATCGGGATACTACCAGTTGAGAGTTAAAGATTCAGACATTCCGAAAACTGCTTTTAGAACGAGGTACGGGCATTATGAGTTTTTAGTCATGCCATTCGGACTAACCAATGCTCCTGCTATTTTTATGGACTTGATGAATAGAATTTTCAGACCGTATTTAGATCGATTTGTTGTAGTATTCATAGATGACATATTGATTTATTCACGCGAAGAAAATGAGCATGCTGAACATTTGAAAATTGTGTTGTAAACTTTGAGAGAGAAGCAATTGTACACAAAATTCAGCAAATGTGAATTCTGGTTGAGTGAGGTTAGCTTTTTGGGGCATATTGTATCAACTTCTGGGGTTCGTGTTGATCCGAGCAAGATTTCTGCTATTCTGAATTTGAAACCTTCGAAGAACGTGTCTGAAGTTCATAGTTTTCTGGGTTTAGCTGGTTATTACTGCAGATTTGTTAAAGGCTTCTCGACTACAGCTACTCCATTGACTAGATTACTTCAGAAAGATGTCAGATTTGAATGGTAGGATAAATGTCAGAAAAGTTTTGACCAATTGAAAACTTTGTTAACAGAAGCTCCAGTGTTAATACAACCAGAATCGGGTAAAGAATTTGTTATTTACAGTGATGTTTCGTTAAACGGCCTGGTATGTGTCTTGATGCAAGAGGGCAAAGTGGTAGCTTATGCTTCAAGACAATTAAAGCCTCATGAGAAGAATTATCCAAAACATGACCTTGAGCTCGCTGCGATTGTGTTTGCACTTAAGATTTGGCGTCATTTTTGTACAGTGAGAAATGTCATGTGTTTTCAGATCATAAAAGTCTGAAATATCTAATAACCCAGAAAGATTTGAACCTGCATCAGAAAAGATGGCTTGAATTGTTAAAAGATTATGATCTGGTGATAGATTATCATCCGGGTAAAGCAAACGTGGTTGTTGATGCGTTGAGTAGAAAGTCATTGTTTGCACTACGTGCTTTGAATGCTCAGTTAGATTTGTCTGATGATAGTTCTGTGATAGTTGAATTGAGAGCGAAACCATTATTTGTAAAGAAAATATGTGATGCTCAGAAGGTTGATAATGAATTGTTGTTGAAACGAGCTCAGTGTGAATTGAATTCTGAATTTGAATTTCGAGTTGTCGATGATTGTTTGAGATTCTAAGATCAAATCTGTTTTCCAAGAAATCCGGAGCTGATTCAATTAATTTTGAATGAAGCACATAACAATCGCCTATCTGTCCATCCGGGAAGTACAAAGATGTATCATGACTTGAAGCAACACTATTGGTGGTCTGGCATGAAACGAGATATTTCAGACTTTATTTCAAAATGCTTAGTTTGTCAGCAAGTGAAAGCGGAACATCAAGTTCCGTCTAGGTTGTTACAGCCGATTCTGATTCCTGAATGGAAATGGGATAGAGTAACTATGGACTTTGTTTCTGGGTTGCCTCTAATTTCGAGAAAGAAGGATGCGATATGGGTCATAGTTGACCGATTGACAAAATCTGCTCATTTTATTTTGGTAAGATCTGACTATTCACTCGAGAGATTAGCTGAGCTTTATATTTCTAAGATTGTGAGATTGCACAGGGTGCCACTATCTATTGTGTCAGATAGGGATCCGAGATTCACATCGTGATTCTGGAAGAAATTGCAAGACGCTTTGGGTGCGAAATTGCATTTCAAGATGACTTTTCATCCGCAAACGGATGGTCAATCCCAGCGAATTGTACAGATTCTCAAAGATATGTTAAGATGCTGTGTACTTGAGTTTAATGGGTCGCGAGAACAATACCTGTCATTGATCTAATTTGCGTATAACAATAGTTTTCAGACGAGCATTAAAATGGCATCATATGAAGCTTTGTACGGACGTAAATGTCGTACACCTCTATATTGGACTGAACTCAGTGAGAATAAGTTACACGGGGTCGATTTGATAAAAGATACCGAACATAAAGTGAAACTGATTCCAGATTGTTTGAAAGCAGCATCTGATCGTTAGAAGTCCTACGCAGACTTAAAATGAAAAGATATGGAATTTGAGATTGGCGATAAAGTATTTCTGAAAGCATCTCCATGGAAGAAAGTGTTCCGATTCGGATGTAACAGCAAGTTAAGTCCGAAATTCATTGGACCGTATGAGATCATTGAATGTGTTGGGCCTGTTGCATATAGATTGAAGTTGCCCTGTGAGCTAGAAAAAGATTCACAATGTGTTTTCTGTCTCAATGCTTTGTAGATATCGATCCGATCCATCACATGTGATTTCCCCATCTGAAATTGAAATCTGATCTGATATGGCATACGAAGAGGAACTGATCTGTATCTTAGCTCGTGAAGTGAAAGAGTTGAGAAACAAGAAAATTTCATTGGTAAAAGTATTGTGGAATCAACACAGAATAGAAGAGGCTACGTGGGAGCCTGAGGATTCAATGAGACAGCAATATCCGAATCTATTTAACGGTAATATTTTTGGGGATGAAAATCCCTAAGGGGGAGAATTGTAACAGTCTGATTTATACCCTAGTTGAAACAGTGGTTTCGGGACGAATTCGAGTTCAAATAATATTTTAATATTATATTCCGTGCCATTGATATGTGATTAAGCATGTGGTAAATTTTCGTAAGCTAAATTGTCCATCTGTGTGTTTAATTTGACGAAAGGATGAAATTGCATTAAAAGTGAAAGTTGTTTGCTAATTGTTAAAGTACTAATGTGATGTGGCTTTGTTAATATGGAGGCCTAATGTTGTTATTATACCACTTTATAGCTAGTGGATGAATGAAATACTAATATACCCTTATTACATGTTTGTTTTATTTATTAATTGGATGGGTATTTTAGTAAAATGATTATTATTATATGTTTTAATGAAAAAAAACATGAAAGGTGGCCATTTCTATCCATCCACCACCGAAACTAATAAAGAAAAAGAAAGGGTTTGAACTCTTCAAACATTCAGCTAAGTTTGATCCAAATTTAAGGTAAGTTTTGATTTTGGTTTTTGATAATTTCTACGTTTCTGCAATCGTTGCTTTGAGAGCTACAAAACCCATGCCTTGATTTTGTATTTTGATGATGTATGTGAAATGTACCATTGATGATATGTTGAGTTTTATGATGATTTATAGTGTTAACTGAAAGATTTGAGCTAGATGAACATGTTATGTTCATGAAGTTTTGATGAATTTAGCTAAATAGGGTTAAATTGTGAAAATGGCAAATTGAGGGACTAAATAGAAAATTTGATGAAATATTTGGGCTTATATAGTCCCTAGAGAGGTTCGACCAAGCATATGTGTGTGTGGATTTTGTGAATTTGATGTTTTGTGAAAATGGATTAAATTGTTAAAGTGTGCAAATTGAGGGTTAATTTGCAAATAGCCCTAAATATATGTGCTTGGATTGAATTGGATGGAATGGTGAATAAAAAGGTTAATTATGAATATGTTTAGATCAAGAACCGAGGAAACCAGACTTAGATCGCGGGGAAGCGAAAATAACCGAGTAGCCATTTCCGTTCGATAAACCAAATCCGAGGTAAGTCACTATGCAAATAAACTTATCTGTATTGAATTGAATATATGTATTCATATGTCTATCGATGAAAATGAATGAGCATGAGATGCTAAGTGCGTGAATTCCGAAATAAGTTTGATTTAGTGATAAAGCCAAGAAGTCCCATATGAACCTAGGAATAGATAGGATTAGCCATGTCATTACATAGGTATCTATTCTGTTTTATGATGTAAGACCACGTCTGGGACATTGGCGTTGATTTGAAATTTCGTGTAAGACCTCGTCTGGGACGAAGGCATCGATATGAATTAAATGTAAAAGGCCTCATCTGGGACATAGGCATCAATATGAACTTTATGAGTAAGACCATGTCTGGGACATCGGCATCATATTGACTCGAGTAAGACCACGTCTGGGACGTTGGCATCGTTATAATCTGTATGTGTAAGACCCTGTCTGGGACAGTGGCATCGATATACGAGTGCATGCAAGACCTCGTCTAGGACGTTGGCATTGTACTACTATTCCAAGCTGTCTGAGTATCCTACTAGGTTCGTAAGGGTTCAACGGGCAAGTCTGCAATACAAATGGTATATCTGAGCTATGATCAATTAAATGAATGAATATCCGATTAAGGTACGTTGAATGTGCGTTAAGTATGCATGAAAGGTAAGTATGCATATGCCTTTGATTTGAAGAAAGGTATGTTTGAATAGGATAATGTGAATGGGATGCAAGGAAGATTATGAATGAGCTATGTGCTTCAAATGAGTTTTGAATGGATAAATGTGACCAATGTAGTCATAAGTATGAATCAAGCATATACATGATAAATTGTTAAGTGAATGAGATGTGCAAATGTATCAAAATGTATATATGCTTTTTATGCCAAGTTTATTTGTATATGACTTACTAAGCTTCCAGAAAGCTTACTCTGTGTGTGTGTTTTCTCTATTTTATAGGTCATCGAAGCTACTGAAGGCTCGGGATTGTCAAGGATCGTCATCACACTACTAAACTTATTTTGGTACCCTTTTGAAAACGTATATGGCTAATTATGGCATGTATAGGCTAGATAGGTGTATATGTTTATGAAGTGAGCATAGCCATGAGTATTGGCAAGCTTTTAAGTTGTTAAATGTTTGAATGAAAGAGTTATGAAGCATATATTTAGTATGTTTTGTTGCATATGAAATGGTTAAGTTTTGGTTAAGCAAATGGATGATAAATGTTGGAAATGATGTAGGATTTAGTTTGCAATTTGGTATGAATGGAATTTGTATTGAATGTATGGATGAAGTGAACCATGTGATATGTTTTGGTTGCCATTTATGCATATTATGTTTTGGTATGTATTGCTTGTAGGTGAGACCCAAAATGGGTGGCATATTGGCCTTGTAAAAGGGCCTATAATGTCACACGGTTGAGGCACAAGGGCCTGCCTAAGACCGTGGGTAAATTGGGAGAATGTGGCTTAATTTGCACACGGCCTCGACACGGGCGTGCTTGGTGGCCGTGTGAGAAATGGAAGTATGTGATCTATTAGTACACGACCTTAGCACATGGGCGTGCTTGGTGACCGTGTTGATTTTGGCAGTATACTACCACGGGGAGGACACACGGGAGTGTCCGATAGCCGTGGGTGAGGCACGGCCTACCCCCACGGTCGTGTGTCCCTTGTATCTTAGAAAAGTTTCAAATCTTCATGAAATTACGTATGTGTTTCGGTTTAGTCCCGACTCAGTTTATAAGCATGCTTAAGGGCTCGATGACCTACTTAAGGGACATTATGATTGATATTGATGAATGGTTGTACAACTAAATCTGTAAATGTTTCTGATCTGTCTGGTAACGCCTTTAACCCTAATTCAGTGATCGAACACGGGATAAGGGTGTTACAGGTCCTGAATTTGTTACGAATACTCCATAGCTCGTGTGAGAAACATTGTGTAACTTACATTCCTACACACAACTTGTGTGAGTATGTAACACCCCAAACACGGCCCAGACACTCCTACCGAATTTGGCACGTCACTTGGAAAGAATTTGTACAACCTCGTGATTTTCGGAAAACTTTTATTTAAGTCCCATTTTAAAATTTCAAGTTAGTAGTACGTCTGAAAACTCGTTATATAAGGAAGAGAATTATAATTGACTCAATTCTTGTGTTTAGGTGATATTTGAAAACCCTTTATTGTTATATTATATTAAACTGGAAGTTTGTTGTAAAATTCCTTTTTGTAAGAAAAATCATTAAACAAGTTATGAAGAAAACTTTCAGTTGCATTTTATAAAAACTTCATATCAAATAGTTTGCATTTAATATGCCCAAAATTAAAAACCGATAATTACCAAATTAAAAGTAGCCTTATTACATAAAAAATCCTGAAAGTTTAAGAAAAATGAAGTTCGATTAAACAAAACCGTGCATGGCCACCTCGAGGTCCCCTCCAGTCCAAATCCATTGCCCTAAGTGTCACCTGCAAAAGTTAAGCAGAAAGGGTGAGTCGCAACGACTAAGTGTGCAATTATCTCACATAAACCACAATTGGGCCTGAGCCCCCAATTCTCAATCGGTCGAAGCCCAAATCACGATAGCATAATAGATAGTCAATATGATAAACCCAACCTATCCTAGAATTTCCATCCTCTACACTCCACTTTCGATATCCAGCCTCTGCGCGCCTGGGGATTTCTACAATCAACCCTCCATCCGCTACACTCCTCTTTGGCAGTCATGCTGACAGTCATGCTGTTAAAAGTCAATAAAATGTGGCCTAGCCACCGATAATTACATGACCAAGTCACCAATATACAATATGGCACTGAGCCATCAATTTGTGTGACAGTGTCACCGATATACACTTCCCCTTCATATCTTTATCATTTCCCAAATCCCATGCACATGCAAACATAGTATAATAAGCATATCATAAGTAACATACAATCATTATTTAGAGCACATGCACAATCATGCTATCGACAATAGTTGTAAGGCTTAATCAAAGAACAACTAACCTGGTGTCACGATTTTACCCTCTATGTGTAACTCAATAGCACTGTCGAGAATTCGGCTTTCAAACATACCGCATATACATTTTACAAAGTTAAAGAAAAGTGTGGTAATTACACACCTGTAAACACCAAGTACTATACTATCGATCTTGTTAACACCTTCACTCGTAGGGATCATAGTAATCTACTTATCCCTCTCCGAAGCTGACCCACAACCGGTGGAAAGTCTCAAACAGCGGACACCGCACATTTTTTGAACTTAGGGGTAGGGACTACGAGTCCAACCCCTTCCTTTGCTTGGCTAGCATTTGATTCCATGAAAAATATATTGGTCAAAAGTCCGGGTAAAGGCATTGATTCAAATAAATGTAATACAACGTGCTCGACAAAAGAGGTTCCTTACCTAGATTGATAGAAACCGAGAGCTGTAGGCTTGGATTACGGAATCATCGAAGTCCCTAACACTTACCATAATAGATTCGGTTCTCCAAGACATAGATTAGAAGCAGTGGCCTTTCGGCCAAACAAATGGTATGACCCCTTTATCTTGATCAACCAAAATCGATTGTCCCCCAAAGACCCTTCAACCGCTGGCCCAATGAAGAAAGAGTACGAAAATGAGCCCTCCTACATTTGGCCAAGTACAACAGTACAAGATTAATGCCTTCAGTTTATCAACCAGCAAGGGAGAATAAAAGAATCGAAAGGGAAGAGGAACACTTACCACCAACTGAGAAGAAATCGATTGGAAGAGTTAGGAGAGTGAGTGACGACAATCTTCTGCGATAAGAACAAATGAAGTGGAGTGATCACACAATGGAGATTTGGCTTTAGAAGAAATAGAGAAGAAATTGAAGCAAATAGATGTTTCAATTTTGAAGGAATAAAAACTTGTGACAAATGTGACAAAAAGATGAGGCACCAAGATTCAGCAATGAAGAAAACAAAAGGGACGCTACAACTTTCAGTAGATGAGAAAAGAAACAATAAGAGGAATGGAAACTAAGAGAATTAGGCAAGAGGGATGAAAGCAAAATTTAAAGAGGATAAAAGGGAAATAGGTTTCGGCTTGAGTAGAAAAAATAGAAGAAAAAAACAATGAAGAGGAGAAGATGGTAGGAGGGTTCGACTAAGGAGTTATGAAATGTAAAGTGAGTGAACAAAAGAAATGAGAGAGATTGGAGGTTTCGGTTTGTGAAAGAGAGAATAGAGAAAGAAAAATGCTCACCGATTGCCAAAAGAGAATAATGTTTGATTACTAATTCTTAGCTCAAAGTAACCTATGGAAGAAACGGCACCCACCTACACACACACCTCAAAACTAAAAATGAACCAAAGAAGCAAGAAATGCCTATGATCGCATTCGGCACAAGCATCCTACTTAAGCCCCAAAAATCGAAAGCTCCCCTCCTTCAAACCCTAAGCGCATTCAGCCAACAATCCCAACAAGCCACCAACTCCTTGATCACCTCCTACATTTACTCCCCTCCCCATATTCAAATCGGTTTGAAAGGTTCAACTTCCACCTTTCACACTTCGCCTCCCACTTGAAATATTTGACTTATTCCACTCCCGCTCTTCAAGGCCCCTAGTCGAATCCATCACCTCCCTTCCACACGCCAAAAAGAATTCCCAAAAAAGCAAACTATGTGACTCGAACCTGCTCCCTTACCGCTCCCCTGTGGCGTCACTTACCAGCATCATAAGTGGCATCACTTTGCCATTACACCACTTCAATTCTTGTGTCAACAAACACAAGCAATACTCCTTAAAACCTGACCCAAACCAGCTCTCCCCTAAAGTGCCTAGAATTTAAATTTTTACTAAGGCTCTAGCTTAACCCCGATCCTTCCCAGGGCCTCCAAAACACACTCAAACAACAGGCAAGGCATACCAAACACACATAAACATCATAAATGCAAAGCCCCTAATTTCTGGATTTTATAGAGTAGGCCTAATTTACAGCTCATATGTAACACCTCTATTCCATATTCATCGCCAAATTAGGGTTAAAAACTTTACTAGACAAATCGAAAACTTTATCAAACCAATTCGTAAACTAAATCAACAATTACAATCATAGTGTCCCCTCAGTAGGTCAACGAGACCTAAAACATGCATAGAAAGAGGGTCGGGACTAAACCGGAACTCATTCAAAAATTATCAAAAATTTAAAACTTTTCAAAGTTTCAGGGGTTAGACGCCTATGTGGGCAGGCCATGTGCCTCCCATGGCTGCTAGACACACCCGTCTGGTTTCCCCGTGGTCGAACCTAACTTTACTCCACGACCACCAAGCATGCCCATGTATCTTGGCCGTGGTCAATCCTAACTAAACCACATGGCTACCAAGCACGTTCGTGTGCCAAGGCCGTGTACTCTTAGTTAGCTACTGACTTAGCCCCACGGTCACTAGGTACGCCCGTGTGCCACACCCGTGTGGCAAAATAGGCCATTTGCAAGGCCAATATACCAGCCTTCTAGTGTCAAGCTTACAAGAAAATACCAATGCAATCCATGAACATTTGGCAACCATAAACATAAAAAAATAACCATCCCATCATTACACTCAAATCTATTTCTATTCATACCAATTTACTCAACAAAATTCAACTATACCCAAGGATAATACATCCATATTTACCAAACACTTGACCATTTCAAAGGTTATATAACCATACCAAAACATACATCATATATCATCTTCATAAAGGAAAAGTATAAACTTATAATTGCCACATCATATGGCTAAGTTTATATCACAAACTTATACCAAATACTAGCCTATACATGCCATATCTAGCTATATACATTTGCAAAATATACCAAAACAAGTTGAGTAGTATGATGACAATTGTCGATGGTCCCCGAGCCTTCAGTAGCTTTGACGATCTATAAAACAAAGAAAATACACACAGAGTAAGCTTTCGAAAGCTTAGTAAGTCATATACAAATAAACTTCACTTAAAATGCACATAGCATATACATCTCTCATGGAATTTGGTTCAATTATTTAGCCATAATTTATCACTTTTTTCATCTTATCAACACATATGCACATAGCTCTTAAAGCATAATTTCACATATCATCTCCTCATTCATATCTCATATTCATGCTAGTAAGCTCATATAGATACTTACCTTTCATGCACACCTTGGGTACTTAATAAACGTACCTGAAATGGATTTTACAATTCACATAACATTTCGTGTCATAGACTTACTAGTTGAACCGTTCAAAATCTAATAGGATACTTAGAATGCTCAAAATTATCGTACAATGCCAACATCCCAGATGAGGTCTTACATGCACTCAAATATCGATGCCACTGTCCTAAACATGGTCTTACATGAATCAATACGATGCCAATGTCCCAGACATGGTCTTACAAGTACATCTAGTATCGATGCCAACGTCTCAGACGTGGTCTTAAACGAAAATCTCAAATCAACGCCAACGTCCTAGATGTGGTCTTACATGATATCTTTGAACAAACACCTATGTCATGACATAGCTAATACTATCTATTCCTAGGTTTACACGAGACTTCTCGAACATTGCTACTATGTCGTTCTTATCTCGAAACTCATGTACACATAATCTCGTAAACATTTATCATTATCAATACTCATATGAACATACACAACTCAGTCCAAATACGTGTTTTTACATAATGACTTACCTCAAGTTCAGTTTAACAGAAATGGATACGGCTACTCAATTACTTTCACTTTCCACTGATCTAAGTCTGATTTCTTCGGCTCTTGATCTATACATATGCAAATTTAACTCTTTTATTCACTAACTCGTCCAATTCAATCCAAATACACATATTCAAGAGCAAAATATGTTCATCTAACACATATCTTTCATTTAACAACTAAACTCATCATAAAGCTTACTAATTCATCTATAGCATAACTCACAAATATCATCAATTCTCAAAATTTAAGTATAGGTTTTAGAGTATACGAAGCAACGATTGCAAAAACATAGAAATTATCAAAAAATCGAGATCAAACATACCTTGAATCAAAGACTTAAAATAGCCAAATATAACAAAACCCTTCTTTCCTATTTTCTTTTGTGTTTTTGATGGGAATATGATAACCATAGCAAATTTTTATGCTTTTGGTTTTATTCAATATTATGCTATCAACTCATTTACAAAACTAACCGTAATACTAAACATATATAACATATAAGCATAAGGCTATTAATGACTTTTAATCATCCACCATCTAAGTATTGGTTTAATTGCCACATAAAGCCTTTTCTTTTAAAATCCACAACACATTGGCACATTAACAAATGGCATACTAGTTTTTCATTTAATGCAATTCAATCCTTTCATCAAATTAAACACACATATGGACAAATTAACTTACCAAACTTTAACTCATGCTTAATCACTTATCAGTGACACAAAAAATAATATTAAAATATTTTTTTGACTCAGGTTTGTGGTTCTGAAACCACTATTTTGACTAGGGTATAAATCGGACTGTTACATCATGTGAGCAATGATATAAAGGAAAAGGTTACGATTATATGTTTAAGCACACTTCGTGTGAGCTTTCCTGAGTATCCGATGATATTCTAGATGGTTCAACGGGCATGAGAAATAATTGAAAAGGCAAGTTTACAAATGAAATATTGCATATGTTCACGAATAGGTGAATAAATCAAATGATGTTTGTTCATGTAGATATGGCTTGCCTTATGATTATTTCAAGTAAGATATGTAATGATGTACTAGTGTATTGATGATGATTCTTAGGCTTGTGCTAAGCTTGTGGGTGGATTACATTATACTTATACTTAATGTTATATAAACGAAATGGTATATTATGTTTCGTGTTCTATGAACTTACTAAGCATTATGTGCTTACATAGTTTTTTCTATGTTTTATAGATTATCGAAAGCTTGATCAGTTTGGAAGCTCGTCGGAGATCTATCACACTATCCAGCATAAATTTTTATAGTTTTTTATGTTTTGGCCAAGGTTATATGACATGAATAGGTGGACTTATAATGATGTTTATTTGAAGTTTTGGTTTGTATAAGTTGTTTGATTGGGTAAATTTGACGCCTTGCTAATTTAGGTCAATGTGGCTATGTTGTTGCATGTTTAAATGGCTCAAATGGTAAGGGTTAAGTTTTTTTTATTATGGTTAAGATGTCGCATGTTTTGGAAATGTATTGAGCTAGATGTTAATGATTGAAATGTGGTAATATATGAATGTTTAGGTATGTTGTGAATGCATTTGGGGTGCCTTGTATGGCATACTGGTTGGTTGATTGTGGACTATTGAATTGGTCATTTCTTGTAAGTTTTGGTCATGTTTTGATGTGTTGATTATTTGTACTAAAGGCCTTTAGGTGTGTGCATGGTTTGGTGTTGGAAATGGCTTGATTTTAGGGAAATTTATGTCCACAAGGCCTAAGACACGGACGCGTGACTTAGCCGTGTGTGGCACATGACCTGGTGACACGGCCGTGTGTCCACTGCAGGTTTATTTGCATGCAAGTCAGTTAGTTACATAGCCTAGCACATGGCCTGGAACACAAGTGTGTGGGGCTATTTCAAGAGTTACACGGTTTGACACACATGTGTGTGGCACGACCGTGTGACCCTACTCAGAGAGTTACACAGGTAAGGACACGGTTGTGTGTCCATATTTCTAAGGTTTCACGGCTTAATACATGGGTGTGTGTCCCAGCCGTGTGACCTTTGTAATCAAATTTTTCTAACTTTCTTTTAACTTTTCAAATGTTTCCAATTTGGTCCCAAAATGTTTCTAAGGTGTTTCTAGGGCCTCGAGGGCTCGATTAAGGGATGATATGTATCTGAATGAATGTATAATAATATGCTTTCAATGGGGTATAAAATGAATGTTTAAAATTTCCATTTGTACGATAATTTTTTGTAACCCTAATTTGGTGGCAGATACGGGTTAGGGGTGTTACAGATTTACTAGTCATTTTTATTAACATTCACTGAGCTTTTTAAAGCTCATACCCTCACAATTTGCGCAGATAAAATTCGGGCTTGAGGAGCTCAGGGGACGAGGAAAAGAGTTCCAAGAGATGTAGGCTTGGTAGAGATTTTATTACACGTTTTTGAGACTGTAATTGGGCATTTTGGAACTCGCGAGAATTAGTTTAATTAAGGTTGTAATTAGACTTTGGACATTGAACATTTTATTTTGGATGATTTTATAATAAATTTGAGGCATGTTTGAGTTCAATTATTGAATGATTTATAGTGTGTTGTTGCTTGATAACATGGTGATTGATAATATAACAGCCCGATTTTGGGTCTAGTCGAAACAGTGGTTTTAGAACCACGAAACTAAAGTAGTAAAATTTATTTTATTATATTTTTATGGTCTACAGTTTTATGGAATGATTTCGTGAAAATTTCGTTATAAAATTTTGATGTTTGGGCGCTCAATTTAATTAAAAGGACTAAATTGAAAAGGGTGAAAAATGTGTGTTCTAGAAGCTAGGGGTGTCTAATTGCTATGAAATTTTAAATTAGAGGTCCTTAGATGGTAAATACCATTGGTTAAGTTGGTGGACCAAAATGGACATGAATTAGGTGAAATTTGGATGTTTTAAAGAAAGGGCATTTTGGTCATTTAGTAAATAAAGACAAAATAAAACAATTAAAAAGATGTCATCATCTTCAATTGAGTCCCTTAGTGCTGAAATTTCAAGGGAGACCATAGCTAGTGTTTGTTCATCTTGCAAGCTCGATTGTAAGTCTATTTTTTGCCCCATTTTTAATGATATTTACATTTTTAAAGTCGTTGTAACCCGATCTATCTATTTCTACCACTAATTTAAGATATGATCAAGGTCTAGGGTTTGAACCATATTATACATTGGTTTATTTTTATGTTTAATGGTAGATTATGCAAATTTGATGTTGGATAAATGACTTTTACTAAGTGATTTTTGATGAAAATATAAAAAATGACCTATTTGTAAAAGTTGTAAAATCAGTAGTAAAAGTGTAATTAAATGGGAAATGTGGGCTATTACGAGTATGAAAATGGCTAGGCTAGGATTGGGTTTTGATGAAATTGAATATATTTCATTTTACGAGCCTAGGGACTAAAGTGTAAAATGTTGAAAAGTTAGGTGCAAAAAGGTAATTTTTCCATAATGATATTTTTGGGCTAAATTGAATAATGTGAGAATTAAATGCGATAAATTAGATCAAGAAAAATGAGGTTCAGACCTAGATCGTGGGAAAAATAAAGTGTTCTACAATTAGGTCCATTTTCACTATTTTTTTGTGAGGTAAGTTCGTATGTTAATAATGCAATGCTATATTTGTATTTTAATGTTTTGATATTACATGGATTGTACGATTGATTCTATAAGTATATTTGAGTGTTGTTTTGTTGAGTTTTAAAATTTATAAAGAGAATGATCGAACCTGGAAACTAACTCTGACAACGACTTAAGGCAAGTGCACCAATCGAACTGTAGTATAGCTTAGGCAAGGCAAGATTGTCGAACCCAAATGAACTAAAAGTACTAATACTAACCTTCTTTCTATTATTTAGCCTATATATTAAGTGATTAGTTGTTTAATGTAAAACTAACTGACTAATGAGCTAAAGATGCAAAGACAAAAAGAATGAGTTGGGGAAATAACTTTAGGAAAACTCAATTGATTAAGACGATACCCTCAGGAAGAATCCACCTAGACTTCACTTGCTATCTAATGCTGAACCAGACGATTTATTCACTTGACTTGATCCATAAGATTCTCTAATTTATATTAAACCCTCTCTCGAGGCAAATAATGTCTAACCCTAGGTTGATTAATTGAAATCTCTTTCTAATTAAAACACCTAGAATTGCATTAACTCAATCTATGGACTCCCATATTAGGTTTTACCCTAATCTGGCAAAATCTCATCACCATATGTTTAGGTGAGCGATCAACTCCTCTTAATTATGCTAGATCTACTATTAAGTAGGGACTTTTGCTCTACCACCTAATAACATTCATCTGGAATCAATATCCCAGAAATATTAACACAAGAATTAAGCACCATAATTAAGAACAAATAGAGTATTTATCATATAGTTCAGAAAATAATAACAAGATCCGTCTTAGGTTTCATCCCTTAAGGTATTTGAAGGGTTTAGTTCATAACGATAAAAGAAAACATCTTAGAAGAAAAGATAAAACAAAACATAAGAAATCCCTAAAACCCCCTAAAGGAATTGAAGAAGAGATCTGCCATCTTGAGTAGAATTCTTGCTTCCTGAGATGGATCAACTGGCTTCCATCGAGTGATTCCCACACATCTAACCTTTCTGGCTTGGCTTTTCGGCCTAGCTACCCGCTGGTTCTAGCAGAAGGATTCTGCCGAACTCAAACGTCCCCCTAAAGGTTGGCCTCTCGGGTCGTTATATAGGATTTAAGATGCCTTACTTGGCCTCTAAGTATCCTAATTCAAGTATAATTCCTACTCGGGTGTTTGAATAGGCTTTAGAATGTGTTTCTTTGCCTCTAAGTACCCTATTCCGAATAGAATTGCTCTTTCTGCGGCAGGGACACTCCCTAGGGCACACCTGTGATGTTCATGGCCAGGCCATGTGCGAGCCTGTTGATGAGGTATGGCCGTGTGAATCGTGGTCAGGCCATGTTTAGACTTCTCTTAAGAGGCACAGCGGTGTGGGCTTAAGTCTAGGTCGTGCCGATTTTGTGATATGGCCCATTTGGTCTATTTTAGGCCTGTTTCTCATTCTTTTCGTCCCTAGGTGCTTTTCTGAGTATAAAACAAGAAAAGAAAGGATTAGGAGCACCATTTTACACAATTTAGGGATAAATCATCCAAAAGTATGCTAAATGTGGGATTAAAATATGTTACTTTTATGGTTTATCAAATACCCCCACACTTAAGCTTTTGCTTGTCCTCAAGCAAAATTCTCAACTTACAATTAAAACGAACTTTCCACAATTCATAATTCTCATTAACAATGTCTCATCATAATTCATAGATAATTCGTATATGGATAATTTAACTCAAAGACTCCTAAAGATTCAAACAATTCTAAGTCATATTTTTCTAGCACGAAAACATAGGTGTCTCCCTTTATCTAATTAATTACCTCTGATTCAAAATCGACAAGGATTGACATTCTTACTAAAGATTCACTCAAAGCACTCAAAGTGTTTAAGGTTTAAGAAAAAACACTCATAAGTCGAACCTGAAAAGTTAATCCTATAGGCTTGCTTGAAAATCAAATCTCCACCACTGTAATATCAGATGATACACAAATCAAAAGGTATTTATCAAGGTTGTAATGGGGCTTGGGTTAAAGGTGTGGATAAAGGCTGAATTGGAAGGTTAAAATCGAGATTGAATTGACAAATTACCTAACTTTAGAAAAAGAATTGGTAACCCAAATAATTACATCACATGAAAATTTATAATACTAATAATACGAGCTTCTTCTTCAAGATGTTGAATTTAAACAGGTAAGCTCTTAAAACATAGAATTAATAATGAATATACTTCATTTTTTTAAGAACAAATCAATAAAGACATAATATAAGAAAGAACTTTATCAACAAAAATAAGATAATTAGGCAACTGATCAAATCAATTCTCGATAGAATGGTAGTCAAAGGAATGGTGATAACAAATACGAGCGGGGTTTTGGGTTAATATTATTGGGTGAATCAATAAAAAGGGTTATTAGGATCAAAGTGTTCACTAAGGGTTAATTATGAAGGTAGGCTTTTTAGTGGAGCGAATGGGTTAAAACCTAGGTGCCTTTATCATCTCATTATATCAAATAAAAAATGTGGTCTTGACATGTATAGTCGAGGCAAGTTCTAGAATAACAATTTTGTGTTGGCACACTCATAATCAATAAAGTGAGCATGAAAAAGAATATATGATCTATAAGGCTCAATATCTCACAAAAATTATGGGTGTTTGACATCAATCCTTGTAAGTTTCAAACTTCAAGGTAATTTTCAAATTCAGTTTGATAACCTAGAAAAATTTTTATTCTTGAAAAATAGACTTATCATGCTTGATTCTCTACTATCTTAAAGTATAAATCATCAATGCACAATTAATTATGACTTACTCAAAAACATATCAATAAGAATCACAAAGCATCAAAAATTTCATCCTAATTAGTAATATGAGAAAATTACTTAAGAACTAGATATAATTCAGGGATTTGAGAATAATGCAAAAAGTTAGGCACTTTTAGCCCCCCCACACTTAAGATGTACATTGCCCTCAATGTACAAGGATAGATAAATAATCACGTAATAATGACATCAAAAGATATAATGAGAAGTGACACTTCTTGAATTATTTCTGAGATTACTATTCTCGGCCCGATTTGGAGGAGGAGGCAGTGGTGCTGTGGTGGATGCCAACAATCACTGTGCTAGATGAAGAAATTGGGAAACTCATGACGGATTAGTGAGGAATTAATAATAAAGATTCAAAATATGAAATAAATATTTAAAGAAAAGCAAGCTCAAGTGAGTGAAAATAAAACGGAAAATAAAATTATAAAAATAGGTAAAAGGACTGAGGAGTCCTTATAGTTGATGGTTTGCGAGGTGCGTGTAATTTCTAAGGCTGTGTTGAGCAGGTGGTCGTGGTTTTGATATGATTCCCTAGAAGCCTTTAGAACCTAAAACTAAGAAACTAAAGAAAAATCAACTAAATTAAGCAGAAGAGAAGTAAATATAAGGAAATTGAAGCAAAAGAGAAAAGAAAAATAGAACCGAAAAGGTCTCGAAGACCCTTGGCGTGTTGAAGGGTTGAAGCAGCCGGCATGAACTTATGTAGATCGGTCTCCTACAGGGAGATTGTGTTCGAATCCTTCTGCCTCTTTAGCATCGTTAAGGTCAAGTAGGGGCTTTGTTAGGAGAAGAATGGTGGGGATGAAAGGTAATGAGAAGGGGTGGGGGGAGTTTAAATAGAGTTTTGAAATTTGGCACCTCCCCACGCCCATGGACTATGGGCGTGTCGATTCACACGGCTGCCTCGGACGATAGTGTTGTGAGGCGTGTTGTTTCACCACGCCTATTTTTTAGACTGCCACACCCATTTCTGAGAAGTCAGTGTCGACCACGATCGCGTTGCACGGCTGTGGTGTTCTGTTGTTGCCCGTGGGGTGGTGGTTGGAGCCTATGACTTGAAGATTTGATTCCCTCTAACTTATATCTCTTCTTCCATTATCAGTACGGAGATTCTGTACTTCCACACGGCCACAACCACTGCCGTGTGTAAGGCCATGTGGTCTAGAAAACTGCACTTTTGGTTTATTTGAATGCTAAAAAGGGAAAATAAAAATAAAAATAAAATTAAAATTAAAAATGGGGTTAGTGCTAGGGTTGCCTCTCGAGAAGCGATCGTTTAAAGTCTTAAGCAATACTTTACCTGATATTCATATGGTCATGGTGGTTTGAGGAGGTGAAAATCCTTTCGCATGCAATCAATTCGGTTATGGATATATAGTTAAAGTCGAGTAGTGTTTACCTCAAAAGTGTTGAATTTAGGATTGTTTACCTTGACTGTGCCATATAGGAAGACATTAAGTACCTCAAAAGTGATTTCTTGATTTGTCTTGAGGTCTGAATTGGCGATTCGAGGGTCTTTCTTATTCAACAATACCTGATCCCTTATTTTGAAGTGATTTGTTATCAGCTCGTCTGGGGTTTCCTTCGGTTTCACTTCGTGTATTCCTAGTTTCTCTTTAAAGTGTGTTTTCCATTCATCTAGTTCATCACCTGCAGCCTTAGTTCTTCATGAATTATTTCTTTATAGGTATGAGGTCTAAGATCTAGCTTAGCTAGGTGATTTCGTGATGCTTCCTGTAAAGAAGGTTGAACCAAATAGTTATCAATAGAATTAACATTCGTACCATTATTACTCGATGTCCTAGCTGAGTCAAGTGCTTGAAGAGTGATTGTTTCATCATCTACATGATGTCTAAGTTCACCAAATTCTTCCTCTGTGTGGTCTTTCTTTATTGTATCGTGATATGGCACACGAGGTTAGCACTCTGTAATTGTCGATTTTAGTATATCATGGCACACCTCCACCTTACCTTCACTTACCACAGGTTCTTCCCTTGGGTTTTGCACGTCTAACCCTTCACTATCGTAAATGGCTTGATTTTACTCTCTCGGGTTAGTTTCAGTATTGCTTGGCAAGCTTCCTTATGGTAAATCTGAGATCAGCTTAGCTAGTTGTCCAACTGACTTAGTAATTTCCCCAACTGACTTAGTTAGGTCACCAACTTGGTTCTTGATCCCTTTAATTGATTTTTGTTGATTCTTAAGGGTGGTCTCAGTGTCTTGGAGATGGGTATCTATGGCTGCCATGAATATTGTCAGCATCTCTTCAATGTTCGACTCCTCTTCTTGTTGGTGAGGTGGTTGTTGAAAATCTGGAGAGAGTTCCAGTCTTTGGCTATTTTGATCATCCCATGAGAAATTGGAATGGTACCTCCAACCTGCATTATAAGTGTCATTATAAAAATTATTTTGTGGTCTAGAATTGTTACCCGTATAGTAAGCTTGCTCGTTTTCCATGCCATATCTGTAGGGTGGGTACTAGGATTCACCAAGCCTCCTAAATTCAAATCATATTGTATTTCTGGGTGTACCTATGAGAGACATTGATAATTCTTTAGTGTCATCTTCTATAGACTAAAATTATCTGCCAAAACCGAATAAAAGAAAAATTAGCAACTGCAAAAAATAAAAAATAAAAAAATAAAAAAGTTTCTAAAGTAATAAAATTAGGGCTTCCTTAATATTTTAGTTCCCGTCAACAGCACAAAAACCTTGATCGTTGTTTTATTGAGTTTTAAATTTTATAAAGAGAATAATCGAACCTTGAAACTAACTCTGACAACAAGTTAAGGCAAGCGCACCTATCAAACAGTAGTATAGCTTAGGCAAGACCGGATTGTTGAACCCAAATGAACTAAAAGTACTAATACTAACCTTCTCTCTATTATTTACCCTAAATATTATGTGATTAGTTGTTTAATCTAAAACTAACTGACTACTAAGCTAAAGACGCAAACACAAAAAAGAATGAATTGGGGAAATTACTTTAGGAAAACTCAGTTGATTAAGACGACACCCTTAGAAAGAATCCACATAGACTTCACTTGTTCTCTAACGCTGAACCAGACGATCTAATCACTTAACTTGATCCATAAGATTCCCTAATTTATATTAAACCCTCTTTTGAGGTGAATAATGTCTAACCCTATGTTGATTAATTGAAATCTCTTTCTTATTACAACCTCCTAGAATCGCATTAACTCCATCTATGGACTCCCATATTAGGTTTCACCCTAATCTGGCAAAATCTCGTCACCCTATCTCTAGGTACGCGATCAACTCTGCTTAATTTTGCTATATCTACTCTTAAACAGGGACTTTTCCTCCACCACCTAAGCACATTCAACTTGAGTCAATATTTTGGAAATATTTACATAAGAATTAAGCACCGTAATAAGAAGAAATCAAGTATTTATCATATAGTTCAGAAAACAATAACAAGATCTGTCTTAGGTTTCATCCCCGTCAGGTATCTGAAGGGTTTAGTTGATAACGATAAAAGAAAACATCTTAGAAGAAAACATAAAACAAAACATAACAAATCCCTAAAACCCCCTGAAGGAATTAAAGGAGAGATCTGCCGTCCTGAGTAGAATTCTAGCTTATTGAGTTGGATCAACTGGCTTTCTTCGAGTGATTCCCACAAATCTGACCTTTCTGGCTTGGCTTCTTGGCCTAGCTACCTGCTGGTTCTAGTAGAAGGATTCTACGAACTCTAAACATCCCCCTAAAGGTTGGCATTTGGGGTCATTATATAGGATTTAAGATGCCTTACTTGGCCTCTAAGTATCCTAATTCAAGTATAATTCCTACTCGGGTGTTTGAGTAGGCTTTGGAATGTGTTTCTTTGCCTCTAAGTACGCTATTCCGAATAGAATTACTCTTTTTGCAGCAGGGACACGCCCTAGGGCACACCTCCGTGTGTTCGTGGCCAGGCCATGTGCGAGCCTGTTGATGAGGTACAGCCATGTGAATCGTGGTCAAGTCGTGTTCAGACTTCTTTTAAGAGGCACAGCGGTGTGGGCTTAAGTCCAGTCTGCCGATTTTGTGATATGGCCCATTTGGTCTGTTTTAGGCCTGTTTCTCCTTCTTTTCGTCCCTAGGTGCTTTCCTGAGTATAAAACAAGAAAAGAAAGGATTAAGATCACCTTTTTACACAATTCATGGATAAATCATCCAAAAGTATGCTAAATGTGGGATTAAAATATGTTACTTTTATGGTTTATCAAATACCCCCACACTTAAGCTTTTGCTTGTCCTCAAGCAAAATTCTCAACTTACAATTAAAACAAACTTTCCACAATTCATAATTCTCATTAACAATGTCTCATCATAATTCATAGATAATTCATACATGATAATTTAACTCAAAGACTCCTAAAGATTCAAACAATTCTAAGCCATATATTCTAGCACGAAAACATAGGTGTCTCCCTTTATCTAAATAATTACCTCTGATTCAAAACCGATAAGGATTGACATCCTCACTAAAGATTCACTCAAAGCACTCGAAGTGTTTAAGGTTTAAGAAAAAACACTCATAAGTCGAACCTGAAAAGTTAATCCCATAGGCTTGCTTGAAAATCAAATCTCCACCACTGTAATCTCAGATGATACACAAATTAAAAGGTCTTTATCAGGGTTGTAATGGGGCTTGGGTTAAAGGTGTGGATAAAGGTTGAATTGAAAGGTTAAAATCGAGATTGAATTGACAAATTACCTAACTTTAGAAAAAGAATTGATAACCCGAATAATTACATCACATGACAATTTAAAATACTAATAATATGAGCTTCTTCTTCAAGATGTTGAATTTAAACATGTAAGCTTTTAGAACATAGAACTAATAATGAATATACTACATTATTTTTAAGAACAAATCAGTAAAGACTTAATATAAGAAAGAACTTCATCAACAAAAATAACGTAATTAGGCAACTGATCAAATCAATTCTCTATAGAATGGTAGTCAAAGGAATGGTGATAACAAATGCGAGGGGGTTTTGGGTTAATATTATTGGGTGAATCAATAAAAAGGGTTGTTAGGATCAAGGGGTTCACTAAGGTTTAATTATGAAGGTAGGCTTTTTAGTGGAGCGATGTTAAAACCTAGGTGCCTTTATCATCTCAATATATCAAATTAAAAAAGTGGTCTTGACATGTATAGTCGAGGCAAGTTCTAGAATAACAATTTAGTGTTGACACACTCATAATCAATAAAGTTAGTATGAAAAAGAATATATTCTCTATAAGGCTCAATATCTCACAAAAATTACGGGTGTTTGACATCAATCCTTGTAAATTTCAAACTTCAAGGTAATTTTCAAATTCAGTTTGATAGCCTAGAAAATTTTTTATTCTTGAAAAATAGACTTATCATGCTTGATTCTCTAGTATCTTAAAGTATAAATCATCAATGCACAATTAATTATGACTTACTCAAAAACATATCAATAAGAATCATAAAGCATCAGAAATTTCATCCTAATTAGTAATATGAGAAAATTACTTAAGAACTAGATATAATTCAGGGATTTGAGAATAATGCAAAAAGTTAGGCACTTTTAGCCCCCCACACTTAAGATGTACATTGCCCTCAATGTACAAGGATAGATAAATAATCACGTAATAATGAAATCAAAAGATAAAGAGAGAAGTGATACTTCCTGGATTATTTCTGAGATTACTATTCCCGGCCCGATTTTGAGGAGGAGGCGGTGGTGATGTGGTGGATGCCAACAATCACTGTGCTAGATGAAAAAATTGGGAAACTCGTGACGGATTAGCGAGGAATTAATAATAAAGATTCAAAATATAAGAAATAAATATTTAAAGAAAAGCAAGCTAAAGTGAATGAAAATAAAAAGGAAAATAAAATTATAAAAATAGGTAAAAGGACTGAGGAGTCCTTATAGTTGGATGGTTCGCGAGGTGCGTGTGATTTCTAAGGCTGTGTTGAGAAGGTGGTCGTGGTTCTGATGTGATTCCCTAGAAGCCTTTAGAACCTAAAACTAAGAAACTAAAGAAAAATCAACTAAATTAAGCAGAAGAGAAGTAAAGATAAGGAAATTGAAGCAAAAGAGAAAAGAAAAATATAACCGAAAAGATCTCAAAGACCCTTGGCGTGTTGGAGGGTTGAAGCAACCGGCATGAATTTATGTAGATCGGTCTCCCACAGGGAGATTGTGTTGGAATCCTTCTGCCTCTTTGAAATCGTTAAGGTAGAGTAGGGGCTTTGCTAGGAGAAGAATGGTGGGGATGAAAGGTAATGAGAAGGGGTAAAAAGAGGGGGTGGGGGGAGTTTAAATAGAGTTTTAAAATTTGGCACCTTCCCACGCCCATGGACTATGGACCTGTTGATTCACACGGCCGCCTTGCACGGCAGTGTTGTGAGGCGTGTTATTTCTCCACCCTATTTTTTAGACTGCCACACCCATTTCTAAGAAGCCAGTGTCGGCCACAGTCGCGTCGAACGGTCGTGGTGTTCTGTTGGTGCCAGTGTGCTGGTGGTTGGAGTCTGTGACTTGAAGATTTGATTCCCTCTGACTTGTATCTCTTCTGCCATTATCAGTACGGAGATTCTGTACTTCCACACGGCCACAGCCACTGCCGTGTGGAAGGCCGTGTGGCCTGGAAATCTGCACTTTTGCTTTATTTGAATGCTAAAAAAGGGAAAATAAAAATGGGGTTAGTGCTCGGGTTGCCTCTCGAGAAGCGATCGTTTAAAGTCTTAAGCAAGACTTTACCTGTTATTCGTATGGTCATGGTGGTTTGAGGAGGTGAAAATCCTTTCACATGAAATCCATTCGGTTATGGATATATAGTTTAAGTCGAGTAGTGTTTACCTCAAAAGTGTTGAATTTCGGATTGTTAACCTTGACTGTGCCATATAGGAAGACATTAAGTACCTCAAAAGTGATTTCTTCGTTTGTCTTGAGGTCTGAATTGGCGATTTGAGGGTCTTCCTCATTCAACAATACCTGATCCCTTATTTTAAAGTGATTTGTTATCAGCTCGTCTGGGGTTTCCTTCGGTTTCACTTCGTGTATTCCTAGTTTTTCTTTAAAGTGTGTTTTCCATTCATCTAGTTCATCACCTGAAGCCTTAGTTCTTCATGAATTATTTCTTTATGGGTACGATGTCTAAGATATGGCTTAGCTAGGTGATTTCGTGATGCTTCCTGTAAAGAAGGTTGAACCAAATGGTTATCAATAGAATTAACCTTCATACCTTTATTACTCGGTGTCCTAGCTGAGTCAAGAGCTTGAAGAGTGATTGTTTCATCGTCTACATGAAGTATGAGTTCACAAAATTCTTCCTCTGTGTGGTCTTTCTTTATTGTATCGAGATATGGCACACAAGGTTGGCACTCTGTAATTGCCGATTTTAGTATATCATGGCACACCTCAACCTTACCTTCACTTACCATAGGTTCTTCCCTTGTGTTTTGTACGTCTAACCCTTCACTATCGTAAATGGCTTGATTTTGCTCTCTCGGGTTAGTTTTAGTATTGCTTGGCAAGCTTCCTTATGGTAAATCTGAGATCAGCTTAGCGAGTTGTCCAACTGACTTAGTAATTTCCACAACTGACTTAGTTAGGTCACCAACTTGGTTCTTGATCCCTTCAATTGATTTTTCTTAATTCTTAACGGTGGTCTCAATGTGTTGGAGATGGGTACCTGTGGCTGCCATGAATATTGTCAGCATCTCTTCAATGTTCGACTCCTCTTCTTGTTGGTGAGGTGGTTGTTCAAAATCTGGAGGGAGTTCCGATCTTTGGCTATTTTGATCATCCCATGAGAAATTGGAATGGTACCTCCAACCTGCATTATAAGCATCATTATAAAAATTATTTTGTGGTCTAGAATTCTTACCCGTATAGTAAGCTTACTCGTTTTCCATGCCATATCTGTATGGTGGGTACTTAGGATTCACCAGGCCTCCTAAATTCAAATCATATTGTATTTCTGGGTGTACCTGTGAGAGACATTGATAATTATTTAGTGTCATCTTCTATAGACTAAAATTATCTGCCAAAACCGAATAAAAGAAAAATTAGAAATTGCAAAAAAAAAAAAAAAATAAAAAAAAGTTGCTAAAGTAATAAAAATAGGGCTTCCTTAATTTTTTAGTTCCCCGTATCGAGTTTTAAATTTTATAAAGAGAATTATCAAACCTGGAAACTAACTCTGACAACAAGTTAAGGCAAGTGCACCTATCAAACAGTAGTATAGCTTAGGCAAGACCGGATTGTCAAACCCAAAGGAACTAAAAGTACTAATACTAACCTTCTTTCTACTATTTAGCCTAAATATTAAGTGATTAGTTGTTTAATCTAAAACTAACTGACTACTAAGACAAAGATGCAAACACAAAAAGAATGAATTGGGGAAATAGCTTTATGAAAACTCAGTTGATTAAGACGACACCCTTAGGAAGAATCCACATAGACTTCACTTGTTCTCTAACGCTGAACCAGACGATTTATTCACTTAACTTGATCCGTAATATTCTCTAATTTATATTAAACCATCTCTCGAGGTGAATAACGTCTAAACCTATGTTGATTAATTGAAATCTCTTTCTTATTAAAACCCCTAGAATCGCATTAACTCGATCTATTGACTCACATATTAGGTTTCACCCTAATCTGGCAAAATCTCGTCAGCCTATCTGTAGGTACGCGATCAACTCTACTTAATTTTACTATATCTACTCTTAAACAGGGACTTTTGCTCCACCACCTAAGCACATTCAACTTGATTCAATATTTCAGAAATATTTACATAAGAATTAAGCACCGTAATTAAGAAGAAATCAAGTATTTATGATATAGTTCAGAAAACAATAACAAGATCCGTCTTAGGTTTCATCCCTTTCAGGTATTTGAAGGGTTTAGTTCATAATGATAAAACAAAACATCTTAGAAGAAAAGATAAAAAAACATAAGAAATCCCTAAAACCCCCTAAAGGAATTGAAGGAGAGATCAGCCGTCTTGAGTAGAATTCTGGCTTCTTGAGATGGATCAACTGGCTTCCTTCGAGTGATTCCCACAAATCTGACCTTTCTAGCTTGGCTCCTTAGCCTAGCTGCTCGTTGGCTCTAGCAGAAGGTTTCTGCCAAACTCTAGAACGTCCCCCTAAATGTTGGCCTCTAGGGTCTTTATATAGGCTTTGAGATGCCTTACTTGGCCTCTATGTATCCTAATTCAAGTATAATTCATACTCGGGTGTTTGAATAGGCTTTGCAATGTGTTTTTTTTTGCCTCTAAGTACCCTATTCTGAATAGAATTACTCTTTTTGCGGCAGGGACACGCCCTAAGGCACACGCCCGTGTATTTCGTGGCCAGGCCGTGTGCGAGCCTGTTGATGAGGTACGACCGTGTGAATCATGGTCAGGTCATGTTCAGACTTCTTTTAAGAGGCAGGGCCGTGTGGGCTTAAATCTAGACCGTGCTGATTTCGTGATATGGCCCATTTAGTCTGTTTTAGGCCTATTTCTTGTTCTTTTTGTCCCTAGGTGCTTTCCTGAGTATAAAACATGAAAAGAAAAGATTAAGAGCACCTTTTTACATAATTCAGGATAAATCATCCAAAAGTATGCTAAATGTGGGATTAAATAATTACTTTTATGGTTTATCAATAGTCGACGAAGTTCCAGCAAAGGAGAAATCTCGGTTGAACTTTAGGAATAGATTAGGATAGAAGTGACATGTCATTAGGAACCCATGTGATTATCTGATTATGTGACCTAGGTGCTGGTCCTTACGTCCTACCGGTGGCTAGCTATGCCGGCATATGTTGAGGATACTTGACAGCTTTTGTGAGCAGCACCGCATAGCTACATCTTGACTGATAGCTTGTATGAGTAGGCCCGTGGATAGCTCGAGAGCGAGCCTATATGTGTTATGAGATTTTTGGTAGCATTGGTTACATATGTGGCACTTATGTGCAAATCTTTCCGTGTATTCGATAGTATTCCAAGTGGTTCAACTGGCATGTCAAAGATGGGAAAGAATGTGATTATGTTACAAGTTGGTACAGGTATGTATGAAAAACTCAAAGGAAATAGATTTGATTCGGTATATGATGAACTATTGGTAAGAATATGATTGAGTATGTTATGCTCATGAAGTTTTAATGACATTTATGTTGATTCATGTTAATTTATTTATATGACAAATGTATAAATAATGTTGTTCATTATTTTCATATGAATTTACTAAGCATTATAGCTTACCCCCATTCTTTCCCTTATCTTATAGAGTCACTAAGCTAGCTCGAGATTATAGATCGTCGGAGATCTATTCACACTATCAACCATTATTTTTGGTACAATTGAAGTGTCAATATTTTGATTTATGGCATGTATAGGGACTTGGTCATTTTGTTATGTGTCATTCGAAATGTGGCCAAATGTATTGGCTTATAATGGTTAATGATTTCATTTTGCATATGGCCATGTAAGTTGGCTAATGTTGGTTATGAATATATTTATATTTTAATACCTTAGATGTGGATGTTTTGCTTGCCTGACTATGCTTGAATTGGTATTATACGATGTTGTGTAGGTATGTGCATGGGAGGGTGGAAAAAGGATTGGTAAATAGTCTTAATTTGTCCACACAGGTGGATAAACGGGCTTGTGCCTAGGCCATTTGCGACACACAGCTTGCCCTATGGGCATGTGTATTGGCCGTGTTTCCCCTGCACTTTAATTTTGAGAAATAGAATGCTCATAAATGAGTACATGGGTAGGGACACAGACATGTGCCTCGATCATGTGAAGGAAATGGCCATAGGCACAGGCGTGTGAAGTCTACACCTATTTTATGAATAATCATGAAAATTAAATCGACCACATGGCCTAGCACACGAGTGTGTGACTTGGCCGTGTGGCTTCAGTTTGCTCATGAGTTACAAATAGAGAGTTACACGGGTTAAGGACACGGGCATGTGTGACCACACAGCCTGCCCACACGGGCGTGTCCCAAAACCACACAGGCGTGTGACCCCTAATTCTAGCAAAAAATTTCCAGGTTTTGTAAAAATTTCCTAAGTGCTCGGTTTAGTCCCGAACCACTACTAAAGCATGTTTTGGACCTCTTAGGCTCGCATTAGGGATTTTATGATTGATTATGAATGGTTTTAATTTGGACGCAAATTTAAAACTCGATATGTATGTTTACTTGCGATGTAAGTCCGGTAATGCCTCGTGCCCTGTTCCGGCGGTGAATACAGGTAAAGGGTGTTACATTTAGTGGTATCAGAGCTACAATTTAGAAGATTCATGGATTAACGTAGCATGTGTAAGAGTCTAGGTATACATGCCATAAATAAACCGTGATAGTGTGATGACTCTTGACACTTTAAATTGTGTTTTTATATAGTAAATGGATCCCAATCGAGCTGAAGCTGATGACGTAGAAATAATGCACCGGCTCCTGCTCAAGGGGCAACGCCATCTGAAAGTAGACCTCCCACAGTTAGTCAGGTAAGAGGAGAAGGGCTAGGGAAGCCTTCCTCCACATGATGAACAAGTGGTATACGGAGTTTATTCGAACAAATCCAACTACTCAACCCCCTCCTCCCCCACCAATTCCTCATTCGGTTCCTATAGCTCCACAAGGTACGAAATTTTTAAGATTGAGTAAGCCTCCGGTTGATAAGATCCAAAAGCATGGAGCTGAAAATTTCAGAGCTAATATCAACGATGATCCCGAAAGAGCCGAGTTTTGGCTCAAAAACTTCATCAAGGTATTTGATGAACTGTCTTGCACACCAGATGAATGTCTGAAATGTATTTGTCGCTTCTGAGAGACTCAGGATACCGATGGTGAAAAACTCTTGTGTTAGTGGTACCGAAAGAGAGGGTTAACTGGGAGTTCTTCCAAGATGAGTTTAGGAAGAAATATATCAGCCAACGGCACATTAATCAGAAACGTAAGGAGTTTTTAGAGTTGAAATTAGGCCAAATGTACCTAGTACGAACGAGAGTTTGTTAGGCTCATAAGTACGCTCAGGAGTGTGTTTCCACCAAGGCTATCATGTGCAGAAGGTTCGAAGATGGGTTGAATGAGGATATCAGATTGTTAGTTTTAGTGCTTGCATTAAAAGAATTTGTGGTGCTATTCAATCGAGCTTGAAAAGCTGAATAATTGAGCAAGAAGAAGAGGAAAAATGAGTCTGAGGCGAGAGATACAAGAAAAAGGTCGATGAGTAAGTCATTTCAATCTCAGGCTAAGAAATCGAGAGATTTGTATGCTTGTTTGAGTTCTTCAGTTGGGTATTCCGATAGATATCGTAGGAAACAATATTCGGGTTTTAAAGCCCAAACTACGTCGATAGCGAGTGTTGGTAATGTTAGATCCAATCGACCTGAATGTCAACACTATGGTAGGCGACATCTTGGCGAATGTAGAATGAATGACCGGGCTTGATTTATGTGTGGCTCACATGACCACTTTATTTGGGACTGGCCTGAGGTGGTTGAGAAAGACAAGATTCAGAATGCAGGATCAAGCAACACTGCCACTAGAGAGAGACCCCCGAGAATTATGGGGAATGCGACTAGTAGTAAAGGTGTAACTAAATATTCAATTATAATAACCGAGGCTAGAGCACCTGCTAGAGCCTATACTATCCGTGATCGTGAAGAAGTGACATCTCCCGATGTTATCACTAGTACTTTTTCTCTCTATAATACTAATGTAGTTGCATTTATTGATCCTGGATCAACTCATTCTTATGTTTGCGTGAAATTAGTAGCTAGTATGACCTTGCCTGTTGAATTTACTGAGTTTGTGATTAAAGTGTCAAACCTCTCAGGCAAACATGTATTAGTTGATAGAGTTTACAAGAATTGTCCCTTTGTAATTCGAGGTTACTATTTTCTGGCTGATTTAATGTTGTTGCCCTTTGATGAGTTTGATGTTATATTGGGTATAGATTGGTTGACATTGTATGATGTTGTAGTGAATTGTAGACGAAAAATTATTGAATTGAAATGTGAAAATGGTAAAATTCTTCGAATTAATTCAGATGAGTAAGGTGAGTTACCTATTGTGATCTCTTCGATGTCTGCCTAAAGATATGTAAGAAAAGGTTGTGAAGCTTATCTAGCTTATGTGTTGAATACAAAAGTGTCTGGATTGAAAATTGAATCAGTGTCGGTAGTTTGTGAAAATTCGAATATTTTTCAAGAATAGTTGCCTGGGTTGCCATCGATTAGAGAAGTTGAGTTCGGTATTGATTTAGTACCAGGGACTTCACTGATATTGATTGCTCCTTATAGAACGACTCGACCGAATTGAAAGAATTAAAAGCTCAGCTGCAAGAGTTGACAGATAAGGGTTTTGTAAGACCGAGTTTTTCTCCCTAAGGTGCACTAGTATTATTTGTAAAGAAGAAAGATGGATCTATGAGACTTTGTATCAATTATCGACAACACAACAAGGTAACGATAAAGAATAAGTATCCTTTGCTAAGAATTAATGACTTGTTTGTCTAGTTGAAAGAGGCAACAATGTTTTCGAAGATTTATTTGAGGTCTGGCTAATACCAGTTGAGAGCTAAAGAGTATGATGTACCGAAAACCGGTTTTTGAACAAGGTACGGGCATTATGAAATTCTTGTCATGCCTTTCAGACTAACTAATGCTCCTGCTATTTTTATGGACTTGATGAACCGAATCTTTCGACCATATTTAGACAAATTCGTGGTTGCGTTTATTAATTATATTTTAATTTATTCTCGAGATGAGACTAAGCATGCTGAGCACTTAAGAACTGTATTACAGACTTTTAGAGATAAGAAATTGTTTACTAAATTTAGTAAAAGTGAGTTTTGGGACATATTGTTTCTGGAGATGGTATCAAGGTTGAACCGAGTAAGATTTCGACAATTGTTGATTGAAAATTGCCGAGAAATGTATCGGAGGTTAAAAGATTTTTGGGCTTAGCCGCTTACTACCGACGTTTTGTTAAGGGATTTTCGATGATTGCTACTCTTATGACTAAGCTGTTGCAAAAAGATGTTAAGTTTGAATGGTCCAAAAAATGTTAGCATAGTTTTGAGAAGTTGAAAGCATTATTAACTGAGGTGTCGATTTTAGTGCAACCAGAACTGGGAAAGGAGTTTGTGATTTAGAGCGATGCGTCACTGAATGGATTAGGATGTGTATTGATACAAGAAGGCGAGGTGACAGCCTAAGCCCCGAGATAGTTGAAACTGCATGAGAAGAATTATTCGACGCATGATCTAGAATTGGCTGCCATAGTGTTTGCTTCAAATATTTGGAGACAACATTTGTATGGTGAGAAATGTCATGTCTTTTTGGATCATAAAAGTTTAATGTACTTGATGACTCAGAAGGATTTGAATTTGCAACAACAGAGATGGCTTGAGCTACTAAAAGATTATGAGCTAGTTGACTACCATCCCGGAAAGGCTAATGTAGTCGCAGATGCTTTGAGTAGAAAGTCATTGTTTTCCTTGAGAGCTATGAATAAAAGGTTGACTTCATCTAAGAATGGTTTAATTCTAGCTAAGTTAAGAGTGTAACCCCCCAAACCCGGCCTAGAATTTAGGCCCGACTCTGGCGTGACACATTGGGATGCTTTTTGGGAAACCATGGTTCCATTTGAAAACCTTTCTTGATATTAAAAATTAAAGTCCCAGTTTGCGTTTGTTCATTATTAATCGACATTTATTTAAAAATTTATTACCTAAAAAAAACATTGTTTGTTGCGAAAACTTAATTAAAATGACTGACTTATGAAAACGTGATGTTTACGACCTCTTCGCGAAAGTGTAGTATTTTGAAAGCAGATATTATTTTGGAAAACTGTGATTAAAGTTTAGCAGATTTAAAACATAATAAACTAAAAATCCAAGACTAAAACCAGAATATAAGAGAGGCGTTATTACAAAATATTAACCCAAGTTAAAAATAAGTAAAATACTAGAGTCCAAAACTGCTCGTAGTGTGGCCACCTCTGAGTCCTCCAGCACGTCAAACCACTTATTGAGGATTACATGAGAAAAAAATATTAAAAAGAGGGTGTGAGTTTATGAAAACTCAGTGTGCATAACCCTCACCAATAAGAACATGAATCATAATAGTTTGGGTCGAAGCCCATTTCAATAACGGTGGCAATTGGGCCTTATCCCATAAAAGCCTCAGTTGGGCCTTAACCCATAAATGTCATAAATAATATTTATCTAGGCCTGATCCCATCTCAAATAAAACTACATATGCAATGCATTAATGCCCATACCAACCCTGCACTCCGTCTCTTGTCCAACCCTACACTTCTGTGGGGATTTAATCGACCCACCCATCCTTACACTCCTTATGTAGCACCGGTTGCGGCACTAACTTATCGGTGCAAAGATAGTCGCTCGATGGCTAAAAGCCTTCGGTTGATCCACAGTCATCAAGCGACCATGCGATCCTATCTGCACTTTCCCTTTCGAAAAATCCCATCCCCATGCAACATAATAACACATGAATGCAACATACAATAATAATCATACGATAACAATCATAAATCACATACAAGAATAATCATATAACATGTAGGGAAGTTTTCATCATTTTTGCCCTCCAAGGGCATATCGGTCATTTTACCCATCGAGGGTATTTCCGTAATTTACCTACCAACGGTATTTTCATAATTTACCTACCAAGGGTATTTTCATAATTTACATACTAAGGGTATTTTCATAATTTACCTACCAAGGGTATTTTCGTAATTTGCCTACCAAGGGTATTTTCGTAATTTCACAAACTAGGGGTAATTCGGTAATTTTACAAACTAGGGTATTAACGACCCAACAGAAGGTCCAATATTGCCTCGAACGACACAAGTATTCTAAGCAGAGATAATAATGCGAACAAGCCTAAGGCCCATTCTTGGCCCAAGTGGGCCCACACACTCGTGTGGCCCATTTAGCCCAAACCTAGCCACATATATGAGATTCATATAGTCTAGTTCACTATCTTCTCCTCAATCATACAATTTACTCATATGCGCCCTCAGCCCATTGGGCCCATTGCCCCCTTTTGGGCCATCATAGCCCAATAGCCCACACCTACAAGAATACTCATGGTGGCCTCGACTATCGTGTCAAAGCTTCCACTCAAGCGCCAAGACGCTCGGTGGCTAATCATTGTGTGACCGGCATTTTGACATTTACCGCTCTACAACTAGAGTAGAGAGAGAGTTGCACACCTGATAGGAATTCTGAAGCTGCTAAGCCGCGCTCCCAAAGCTCCTATGTCCAACGCCCACCAAGGTAACTTTTCTCTCCTCCTAGAATGCTCTTTATATAGCTAGCTTCTCACCTTCCTTCTTTATATCTTTCTGATGTGGGATCCTTCCGCTATCCAACTCAAACTCTACTCATCCAATCCGCAAAATAAATACTCCCTTGCTTGTCATGAGATTCGAACCCAAGCTCCCCTATAACATAATCCATGCTGCTACCCACTTTATCAACTAGCTCCTTGTTTCTAATATCATGCGCAACTAAATATAAGTCCTATGGCCAAATTCAAAAATCCATTTAAAAAGAAAAATAAAATGCAAGCACCAAGACTTGAACCTTTGACCTCCTTCCTTCTTCTTATGGTGTCACCCCCTTGCCTCTTATGTGGCCTCACTTTGCCACTACACCACACACTCAACTTTTCATTTTTCCCCAGATTTTATTATTAAAGCCTACCTATCAACTCCTAGGGTTTTTTTCACCTAAAACCAAAATATTCCTAAAGCCAAAGTTTGAACTCGGGACTTCATAGAAACCCTCTAACCTTCCAAAATCACTCACCTAATAGGTCCAACTAGCACAAAAGCCGTTCTCTTGTTCTCAAAAATTTTAAATGCTCTTACGCCTAAAGCCCAATCCTACTAGGCCCAACATTGGGATGTTACAAATCTACAATCCTTAAAGAAATTTTTCCCTCGAAATTTCCAACTATCTCATAGCCGTACAATACCGGATATACCACTACACTTCTGCTGCGCACTCTAGTCCTAATTATCTGAATAACAAATTTTATGAATTTGGCTCATAGTTCCAATAATTAAACAAATGTTTTATGGAAGTAGTAGTTAAGAGTTGTTTTCGAAATTGCCATCTCACTATAGTTTTTGTCTCCTACGGGCCTCAATATAGTCTATAATCTAAAGTAAGCCCAGTATCTACCTAGAGCAATAACAGTTTAAAACAGATAAGAGAACTTACTTGGTCCGACGCTAGAGACTCGGTGTGCCACACAAAAACCTTTCAAAGCTACTTAAAAATCATTTGTAAACATATTTAAAATAAACACTAAAACCCACCCCACAGCCAGAGTTTTGCAACCTAGGCTCTAATACCTCCAAATGTAACACCTAAACTAGGCCTAGAAGTTAGGCCCGAATATGGTGTGTCACATTGGGGTGCTTTTGACCATGGTTCCATTTGAAAACCTTTCTTGATATTAAAAACTAAAGTCCCAGTTCGCGTTTTTTCATTATTAATCGACATTTATTTAAAAAGTTATTACCTAAAAATAAACTTTGTTTGTTGCAAAAACTTAATTAAAATACTGACTTATGAAAACGTGATGTTTACGACCTATTCGCGAAAGCGTAGTATTTTGAAAGCGGATATTGTTTTGGAAAACCGTGATACAAAGTTTAGCGATTTAAAACATAATAAACTAAAATCCAAAACTAAAACCAGAATTTAATAGAGGCCTTATTACAAAATATTAACCCAAGCTAAAAATAAGTAAAATACTAGAGTCCAAAACTGCTCGTAGTGTGGCCACCTCCGAGTCCTCCAGCATGTCGAATCGCTTACTGAGGATTACCTGCGACAAAAAAATATTGAAAAGAGAGTGTGAGATTATGAAAACTCAGTGTGCATAACCTTCATAAATAAGAACATGAATCACAAAAGTTTGGGCCGAAGCCCATTTTAGTAACGGTGGAAATTGGGCCTTAGCCCATAAAAGCCTCAATTGGGCCTTAACTGATAAATGTCACAAATCATATTTATCTGGGCCTGAGCCCATCTAAAATAAAACCACATATGCAATGCATTAATGCCCATACCAACCCTGCACTCCGTCTCCTGTCCAACCTTGCACTCCTGTAGGGATTTAATCGACCCACCCATCCTTACACTCCTTATGTAGCACCGGTTGCGACACTAACTTATCGGTACAGCATAGCTACTCGGTGGCTTAAAGCCTTTGGTGGATCCACAGTCATCAAACGACCATGCGATCCTATTTGCACTTCCCCTTTCAAATAATCCCATCCCCATGCAACATAATAACACATGAATGCAAGATACAATAATAATCATACGATAACAATCATAAATCACATACAAGAATAATCATATAACATGTAGGGGCTGTAATACCCCAAACCCGACCCATCAGCCTTGACCGGATCTGGTATGTCACAGAGTAAAACGTTTTGAAAGATTTTGATTAACTGGTGAAAATTTGAAAATATCATTAAGGTTATAAGGCGTTGTTTGATAAAACTCAGGAGGGATTGATTTTTCAAACATGGTTGTGTTGAAAACCTTTGAAAAACATTTGATCATTTTTTTTTTTAAATCATCAGAGTTATGGTTGACTTGGTGAATTGTGCTACCCGATGGTAACATCTTTGAAAACTCGTAGAAGTTACTTAATTTGAAAATGTTACTTTTAACCGATTCACTTAACATTTTATAGTTTCATTTGTAACATAGTATAAGTAAAGTAAAAACAACTATGTAAACGTCCAAAATAATAAACTAGCGGCCTTATTACAACCCAAATCAAGAATTTAGTAAATAAACAAACTTAAACTGTATTAAATAAAATCCCAAATCCAAGGAACAAGCACGGCCGCCTCGAGTCCTCTCCGGCTCCATCTCCGCGATCTACTTATCTGTAAAATAATATGGGAAGGGGTGAGTCACCAAGACTTAGTGTATAAATCCCCAACCCAGAAGTGCAACTCATACACAAAATATTAGTAAAACATGCAAACATGCAACCCAAACTAACCATCCATACTCCTTTAACTTCCCCGTGTGGTCAAAACCACTGGTGGTCAAAACCACTGGTGACTAGAGTCACAAATCAAGTGATGGGGCCAACCCATCGTGTGGTCAAAATCACTGATGACCATAGGTCGCAATTATCAATATGTGGTCAAAACCATTGGTGGTACCAAACCACTAGGACTTAGTCACAATTTATCAACGGTGTGGTCAAAACCACTGGTGACCGAGGTTACAATTAATCTGATGGGGCCAACCCATCTTGTGGTCAAAACCACTCGTGACAGTCCATAGAGAAAATCCCCCTCCTCTCATCAATCCCATTACCAACATGCTCATATCATGCTTAACATATTATCATAAATCATGCATAATAGTCATGGCACATCATATTACTCATCATGTCATCCATAACAGATTTCAAAACACAAGTGACTTACCCGGAATCCATGCTCATGTCCACAAGCAAATCACTACCACAATGATTAAATCGTAACATAATAGCAATGCTAACTAATAAAGTGTGTAAGAGATTTACACACCTGTTTAACCGTAGATCTAAGGGGAAATCTCGAATCTATGCAATATCACAAAATCCCGAAAGTAATCCTGTATTGCTCATACAATCAACAAACACCCAACCCTTTAGATCTAATAGCCATTCGGCTATACTAATAATCCCGAAGGATATGTCGTACTCGAAATAACACTCACCTTGGTTGCTGATTTGGTCTCCTACCAAATCCCGAAACTGCACTTATTCCTGAAATTGTTGAGATCCTTACATGGCACATATTAGTTTCGGCATTAGGCATAAATTCTTAAAAATGGCCCTTGGCCGAAACTATCTATTACTTACCAAAACGGATTGAAATTGGAAGACTCACAAAGCCCTTAACATTACCTACACACAAGAGAACACATCACCTTTGTTTTAAGAACACATTCGCCAACCTTACCAAGGCCTATTCTCAACTTTCTAAGCACACTAAAAGGAAGAGAAGAGAAACCAATGCTAAAGAGAGATACTTACCAACCTTTGAAATCGACAAAGACCTTCCTTAGGGGATTCGCCAAAGTGGATCTAATAGGAGAAGGGAGATTTAGGCAAAGAATGGAGTAGATTCGGCTTACACAAGATGGAAGGGATGGAGTTTGATTAGAAGAGGGGTGATAGATTCAGCCAAATAGGAACAAAAGAAGAGAAGGATTTGGAAGAATTTTGAGCAATGGGGTGGAGAGAATTCACCAAGAACAAATTAGGAGAAAAGAAAACCAAATAAATTTGACAGATTCAAACCGATTGTGGATGGCCCAAAGGAGTCCTACATTTGGCCATTACTCCCTAAAGTGATAAATCTTATCTCTTGATTATCACCCATTTGAATTAAATTAACACAACACCTATCTTCTATCCCCTCCTTTATCACCTCTTCAAAAATAAAATAAAATGATAATAATACTTACTCTTCCAGCCGAATTTAAGAGCAAAAATTAAGCTTATCCTTATCAAATTAAGAGTCCCACATGCAGGCCATTAGCTCACTCCCTTCACGCCAACATGCATAAAATAAAACACCCATTGCTGCCCATGCTACTCGAACATGGGACTTCACTACCGCAGCCCCTTACAACGCCCCAAGCCACTTTGCTACTGATTCATTTCGTGACATAAACCCCCTTGTAATCCCTTTTAAGCGCTCCTTCCTTAGCTCCCCCTTACCTTAACGCCACAGGAAAAAATATAAAACATCCTTGCGCTTCCATCAGGACTCGAACGTGAGTCCTCCTCCCGCTTGGCAGATTCCCCAAGGCCCTTAAGTGGCGCCTTAAGCCAGTATGCCAATCCGACTTTCATGTCCAACATCACCCACAAAATCTTTTGAAACCTCCTTAACTTAGCCCTTTCCTTTAACGCCAAAAAGCCCAAAATAAAACACACATATCTCTTCAAGCACACACATGGGAAAAATAATTAAATTGCAAACAACCCCTAATTCAGGATGTTACAGTTCTACCCCCCTTAAAAATAATTTTGGCCCCTAAATTACCTGGATCAAAAGAGTTGGGGGTATTGCTGCCGCATCACATCCTCGGGCTCCCATGTGGCCTCCTCCGTACCATGGTTTCGCCATAGCACTTTTACCAAAGGTACTGACTTCCTCCTCAAAACCTTGACATCTCGATCCAAAATCTGTACTGGCTCCTCCTCGAAAGACAAGTCCGAGTTCACCTCAATTTCAACAACCGACACAACGTGTGATGGATCTGATCGATAGCGCCTCAGCATTGAAATATGGAAGACGTCATGGATCTGGCTCAACTCTACCGGCAACTCAAGCTAGTAAGCTACCGGTCCCACACGTTTCAACACTGTGTACGGCCCGATGAATCTAGGGCTTAACTTGCCCTTCCGTCCAAACCTCAGCACCTTCTTCCAAGGTGATACATTCAGAAAGACCTTATCATCCACTGCATATTCAACCTCTCTGCGCTTAAGATCTGCGTAGGATTTCTGCCTGTCCGATGCCTCTTTAAGACGAGCCCGAATTACTCCAACCTTATCTTTTGTCTCTGCCAATAACTCCGGACCCAACATCCGACGTTCTCCCAGCTCTGTCCAACACGTAGGAGTACGGCATTTCCGACCATACTGATTGCCTCATACGGTGCCATCGAATACTCGCTGATAACTATTGTTATAAGTTTAATTACGCCAAGGGTAGGTATTCCTCCCAACTACCACGTAAGTCTAAAACACAGCCCCTTAACATATCTTCCAACACTTGGATTGCCCTCTCAGATTGTCCATCAGACTGCGGATGAAAAGCCGTGCTGAAATTCAACTTTGTGCCTAACTACTAATGCAAGGCCTTCCAGGATCTCGACGTAAATCGGGGATCCCGATCTGAGATAATGGACACCGGGACTCTATGCAACTGCACTATCTCTGCGATATACAACTTGGCTAACCTTTGAAGTGAGTAGTCGACCCTTACCGGTATGAAATGGGCCGACTTGGTCAACTAGTCTACTATCACCCAAACTGCATCTTTCTTACTGGGCGTAAGGGAAAGCCCACTTACGAAATCCATAGTAATCTCCTCCCACTTCCTTTGTGGAATCTTTACCTACCGTAATGTACTCGATGGCAATTGATGCTCACCTTAACTTGTCGGCATGTCGACACTTGCCCACTAACTCGGTTACTTCTCGCTAAGACTCTACCACCAAAACCGCCTCCCTTAAATCCGATACATCTTGTCGCTTCCGAATGCATAGCGCGTTTGATCGCTATGAGCTTCTTTAAGGATTCGCTGCCTCAAATCATCATCCTTAGGCATACATACTCTCCCCTGAAAATACAACACTCCATCACTACCCAAGCTGAACCCCTCGGCCTCACCATTTTGTACTTGCAACCTCCGAGTACTCAGAACTTCGTCGGTCATCTGCCTTTCTTTGACCTCATCAATCCAAGACGGCTTCACTTGCAACTCTGCCAAAAGGCTCCCATCCTCATAGAGACTTAGGTGAGCAAACATTGCTCGCAAATCCGCTACCACCTTTCGGCTCAATGCATCAGCTACCACATTAGCCTTACCCGGATGGTATTCGATTGAGCAATCGTAGTCCTTCAGCAACTCAATCCACCTCCGCTGCCTCAGATTTAAATCTTTCTGAGTCAAGAGGTACTTTAGACTCTTGTGATCTGTGTACACTACCAACTTCTCCCCATACAGATAGTGCCTCTAAATCTTCAAGGCAAAAACCATAGCAGCCAATTCCAAATCTTATGTCGGATAGTTACCTTCGTGAGGCCTCAACTGCCGTGATGCATAAGCGACCACCTTCTCTTCTTGCATCAACACACACCCTAAACCAATATGCGATGTATCATAATACATAGTGAATTCCTTTCCTGCCTCAGGCTGAATCAAGACTGGTGCTTCTGTCAAAATCCTCTTCAGCTTATCAAAACTCTCTTGCTGCTTCTCTGACCACACAAACGGAACTCCTTTTCTTAGCAACTTAGTCAACGATGCTACGATTAAGGAGAAATTTTCCACAAATCTCCGGTAATATCCTGCCAACCCCAGAAAACTTTAGATTTTTGTAACCGACCTCGGTGGTTTCCACTCCAATACTGCCTCAATCTTACGGGGATCCACCCTGATTCCCTCAGCTGAAACAACATGGCTAAGAAAAGTCACCTCCTTAAGCCAAAACTCACACTTGCTGAATTTGGCATACAACTGTTTCTCCCTTAGAACTTGCAGAACCACATGAAGATGTGCGTCATGCTCCTCTTCAGACTTCGAGTACACCAAAATGTCGTTTATGAACACCACGACAAAATAATCCAGATAGGGTTGGAAAACCCGGTTTATCATGTCCATAAACGCGGTGGTGCATTCGTCAACCCAAAAGGCATTACCAAAAACTCGTAGTGCCCATACCAAG
The DNA here is from genome assembly GCA_025506655.1 of Gossypium rotundifolium. Classification (NCBI taxonomy): domain Eukaryota; kingdom Viridiplantae; phylum Streptophyta; class Magnoliopsida; order Malvales; family Malvaceae; genus Gossypium; species Gossypium rotundifolium. The sequence goes on along the minus strand of CP106733.1, from coordinate 89,843,689 downwards.
TATGAAATGCCGTCTTATGGACATCAGCCTCCTTCACTTTAAGCTGATGGTACCCTGACCTAATGTCGATCTTAGAAAACACCGATGCACCCTTGAGTTGATCGAACAAATCATCAATCTTGGGCAAAGGATACCTATTCTTTATTGTCAGCTTGTTCAGTTGTCGATAGTCTATGCACATTCTCATTGTCCCATCCTTCTTCTTGACAAAAAGCACTGGAGCTCCCCAAGGTGATACACTTGATCGGATGAACCCTCAATCCAACAATTCCTGAATCTGAGCCTTCAATTCTACCAATTCTTTCAGTGCCATCCGATACAGAGCTATAGATACTGGCGCAGTTTCGGGTAACAAATCTATACCAAACTCAACCTCACGATCCGGAGGTAGACCCGAGAGTTTCTCTGGAAACACATCAACATAATCCCTTATGATCCAGACATCTCTCACAGCTGTACCCTTAGCTTCCAAAGCATAAACATGCACTACATATGCTTCACAACCCTTCCTAACCATCTTTTCCACCTTTAATGCAGAAACTAGATTAGATAGGCAATCTCTCCTTTTACCTATCATCACCACCTTATCACCTTCCATGGTCTTTAATACCATACGCTTAGCTGCGCAATCCAGGCTAGCCTGATACTTTACTAGCCAATCCATCCCGAGGATTAGATCGAACTCCTGAAATGGTAGTTCCATCAAGTCAGCCAAAAACACGACCCCTTGGAGTTCTAGGGGTACATTCCTATAGAGTTTACTTACTTCTACAGAGTGACCTAGAGGGCTTAATACAGTCATCTTCCTAGAAGTAAGCTCAGAGTCTAAGTGCAGAGTTTCCACTACGCTACTAGCAATGTATGAGTGGGTCGAGCCAATATCAATTAAGGTACTATAGGGTGCTCCAAAGATCAAGAACATACCGGTTATGACGTCCGGTGCGTCGCCCTCCTCCTGACGCCTCACGGCATAGACCAAACTAGGTTGCCTAGCCTCAGTACCACCGGTACCTCCCCTCGGTGCCCCACGACCTCTGCTAGCACCATTACCTCCTCTTCCTACACCACGACCTCTCGGTGGCTGTTGGTTATCCCTCTAATTCGGTGCACGATCCTGACCCTCTGATCTCATCCTAGCTGCCTTTTTCGGACAATCTCTAACTCGATGTTCTATGGACCCACATTCGAAGCATCCTCGATTACCATTCCAACACTCCTCCGTGTGAGACTTTCCACACCGAGCACACCGTGGCGGCCATTGAGGATTAGCAGCAGCAGGCCTAGCAGCTTGAGCCGACCCACCATACCTCATCCTCTTCTACTGATTACCAAAGAACCTTGAAGATCCAGAGCTCCTCTTATTCCAACTCCTATCCTGATTCCGTCTAACTGACTGTCTTACCCCTTCAGCAACCTTAGACTTCTCCACTAGGACAGCGAACTCCCATTCCTGTTGTGGAGCTATCATCATCCTCACTCATCTCTCACCCCATCCTCAACTGACATGGCGCTCATGCTCGGTACCCACAATACCACGAGCATACCTACTAATCGGAGAAATTCAAACCTCATATTCGCCATCGTCTTATTACCCTAAACCAGTTCAAGAAAGCCTTCATCAAGATCCACGTAGCTAGTTCCTATGTATTTCTTTTGGTAGGCAGCCTTAAAGAATTCCAATGTGAGATCCTCCGCCATCGCTCCATCCCTTACGGTGAGCCACCACTGGTATGACTCATCCCGAAGTAGAGAGATTATACCCTTCAACTTCTCCTCAACTATAAAATCCAAGTCATCCATGATTCTCTCAGTTGATTCGAACCAATACTCCGCCGCACTAGGTGCCACTCCAGAAACTCTTCTAAACACTTCTGCTCCATTAACCCAGAGTCGTTCAACCACGGATTTACGGGCTCCTACACCTGCGCCTGCGCCTGCCTCGGCAACTTGTTCCAACACTCGTAGCACAGCTTGGGATACTACATCGTTACCACCGGCCCGATCTTGAAACTCGGCTTCGCCGTCAGATCCCATCACATTTCCGCACTCCATGACCGTAACTCGCTAGCTCGACAAGGTCATCCCACCCCTACCACGACCACGCGGTGGACGTCCACGACCTCTTGTACTCATTCTTCTCGTTCGCGTTTATCTGATTAATAATTTTATGCATTATTAATACTGTTCACTATTTACCCATGAGCAATTTTATGAGAAATAATTTTTGAAGTGATTCTTTCGAAATCGAATCTACCTATAATCCCGGTTTCAGGCTTATCACCTAGTTCTAAGTACATCCATCACACAAACAACATTCACAGACCATATCTAACGTGTAGAGGCACTTTCGTCATTTTACTACCCAGGAGTATTTTCGTAATTTTAACTTACAGGGGTATTTTTGTAATTTTTCAAAAATAGAAGTTCTCAGATGATTTTGTTAAAAAGTATTTTGGAACTTTTAAATTCCCGGGGTATTTTGAAAAATTTTGAAATTCGGGGGTATTTCGGTAATTTTGAAGCTCGGGGGTATTTGGGTAATAAACCAGGGTAACTTGTAAAGTTTGATAATTCTGTGGTATTTCCAAATGTTGCAAACTTTGAGGGTTCTTTTTGAGAATTTTTTTCCAAGTTGATGGTGTAGCAAAAATTTTGAAAATTAGGGTCATTTTGGCAATTTTGTAGGTTAGGGACAATTTCGTAATTTTTTCAAAATCATGATATTTTCGATATTTTGCAAATTAACCTTTTGAGCACTTTATATGTAATGAAAATTTTGATTAAAACTATGGGTATTTTGGGAGTTTCATAAACTAAGGGCATTTTGTAATTTTACCACTAGGGGTATTTTAGTAATTCTACAAATCAAAATTTTTTTCAGAAAAATGTTGTAAAACAATAGTTCTCACACATTAAGAGAAATTTTAAGAGTTTTAAAACTAGGGTTTTTTATGAAAATAGGGCTAGTTCCCTTTCGGGTTTTAGTTAGGGTTTAGCCCATGAATAAGTCCTCTTAGTTAGGGTGGACCGAAGCTACGCACCAGGTAGGATTCGAGTGGAGAGGAGGTGAGTCACGGGACTGCTTAAATACCAAGCTCCCACCGAATACCAATCCTAGACATGCGCACCATGGTTACCACACCCTAACTCGGCGACTTAGACATAAGTTTGTTTAATTAAGCAATTAAGCCTTATATAGTAGTTGGGGTAGACTAGTCCTAGAGTTCAAGTACCTATCATTCTATTCTACGTTCCCAAGTTACCCATTTATCAAGTATTCACAGAATAGTCAGAGATACTTACCTGGGCGGATAAGTGCCAGAGACTCGATGCCATACTGTTCAGACTGAAAACCATTTCCATAATAATTCACAAAGGCTACAAAATGTTTTGGGCCTCGGCCCCCACAATGAAGTTTTGATTCGGCTCGATCCCAAAAATGTAACACCCCAAACCCGACCCATGAGCCTCGACCGGATCTGGTATGTCACAGAGTAAAATGTTTTGAAAGATTTTGATTAACTGGTGAAAATCTGAAAATACTGTTAAGGTTATAAAACAATGTTTGATAAAACTCAGGAGGGATTTATTTTTCAAACATGGTTGTGTTGAAAACCTTTGAAAAACATTTGATCATTTATTTTTTTTTAAATCATCAGAGTTATGGTTGACTTGGTGAATTGTGCTACCCGATGGTAACATCTTTGAAAACTCGTAGAAGTTACTTAATTTGAAAATGTTACTTTTAACCAATTCACTTAACATTTTATAGTTTCATTTGTAACATAGTATAAGTAAAGTAAAAACAACTATGTAAACGTCCAAAATAATAAACTAACGGCCTTATTACAACCCAAATCAAGAATTTAGTAAATAAACAAACTTAAATTGTATTAAATAAAATCCCAAATCCAAGGAACAAGCATGGCCGCCTCGAGTCCTCTCCGGCTCCATCTTCGCGGTCTACTCATCTGCAAAATAATATGGGAAGGGGTGAGTCACCAAGACTCAGTGTATAAATCCCCAACCCGAAAGTGCAACTCATACACAAAATACTAGTAAAACATGCAAACATGCAACCCAAACTAACCATCCAAACTCCTTTAACTACCTCGTGTGGTCAAAACCACTGGTGACTAGAGTCACAAATCAAGTGATGGGGCCAACCCATCGTGTGGTCAAAACCATCGATGACCATAGGTCACAATTATCAATATGTGGTCAAAACCATCGGTGGTACCAAACCACGGGACTTAGTCACAATTTTTCAACGGTGTGGTCAAAACCATCGTGACCGAGGTCACAATTAATCTGATAGGCCAACCCATCTTGTGGTCAAAACCACCGTGACAAATCCATAGAGAAAATCCCCTCCTCTCATCAATCCCATTACCAACATGCTCATATCATGCTTAACATATTATCATAAATCATGCATAATAGTCATGGCATAGCATATTACCCATCATGTCATCCATAACTGATTTTAAAACACAAGTGACTTACCCGAAATACATGCTCATGTCCACAAGCAAATCACTACCACAATGATTAAATCGTAACATAATAGCAATGCTAACTAATAAAGTGTGTAAGTGATTTACACACCTGTTTAACCGTAGATCTAAGGGGAAATCCCGAATCTATACGATATCATAAAATCCCAAAAGTAATCCCGTATTGCTCCAACAATCGGCAAAACACCCAACCCTTTAGATCTAATAGCCATTCGGCTATACTAATAATCCCGAAGGATATGCCGTACTCGAAATAACACTCACCTTGGTTGCTGATTTGGTCTCCTACCAAATCCTGAAACTGCACTTATTCCTGAAATCGTTGAGATCCTTACATGGCACATATTAGTTTTGGCATTAGGCATAAATTCTTAACAAATGGCCCTTGGCCGAAACTATCTATTACTTACCAAAACGGACTGAAATCCGGGAAGACTCCGTCAAAGTCCCTTAACGTTACCTACACATAAGAGAACACATCACCTTTGTTTTAAGAACACATTCGGCCAACCTTACCAAGGCCTATTCTCAACTTTCGGCACACTAAAAGGAAGAGATGAGAAATCGAATGCTAAAGAGAGACACTTACCAACCTTTGAAATCGACAGCACCTTCCTTAGGGGGATTCGACCACAGTGGATCTAATAGGAGAAGGGAGATTTAGGCAAAGAATGGAGTAGATTCGGCTTACACAAGATGGAAAGGATGGAGTTTGAGTAGAAGAGGGGGGATAGATTCGGCCAAATAGGAACAAAAGAAGAGAAGGATTTGGAAGAATTTTGAGCAATGGGGCTAGAGAGAATTCGGCCAAGAACAAATTAGGGAGAAAAAGAAAAACCAAATAAATTTTGGCACCTCTCTACTGTACTCAAAACCAATTATGGATGGCCCTAAGGAGTCCTACATTCGGCCATTGCTCCCTAAAGTGATAAATCTTATCTATTGATTATCACCCATTTGAATTAAATTAACACAACACCTATCTTCTATCCCCTCCTTTATCACCTCTTCAAAAATAAAATAAAATGATAATAATACTTACTCTTCCAGCCGAATTTAAGAGCAAAAATTAAGCTTATCCTTATCAAATTAAGAGTCCCACATACAGGCCATTAGCTCACTCCCTTCACGCCAGCATGCATAAAATAAAACACCCATTGCTGCCCATGCTACTCGAACATGGGACCTCACTGCCGCAGCCCCTTACAACGCCCCAAGCCACTTTGCTACTGATTCATTTCGTGACATAAACCCGCTTACAATCCCTTTTAAGCGCTCCTTCCTTAGCTCTCCCTTACCTTAATGCCAAAGGAAAAAATATAAAACATCATTGCGCTTCCATCAGGACTCTAACGTGAGTCCTCCCTCCTGCTTGGGCAGCATTCCCCTAAGGCCCTTAAGTGGCGCCCTTAAGCCACTATGCCAATCCGACTTTCATGTCCAACATCACCCACAAAATCTTTTGAAACCTCCTTAACTTAGCCCTTTCCTTTAATGCCAAAAAGCCCAAAATAAAACACACCCCATTGTGACTACCAAGATTCGAACCTCTTCCCTTGAAGCTCCCCTTTGACGCTACCTTCCAAGCCCTTAAGGTTGCGTCCCTTGCCACTCTTCTGCTTGACTTATTATGTCCAACTTCTTCCACAATTTCTCTTAACCCCTAACTCACCTAGCTCCTTCCTTTTAAGCACTAAAAAGAAATTTTCAGTCCTAAGTCAGACCTAGCCCGGGGTTATGACTAGGCTTTAGAATATGTCAAGCAATCAAGCACACGTATCTCTTCAAGCACACACATGGGAAAAATAATTAAATTGCAAACAACCCCTACTTTAGGATGTTACAGGGGCGTTTTCGTCATTTTTGCCCTCTAGGGGCATATCGGTCATTTTACCCATTGAGGGTATTTACGTAATTTACCTACCAAGGGTATTTTCATAATTTACCTACCAAGGGTATTTTTATAATTTACCTACTAAGGGTATTTTCGTAATTTACCTACCAAAGGGTATTTTTGTAATTTAACTACCAAGGGTATTTTCGTAATTTACCTACGAAGGGTATTTTGGTAATTTACCTACCAAGGGTATTTTTGTAATTTCACAAACTAGGGGTAATTCGATAATTTTACAAACTAGGGTATTAACAACCCAATAGAAGGTCCACTGTCGCCTCGAACGACTCAAGTATTCTAAATAGAGATAATAATGCGAAAGGGCCTAAGGCCTATTCTCGGCCCAAGTGGGCCCACACACTCCTGTGGCCCATTTAGCCCAAACCTAGCCACATATATGAGATTCATATAGTCTAGTTCACTATCTTCTACCCAATCATATAATTTCCTCATACGCGCCCCTGGCCCTTTAGGCCCACTTGGCCCCTTTTGGGCCATCGTAGCCTAACAGCCCACACTTACAAGAATACTTGTAACACCCCAAACCCGGTCAACACACCACGACTGAATTCAGTATGTTTCAGAGTGAAAGTAATTTGAAGAAAACAAGTTGCTGGTTTACTTTTGTGAAAAAGTGTTATCAAAAACATTTTGTCGTTTTGAGTTTGAAAGAAAAACTCCCTTGGGAAGATCGTTTGTCGTTTCTAGTTTTGGAAAGTCATTTGGTTTTATGAAAACCCGAGCGAGTTTAGCATAATAAAGTTAAAAACTATTCTTGTATCTGAACATAAAGAAAAACTTAGTTTGGAGGAAGTCTGAGTTAGTTTGCTGACTTCATTTATTTAGTATTACCCGATGGTAAAGTTTGAAAAACCCGATAAGTTGTACAATTTTCAAAAACGTTGATTTTACAGGTTATTAGAACATGCTATGTTATTTAACTTAGGCATAGTATGATAAAACTTAAAGCGGATAATCAAAACCCGAAATAATGAATTTTAGCGGCCTTATTACAAATCCAAAAGAAACCAAATTTCAAGAAAGTATAACCTGAAATGGAAGTTTAAAACAAAACCCGAAAACATGGTGCATGGCCACCTTGAGTCCTTCCCGGCTCCACATCCGCGATCTATGCCTCATCTGCAAAAACGTATGGGAAGGCGGTGTGTCACCGAGACTCAGTGTATAAATCCCCATCCCAAAAATAACAAGGCACTTACACATTTCATATGTCAATATGCAAATCATGCAACCCAACCTAACCAACCGAACTCCTGTGTCTACCCCATGTGGTCAAAACCACTAGTGGTCAAAACCACTAGTGACCGTAGTCACAAATCATATAAGTGTGGTCAAAACCACAGGTGGACCGTAGTCACAAATCATATGGTGGGGCCAACCCACCGTGTGCTCAAAACTACTGATGACAATCTCGTAATCAACATGTGGGGCCAACCCACTATGGTACCAAACCACTGGGACTAGTCACAATAATCCATGTGTGGTCAAAACCATCGTGACCGTAGTCACAAATAATATCCCGTGGTCATAACCATGGTGGTCAAAACCATCGAGGCTAGTCACAAATAATAAGAAAAGCGGGGCCAACCCACTGTGTGGTCAAAACCACTGGTGACAGTCTAAATCATCCTTCCCCCTCCTCTCAACATACCCATCATCATGAACACATTTTCCTGACATATTAATATGTTTGTAATACAAATATCACATAGCATAGCATAAAATAATATAACAGCATATATCGATAGCCAATCCATGTGGGACTTACCCGAGTCCACGCCATACCCATAAGGGTAACACACCGTTGTTAATAGCTATTTCACTTTTAACAAGAAACATAACCAAAGAATTAACTAATGAAGTGTGCAAGAGTTACACACCGATTACTCAGAAACGACGCTTTCTACGCTTGCATCGTCGTTAATCGACACTACCGCTATATCTGCTCATCGCTTTGCTCGATGTCGCCCACACCCAAGCGGCCAATCGCGAACAACTGACACTGCCCTTTTCTTGAACTTAGGGGCTGGGGTTCCAGATCCATCCCCACCAAATGATTGATTAGCCTTCGAGTCCATAACACACTTTAGTCACTAACTGGATCAAAGCAGTGAAACAAATTGTAAGGAATCAAGACCCGAAATTAAATCCCTTACCTAAATCGATAAAACCCCAAGGCTCTAAGCGTGACTCACAATCGAGCAATCTCAGAAGTCTCTACAAAATGACATCACCACTCCCCCTGCATTTGGCCAAACATCACATACACTAGATACCTACCTTCAACATATAACAAAATAAGAGATGATTGGCGACAGGGACACTTACCACAATACTAGCAAACCAATTGGAAAAATAAGGAAGAATAACCAACGACACTCTGCTACCACAAAACCCAAAAGAACACTTGTGAGTGCCAAAGAAATTCGGCTTCTCCATCTATAGAAATTGATAGAGAGAAGGGATAAGAGATGAGAGAGATTCGGCCAAAGTGCCAAGAACTTACCTCCACTTACTGAGGTTGACCCGTGAATCAAATAAAAGATGAAGAGAGAGAGAGTGATCTCTAACAGTTGATATTCTGTCAAGGTATTGGAAAAGAAAAGAGAAAAGTAGCAGAGGTTTCGGCAAGGAATGAAGCTTCAAGAAGGGTTCGGCTAACAACAATAAGAATAGAAAGTGGAAAAAAATAAAGAGGAGGAATGGCTTATGAGATTTTGATTCTTAAGGTTTGGCAAAAGAATGAATCACAACTGCTGAGTGGTGGGCAAGGTGGATTCGGCCAAGCACTTAAGAAGCAAATAAGTGAAAAAGAAAAACAAATAAGAAGAGAGCTAGGGAAAAAGGTTTTGGTTTTGGTACCTGAGAAATAAAAATGCAACAAGGATACTACGGGTCTTTCAATTTTTCCAAAAAGAAAAGAAATAGCTAACTGCCTTCTCTAGCTTGCCGAAAATGCTCCCCTCAGATTACAAATGAAATTTGGCACACCCCTAGCTACCCAAAATCATTTTTCCCACACTCTTAGAGTTTGCCATTTACCCAACTCTAAGCTCCCATGCCCAACTCTACAAATACCTCCTCACCACTCATCCAAATTCGTTTGAATGAGTCAAATTCCTAAATTTCCTCTCTTCCACCCATTTGAAACTGTTGACCCTTTCAAACCTCATCCATCAGAGTCCCACCTGAACACAACTTCCCCTGGTCTTGGCATCAAAATAACAAGCAGAAAGGGAATTTCTACTGCTCGAACCTAGGCTCCCTTGCTCCCTCTTGAGGCGTTCTTCTCCAAGCCCTAAGTGGCGCCTCCTTGCCACTTTTCCAAGGCACTTCTTGTGCCAGAACTCACAACCAATTATACTTAACCCCTAGCTCAATCAGATCCCTTCCTTTAGAACCCTAAAACATAACTTTTTACTATAACTCTAGCCTATCCCTAGCTCGAGCCTAGACACTAAAATAGTCCATACCAACATACCTACCATACAATATACATGCAAACACACGAATGCAAAGGCCTCTTTTTAAGGATGTTACAATACTCATGGTGGCCTCGACTATCGCGTCGATGCTTCCACTCGTGTGCTCGCATGCTGGCACGCTCGTGTGGCTACCATCACCGTGTGACTGGCATTTCGACATTTGCCGCTCTGCAAATAGAGTAGAGAGAGAGTTGTACACCTGATAGGAATTCTGAAGCTGCTAAACTGCGCTCCCAAAGCTCCTATGCCCAATGCCCACCAAGGTATCTTCTCTCCTCCTAGAATGCTCTTTATATAGCTATCTTCTCACCTTCCTTCTTTATATCTTTCCGATGTGGGATCCTTCCGCTAGCAGAGTTTAAATCCAACTCAAACACTTCTCGTCCAAACCGCAAAATAAATACTCCCTTGCTTGTCATGAGATTCGAAGCCAGGCTCCTCTATAACATAATCCACGCTGCTAGCCACTTTACCAACTATCTCCTTATTTCTAAAATCATGCGCAACTAAATATAAGTCCTATGGCCAAATTCAAAAATCCATTTAAAAAGAAAACTAAAATGCAAGCACCAAGACTTGAACTTTGGACCTCCTTCCTTCCTCTTATGGTGTCACCCCCTTGCCTCTTATGTGGCGTCACTTTGCCACTACACCACACACTCAACTTGTCATTTTTCCCCACATTTTATTCTTAAAGCCTACCTACCAACTCTTAGGGTTTTTTTCACCTAAAACCAAAATTTTCCTAAAGCCAAAGTTTGAGCCCGGGACTTCATAGAAACCCTCTAACCTTCCAAAATCACTCACCTAATAGGTCCAACTAGCACTAAAGTCATTCTCTTGTTCTCAAAAATTTTAAATGCTCCTACGCCTAAAGCCTAATGGGCCCAATCCTACTAGGGCCAACTTTGGGATGTTACAAATCTACCCTCCTTAAAGAAATTTCGTCCTCAAAATTTCCAACTATCTCATAGCCGCACAATACCGGATACACCACTATGCTTCTGCCGCGCACTCTAGTCCCAATTATCAGAATTACAAATTTTATGAATTTAGCTCATAGTTCCAATAATTAAACAAATGTTTTATGGAAGTAGTAGTTAAGAGTTGTTTTTGAAATTGCTAGCTCACTATAGTTTTTAGTCCCCTACGGTCCTCAGTATAGTCTATCATCTAAAGTAAGCCCAAGATTCACCTAGAGCAAAGAATAGCTTGAAACAGATAAGAGAACTTACTTGGTCTGAGGCTGGAGACTCGGTGTGCCACACAAAAACCTTTCAAAACCACTAAAAAATCATTTGCAAACATATTTAAAATAAACACTGAAACCCACCTCACAGCCTGAGTTTTGCAACTTAAGATCTGATACCACTAAATGTAACACCCCAAACCCGGCTTAGAAGTTAGGCCCAAATTTGGCGTGTCACATTGGGGTACTTTTTGAGAAACCATGGTTCCATTTAAAAACCTTTCTTGATATTAAAAACTAAAGTCCCAGTTTGCGTTTGTTCATTATTAATCGATATTTATTTAAAAAGTTATCACCTAAAAAATAAACTTTATGTGTTGCGAAAACAAAATTAAAATGACTGACTTATGAAAACGTGATGTTAACGACCTAATCACGAAAGCGTAGTATTTTGAAAGCAGATATTATTTAGGAAAATCGTGATACAAAATTTAGTAGATTTATAACATAATAAACTAAAAATCCAAAACTAAAACCAGAATTTAAGAGATGCCTTATTACAAAATACTAACCCAAGCTAAAAATAAGTAAAATACTAGAGTCCAAAATTGCTCGTAGTGTGGCCACCTCCGAGTCCTCTAGCACGTCGAACCGCTTATTGAGGATTACTTGAGAAAAAAACATTAAAAAGAGGGTGTGAGTTTATGAAAACTTAGTGTACATAACCCTCATAAATAAGAGCATGAATCACAACAGTTTGGGCGAAGCCCATTTCAATAACGGTGGCAATTGGGCCTTAGTCCATAAAAGCCTCAGTTGGGCCTTAACCCATAAATGTCACAAATCATATTTATCTGGGCCTGAGCCCATCTCAAGTAAAACCACATATCCAATGCATTAATGCCCATACCAACCCTGCACTCCGTCTCCTGCCTAACCCTGCACTCCTGTGGGGATTTAATTGACCCACACATCCTTACACTCCTTATGTAGCACCGGTTGTGGCACTAACTTATCGGGCAAAGATAGTCGATGGCTAAAAGCCTTGGTGGATCCACTGTCATCAAGCGACCATGCGATCCTATCTGCACTTCCCCTTTCGAATAATCTCATCCCCATGCAACATAATAACATATGAATGCAACATACAATAATAATCATAAGATAACAATCATAAATTGCATACAAGAATAATCATATAACATGTAGGGGCATTTTCGTCATTTTTACCCTTCAGAGGGCATATCGGTCATTTTACCCATCGAGGGTATTTTCGTAATTTACCTACCAAGGGTATTTTCATAATTTACCTACCAAGGGTATTTTCGTAATTTACCTACTAAGGGTATTTTCGTAATTTACCTACCAAGGGTATTTTCGTAATTTACCTACCAATGGTATTTTCATAATTTACCCACCGAGGGTATTTTCATAATTTCACAAACTGGGGGTAATTTGGTAATTTTATAAACTATGGTAGTAACAACCTAACAGAAGGTCCACTGTCGCCTCGAACGACTCAAGCATTCTAAACAGAGATAATAATGCGAATGGGCCTAAGGCCCATTCTCGGCCCAAGTGGGCCCACACTCGTGTGGCCCATTTAGCCCAAACCTAGCCACATATATGAGGTCCATATAGTCTAGTACACTATCTTCTACTCAGTCATACAATTTACTCATATGTGCCCCCGGCCCATTGGGCCCACTTGGCCCCTTTTGGGCTATCGTAGCCCAACAGCCCACACCTACAAGAATACTCATGGTGGCCTCGACTATCGCGTCGAAGCTTCCACTCGTGCATTCGCATGCTCACACGCTCGTGTGGCTACCATCGTCGTGTGACTGGCATTTCGGCATTTGCCACTCTACAACTAGAGTACAGAGAGAGTTGCACACCTGATAGGAATTCTAAAGCTGCTAAACCGCGCTCCCAAAGCTCCTATGCCCAATGCCCACCAAGGTATCTTTTCTCTCCTCCTAGGATGCTCTTTATATAGCTAGCTTCTCACCTTCCTTCTTTATAACTTTTCGATGTGGGATCCTTCCGCTGGAAGAGTTTAAATCCAACTCAAACTCTTCTCGTCCAATCCGCAAAACAAATACTCCCTTGCTTGTCATGAGATTCGAACCCAGGCTCCTCTATAACATAATCCATACTACTAGCCACTTTACCAACTAGCTCATTGTTTCTAAAACCAAGCGCAACTAAATATAAGTACTATGGCCAAATTCAAACATCCATTTAAAAAGAAAACTAAAAGGCAAGCTCCAAGTCTTGAACCTTGGACCTCTTTCCTTCCTCTTATGGCATCATCCCCTTGCCTCTTATATGGCGTCACTTTGCCACTACACCACACACTCAACTTTTCATTTTTCCCACATTTTATTCTTAAAGCCTACCTACCAACTCCTAAGTTTTTTTCACCTAAAACCAAAATTTTCCTAAAGCCAAAGTTTGAACCCGGGACTTCATAGAAACTCTCTAACCTTCCAAAATCACTCACCTAATAGGTCCAACTAGCATTAAAGCCGTTCTCTTATTCTCAAAAATTTTAAACGCTCATACGCCTAAAGCCCAATGGGCCCAATCCTACTAGGCCCAACTTTGGGATGTTACAAATCTACCCTCCTTAAAGAAATTTCATCCTCAAAATTTCCAACTATCTCATAGCCGCACAATACCGGATATACCACTACGCCTCTGCTGTGCACTCTAGTCCTAATTATCTGAATTACAAATTTTATGAATTTAGCTCATAGTTCCAATAACCAAACAAATGTTTTATGGAAGTAGTAGTTAAGAGTTGTTTTTGAAATTGCCAGCTTACTATAGTTTTTAGTCTCATACGGGCCTCAGTATAGTCTATCATCTAATGTAACAGTTTAAAACAGATAAGAGAACTTACTTTGTCCGATGCTAGGGACTCGGTGTGCCACACAAAAACCTTTCAAAACTACTTAAAAATTATTTGTAAACATCTTTAAAATAAACACTAAAACCCATGTCACAGCCCGAATTTTGCAACCCTGGCTCTAATACCACTAAATGTAACAACCCAAACCCAGCCTAGAAGTTAGGCCCGGATCTAGCGTGTCACATTGGGATGCTTTTTGAGAAACCATGGTTCCATTTGAAAGCCTTTCTTGATATTAAAAACTAAAGTCCCAGTTTGCGTTTGTTCATTATTAATCGACATTCATTTAAAAAGTTATTACCTAAAAAAACTTTGTTTGTTGCAAAAACTTAATTAAAATGACTGACTTATGAAAACGTGATGTTTACGACCTATTCGCGAAAGCGTAGTATTTTGAAAGAAGATATTGTTTTGAAAAATCGTGATACAAAGTTTAGCAGATTTAAAACATAATAAACTAAAAATTCAAAACTAAAACTAGAATTTCAGAGAGGCCTTATTACAAAATATTAACCCAAGCTAAAAATAAGTAAAATACTAGAGTCCAAAATCGCTCGTAGTGTGGCTACCTCGAGTCCTCCAAAGACGTCGAACCGCCATCAAGATTACCCGAGAAAAAATATATTAAAAAGAGGGTGTGAGTTTATGAAAACTTAGTGTACATAACCCTCATAAATAAGAGCATGAATCACAATAGTTTGGTCCGCAGCCCATTTGAATAACGGTGGCAATTGGGCCTTAGCCCATAGAAGCCTCAGTTGGGCCTTAACCCATAAATGTCACAAATCATATTTATCTGGGTCTGAGCCCATCTCAAATAAAACCACATATGCAATGCATTAATGCCCATACCAACCCTGCACTCTGTCTCCTGTCCAACACTGCACTCTTGTGGGGATTTAATCGACCTATCCATCCCTACACTCCTTATGTAGCACTGGTTGTGGCACTAACTTATTTGGCAAAGATACTTTCGGTGGCTAAAGCCTTCCCTGGATCCACAGTCATCAAGCGACCATGCGATCCTATCTGCACTTCTCCTTTCGAATAATCCCATCCCCATGCAGCATAATAACACATGAATGCAACATACAATAATAATCATACGATAACAATCATAAATCACATACAAGAATAATCATATAACATGTAGGGGCATTTTGTCATTTTTACCCTCTAGGGCCATATCGGTCATTTTACCCATCGAGGGCATTTTTGTAATTTACCTACCAAGGGTATTTTCGTAATTTTCCTACCAAGGGTATTTTTGTAATTTCACAAACTGGGGGTAATTCGGTAATTTTACAAACTAGGGTTTTAACGATCCAACAGAAGGTCCACTGTCGCCTCGAACGACTCAAGTATTCTAAACAGAGATAATAATGTGAATGGGCCTAAGGCCCATTCTCGACCCAAGTGGGCCCACACACTCGTGTGGCCAATTTAGCCCAAAACTAGCCACATATATGAGATTCATATAGTCTACTTCACTATCTTCTACTCAATCATACAATTTACTCATATGCGCCCCGACCCATTGGCCCCATTGCCCCCTTTTGGGCCATCGTAGCCCAATAGTCCACACCTACAAGAATACTCATGGTGGCCTCGGTTATCGTGTCAAAGCTTCCACTCGTGCGCTCGCACGGTCGTGTGGCTACAATCGTCGTGCGACCGGCATTTTGACATTTGTCGCTCTACAACTAGAGTAGGGAGAGAGTTGCACACCTGATAGGAATTCTGAAGCTGCTAAATCACGCTCCCAAAGCTCCTATGCCCAACGCCTACCAAGGTATCTTTTCTCTCCTCCTAGAATGCTCTTTATATAGTTATCTTCACACCTTCCTTCTTTATATCTTTCCGATGTGGGATCCTTCTGCTAGCAAAGTTTAAATCCAACTCAAACTCTTCTCATCCAATCCGTGAAATAAATACTCCCTTGCTTGTCATGAGATTTGAACCCAGGCTCTATAACATAATCTACGCTACTAGCCACTTTACCAACTAGCTCCTTGTTTCTAAAACCATGCGCAACTAAATATAAGTCCTATGGCCAAATTCAAAAATCCATTTAAAAAGAAAACTAAAATACAAGCACCAAGACTTGAATCTCGGGCCTCCTTCCTACCTCTTATGGCGTCACCCCCTTGCCTCTTATGTGGCGTCACTTTGCCACTATACCACACACTCAACTTGTCATTTTTCCCCACATTTTATTCTTAAAGCCTACCTACCAACTCCTAGGGTTTTTTCCACCTAAAACCAAAATTTTCCTAAAGCCAAAGTTTGAACACGGGACTTCATAGAAACCCTCTAACCTTTCAAAATCACTCACCTAATAGGTCTAACTAGCACTAAAGCCGTTCTGTTATTCCAAAAAATTTAAACGCTTCTACGCCTAAAGCCCAATGGGCCCAATCCTACTAGGCCCAACTTTAGGATGTTACAAATCTACCCTCCTTAAAGAAATTTCATCCTCAAAATTTCCAACTATCTCATAGTAGCACAATACCGGATTTACCACTGCGCTTCTGCTGCGCACTCTAGTCCTAATTATCTGAATTGCAAATTTTATGAATTTAGCTCATAGTTCCAATAATTAAACAAATGTTTTATGGAAGTAGTAGCTAAGAGTTGTTTTTAAAATTGCTATCTCACTATAGTTTTTAATCTCTTACGGGCCTCAGTATAGTCTATCATCTAAAGTAAGCCCAGTATCTACCTAGAGCAGTAAAGTTTAAAATAGATAAGAGAACTTACTTGGTCCGGCACTAGAGACTCGGTGTGCCACACAAAAACCTTTCAAAACCACTTAAAAATCATTTGTAAACATCATTAAAATAAACACTGAAACCCACCTCACAGCCCGAGTTTTGCAACCTAAGCTCTGATACCACTAAATGTAACACCCCAAACCCTGCCTAGAAGTTAGGCCCGAATTTGGTGTGTCATATTGGGGAGCTTTTTTGAGAAACCATGGTTCCATTTAAAAACCTTTCTTGATATTAAAAACTAAAGTCTCAATTTGCATTTGTTCATTATTAATCGACATTTATTTAAAAAGTTATTACCTAAAAAATAAAATTTGTGTGTTGCAAAAACAAAATTAAAATGACTGACTTATGAAAACGTGATGTTTACGACCTATTCGCGAAAGCGTATGTATTTTGAAAGCAGATATTATTTTGGAAAACCGTGATACAAAGTTTAGCAGATTTAAAACATAATAAACTAAAAATCCAAAACTAAAACCAGAATTTAAGAGAGGCCTTATTACAAAATACTATCCCAAGCTAAAAATAAGTAAAATACTAGAGTCCAAAATCGCTCAGAATGTGGCTACCTCCGAGTCCTCCAAAGACGTCGAACCGCCATCGAGGATTACCTGAGAAAAAAATATATTAAAAAAAGGGTGTGAGTTTATGAAAACTTAGTGTGCATAACCATCATAAATAAGAGCATGAATCACAACAGTTTGGTCCGCAGCCCATTTGAATAACGGTGGCAATTGGGCCTTAGCCCATAGAAGCCTCAGTTGGGCCTTAACCCATAAATGTCACAAATTATATTTATCTAGGCCTGAGCCCATCTCAAATAAAACCACATATCCAATGCATTAACGCCCATACCAACCCTACACTCCTGTGGGGATTTAATCGACCCACCCATCTCTACACTCCTTATGTAGCACCGGTTCGGCACTAACTTATCAGTACAGCATAGTTGCTCGGTGGTTAAAAGCCTTCGGTGGATCCACAGTCATCAAGCGACCATGAAATCCTATCTGCACTTCCCCTTTCGAATAATCCCATCCCCATGCAACATAATAACACATGAATGCAACATACAATAATAATCATAAGATAACAATCATAAATCACATACAAGAATAATCATATAACATGTAGGGGCATTTTCGTCATTTTTTTCCCTCCAGAGGGCATATATCACCATTTTATGCATCGAGGATATTTTCGTAATTTACCTACCAAGGGTATTTTCGTAATTTACCTACCAATGCTATTTTCGTAATTTACCTACCAAGGGTATTTTTGGTAATTTACCTGCTAAGGGTATTTTCATAATTTACCTACCAAGGGTATTTTCGTAATTTACCTACCAATGATATTTTCGTAATTTACCTACCAAGGGTATTTTAGTAATTTCACAAACTGGGGGTAATTTGGTAATTTTATAAACTAGGGTATTAATGACCCAACAGAAGGTCCACTGTCGCCTCGGACGACTCAAGTATTCTAAACAGAGATAATAATGCGAATGGGCCTAAGGCCCATTCTCGACCAAGTGGGCCCACACTCGTGTGGCCCATTTAGCCCAAACCTAGCCACATATATGAGATTCATATAGTCTAGTTCACTATCTTCTACTCAATCATACAATTTACTCATATGCGCCCCCGGCTCATTGGGCCCACTTGGCCCCTTTTGGGCCATCGTAGCCCAACAGCCCACACCTACAAGAATACTCATTGTGGCCTCGACTATCGCGTCGAAGCTTCCACTCCTGCGTTCGCACGCTCACACGCTCGTGCGGCTACCATCACCGTGTGACCGGTATTTCGGAATTTGCTACTTTATAACTAGAGTAGAGAGAGAGTTGCAAACCTGATAGGAATTCTGAAGTTGCTAAACAGCACTCCCAAAGCTCCTATGCCCAATGCCCACCAAGGTATCTATTCTCTCCTCCTAGAATGTTCTTTATATAGCTAGCTTCTCACCTTCCTTCTTTATAACTTTCTGATATGGGATCCTTTCACTAGCAGAGTTTAAATCCAACTCAAACTCTTCTCGTCCAATCCGTAAAATAAATACTCCCTTGCTTGTCATGAGATTCGAACCCAGGCTCTTCTATAACATAATCCATGCTGCTAGCCACTTTACCAACTAGCTCCTTGTTTCTAAAACCAAGCGCAACTAAATATAAGTCCTATGGCCAAATTCAAAAATCCATTTAAAAAGAAAACTAAAAGGCAAGCACCAAGACTTGAACCTTTGACCTCTTTCCTTCCTCTTATGGCGTCATCCCCTTGCCTCTTATATGGCGTCACTTTGCCACTACACCACACACTCAACTTTTCATTTTTCCCCACATTTTATTCTTAAAGCCTACCTACCAACTCCTAGGTTTTTTCCACCTAAAACCAAAATTTTCCTAAAGCCAAAGTTTAAACCCAGGACTTCATAGAAACTCTCTAACCTTCCAAAATCACTCACCTAATAGGTCCAACTAGCACTAAAGCCATTCTCTTTTTCTAAAAAATTTTAAACGCTCCTACGCCTAAAGCCCAATGGGCCCAATCCTACTAGGCCCACATTTGGGATGTTACAAATCTACCCTCCTTAAAAAAAATTTCGTCCTGAAAATTTCCAACTATCTCATAGCCGCACAATACCGGATATACCACCACACTTCTGTTGCGCACTCTAGTCCTAATTATCTGAATTACAAATTTTATGAATTTAGCTCATAGTTCCAATAATTACACAAATGTTTTATGGAAGTAGTAGTTAAGAGTTGTTTTCGAAATTGCCAGCTCACTATAGTTTTTAGTCTCATACGGGCCTCAGTATAGACTATCATCTAAAGTAACAGTTTAAAATAGATAATACAACTTACTTTTTTCGATGCTAGAGACTCGGTGTGCCACAAAACAACCTTTCAAAACTACTTAACAATTATTTGTAAACATCTTTAAAATAAACACTAAAACCCATGTCACAGCCTGAGTTTTGCAACCTAGGCTCTAATACCACTAAATGTAACACCCCAAACCCATCCCATCTCAAATAAAACCACATATCCAATGCATTAATGCCCATACCAACCCTGCACTCCTGTGGGGATTTAATCGACCCACCCATCCCAACACTCCTTATGTAGCACTGGTTGCGGCACTAACTTATCGGTGCAGCATAGCTACTCGGTGGCTAAAAGCCTTCGGTGGATCCACAGTCATCAAACGACCATGCAATCCTATCTACACTTCTCCTTTCGAATAATCCCATCCCCATGCAACATAATAACACATGAATGCAACAGACAATAATAATCATACGGTAACAATCATAAATCACATACAAGAATAATCATATAACATGTAGGGGCATTTTTGTCATTTTTGCCCTCTAGGGGCATATCGGTCATTTTACCCATCGAGGGTATTTTCGTAATTTACCTACCAAGGGTATTTTCGTACCAAGGGTATTTTCATAATTTGCCTACCAAGGGTATTTTTGTAATTTCACAAACTTGGGGTAATTTGGTAATTTTACAAACTAGGGTATTAACGACCCAACAGAAGGTCCATTGTCGCCTCGAACGACTCAAGTATACTAAATAGAGATAATAATGCGAATGGGCCTAGGGCCCATTCTCAGCCCAAGTGGGCCCTCACACTTGTATGGCCCATTTAGCCCAAACCTAGCCACATATATGATATTCATATAGTCTAGTTCACTATCTTCTACTCAATTATACAATTTACTCATATGCGCCCTTGGCCCATTGGGCCCATTGCCCTCTTTTGGGCCATCGTAGCCCAATAGCCCACACTTACAAGAATACTTATGGTGGCCTCGACATCGTGTCAAAGCTTCCACTCGTGCGCTCGCACGCTCGTGTGGCTACCATCGTTGTGTGATCGACATTTCGACATTTACCGCTCTACAACTAGAGTAGATGGAGAGTTGCACACCTGATAGGAATTCTGAAGCTGCTAAACCGCGCTCCCAAAGCTCCTATGCCCAACGCCCACCAAGGTATATTTTCTCTCCTCCTAGAATGCTCTTTATATAGCTATCTTCTCACCTTCCTTCTTTTTATCTTTTCGATGTGGGATCCTTCTGCTAGCAGAGTTTAAATCCAACTCAAACTCTTCTTGCCCAATCCGCAAAATAAATACTCCCTTGCTTGTCATGAGATTCGAACCCAAGCTCCCCTATAACATAATTTACGTTGCTAGCCACTTTACCAACTAGCTCCTTGTTTCTAAAATCATGCGCAACTAAATATAAGTTCTATAGCCAAATTCAAAAATCCATTTAAAAAAGAAAACTAAAATGCAAGCACCAAGACTTAAATCTTGGACCTCCTTCCTTCCTCTTATGGCGTCACCCCCTTGCCTCTTATGTGGCGTCACTTTGCCACTACACCACACACTCAACTTGTCATTTTTCCCTAAATTTTATTCTTTAAGCCTACCTACCAACTCCCAGGGTTTTTTTCACCTAATACCAAAATTTTCCTAAAGCCAAAGTTTGAACTCGGGACTTCATAGAAACCCTCTAACCTTCCAAAATCACTCACCAAATAGGTCCAACTAGCACTAAAGCCGTTATCTTGTTCTCAAAAATTTTAAACTCTCCTACGCCTAAAGCCCAATGGGCCCAATCCTACTAGGCCCAACTTTGGGATGTTATAGAGAGCAAGACCAATGTTTATTCAGCAAATTCGCGAAGCTCAAAATAGTGACAAATAGCTTCAAGCTAAAAGAGTTCAGTTTGAATCGACTAGTGATTCGGACTATCAAATTGGGACCGATAATTGTTTGATGTTCCGATGTAGGATTTTTGTACCGAAAGATACCGAGCTTATTCATAAAATTCTTCATGAGGCACGTAATAGTTGTTTATCCATTCATTCGAGCAGTATGAGAATTTATAATGATTTGAAGAAATTGTATTGGTGGTTGGTATGAAACGAGATATTTTAGAATTTGTTTCAAGATGTTTGATTTGTCAACAAGGAAAAGTTGAACACCAAGTACCTTTGGGTTTACTTCAGCCAGTGATGGTACCTGAATGGAAATAGATGGGTCGTTGTTGATAGATTGACAAAATCGACTCATTTTATTCTAGTACGTACCGACATTCACTTGATAAGCTAGCCGAATTGTACAATGCTGAGATTGTTAGATTACACAGAATGCCTATTTCTATTATTTCAGATAGAGATCCGAGGTCTTATGTCGAGATTTTGGAAAATGTTGCATTAAACTTTCCATACGAAGTTGAACTTTAGTACCACTTTTCATCGCAAACCGACGGCCAATCCGAAAGAGTAATATAGATTCTCGAAGATATGGTCCGATGTTGTGTTTTAGAATTCAAAGGGTGTTGGGAGAAATATCTACCTTTAGTCAAATTTGCTTATAAAAATAGTTTTCAATCGAGTATAAAGATGGCACCGTATGAGGCATTGTTTGGCCGAAAGTGTTGAACTCCGTTGTAATTGTAACAACCCGATTTTGGGCCTAGTCGAAATAGTGGTGCGAGATCACAAATCTGAGTTAGTAAAATGAGTTTTCAAGGCATTTGATATGTTTGCATGATATAATGAAAGTTTATGTAGAGATCTTATGAAATTGGCATTAAAGGGTTCCATTATGACTAAATTGCAAAAGTTGCAAAATATGAGATTTTAGAAGCTTTTTGTATGAAATAGCTTTGGATTATTAATTAGAAGTCCTTAAATAGAAATTTGCCCGAATTATAAATTTTGGATAAAATTGGACATGAGTTAGAATTTTATGAAGAATTAGTGGGAAGGGCATTTTGGTCATTTACCAATTAAATAGTTAAAAAGGGAAAAAGATGATAAAAATCTTATTCATCTTCTTCCCCAAGTGCCAAAAATTAGAGAGACTCTATAGCTAGATTTCTTCAATTTTTTAAAGCTTGCAAGTAAATGTATACTAACTTCGTTTTTAATATTCTTCATATTTTTGGAGTCCTCGTATTATGAATTAGCTATTTATAACTATAAGTTGAGCTAGAATTCATGTCCATAAAAATACCCATGTATGACATGCTTGTAAAATGATGTTTTATGGAAAATTATGAGAGTTTGATGTTAGATAAACATCTTTTCATAAGTGAATTTCATGAAAAATGTTAGTATGGACTAATTTGTAATAATTATGAAATTGGTCATACATAATAGAAATAGTGAGAATTGATGATTGATATAGTAGAGGAAATGAATCAGCTAAGCATGAAGTTTAAGAAAGTTGAATGAAAATCATTTTACGAGCCTAGGGGCAAAAGTGTAAATATGAGAAAGTTTAGGTGCAAAATGGAAATTTTTCCAAAGTATGAGTTATGAATTAATTTAGTCAATATGAGTATTAAATAAGCTAAATTATTATTATAGATCAAGAGAAATGAAGTCCAGACTGAAACCATGGCAAGAACAAAGTCGAGGACTAAATTGCAATATCTACATACATTTTGTACATTGAGGTAAGTTTGTATGGTTTCCAAGCTTCATGAATATTTTCATTGCATTGCTTGTTATGTTGTTAAATATACATGAGGATGTTTAATGGTATGTTAAACAAAGAAATTAATGAGATTAAGCTTGAGAAAGTCCCGATTGAAGTTGAATTACTTAGGATACTCGATCTACCACATGAGATCAGAAAGCCCGCATAAAACCAAGCCAAGGCATGGCATCGACAATCAAGAAAGTTCTCATGTAAGTACAAGACAAGTCTTGGCATTGAAGAGTTATTATGAGATGAAGACCCATGTAAGCCCAAGCCAAGGCATGGCATTGGTGAGTTTCCAAGCAAAGATGCCATGTAAGTCCAAGACAAGTCTTGGCATTGTAAAGTTATCATGAGATAAAGATTCCATGTAAGTCCAAGCCAAGGCTCCGAATTGGTGAGTATCAAGGAAGATTTTATGTAAGTCTAAGCCAAGGCTCGACATTGACAAAGTAAAGATACCAAGTAAGACTATGTCAAGTCATAGCAATGGTAAGTTCCCAAGGGAACCTACAAGGAAGACCTCGTGTAAGTCCATGTCAAGACATGGCATCGATATCAAGAAAGAGATCCCATTGTAAGACTATATGGAGGATAAAGTATTGGCATCAAGATACATATGGGATGAGATTTAGTATCCTCGGTTATTCATAGTAATTCATTAGGCATAAGAGTAAAGATTGAATGAGAAAGCAAGTAGTTAAGTAAGTAAAGCTATCATCAAGTCATGCTAGTTAAAGTTAACTAAGAGTATTACACATGTGGTGAATGATGAAGTTGAGATTATGCTTATCGTAGTAAAGTATGCTTGATCTATGTGATCAAGTGATACAGTACCTTGTTTACCTCACAAGCATGAGACTAGTAAGTATCATGAGTTATGTAAGAATCTTCAAGAGTAAGTAAGCTCAAACACATGAGTTAGGCAATGCCTTTTTTATGATGAATGAGTTTTGATTAAGAAATTATAATGCTATGTACATTACATGTAAACTTACTAAGCTAAATGCTTACATCTTTAATTCTTTCTTTCTATGTAGTCCTGCCAAGCTAACTTCTGGATCATTGAAGTGGGAGCTCGAAGCACACTATCAATCACTATTTTGGTATATCCATGTTGTTTATATTAAGTATGGCATGTATAGGAAGCATTTCATTTGGAATATGTCTTAAGAAGGGACAAAGTGTAGGCTATCAAGTTTATTACTCTTTTGTATATGGCAAAAGAGATTGGCCAAGTTTGACTAAGTATATATGTATATTTATATCAATGAAGTATGCAACTTTGTTAATAGTAGACAAAATATTTTAATTGTTGAATTTGGCTTGAGATTGATCTTGATTTCATGGTGGTAATTGGCTTAGTAAATAGCCTCTACGTGCCCACACGGATAGACACATGGGTGTGTGTCTAGACCGTGTGCTCCCTGCATGTTAGTGTCTTAAGTCAGAATGGACCACGGGCTAACCCCACGCACTTTTTTATAGGTCATGTGTGACACACGGTTAGCACATGGGCGTGTGCTCCAAGCCATGTGAATAAGTCAGTATGTCAAGGTACGGCACACGGTCTAGGGCCACGGGTGTGTCAGGGCCGTGTGTAATTAGTCAGTGTCGACCACGGGTGAAGGACACGGGTATGTCCCAAGTCATACTAGCGTGTGATCCCTGTTGTGAGGAAAAGTTTCCTGTTGAGTTTTGAAAGACTCCAGACACAAGTTTAAAGCCTGGTAGGCCCATGAAATATATGTTTGAATAAGAAAGATAAGTTTTTATTTTGGAACGAAATTTTATGGCCTGTAAATATATGTTTAGTAAATTTCAAGTACAGTAATGTCTCGTATCCAGTCCCAGCCTTGGGGTGTTACATTTAGTGGTATCAGAGCTGCGGTTTAGTCAGTTTTAGGACTAACGTAGCATAAGCAAGAGTATAGCTATACATGCCATACGTAAGAATGTTTTTATAATGATAGTGTGATGACTCTTGACGACTTAAATTATGTTTATACATATAGTAAATGAATCCTAATACATCAATGGCGGATGATGTAAAAAGCAATACGCCGACTCCCGCTGAACGGACGGTGCCTGATGAGGATGAGAATAGACCCACTACGGTGAGTCAGAGAGGAGGAAAAGAGGCTAGATAAGCTTCCTCCTTATGATGAATACATGGTATACAGAGTTCATTCGTATGAACCCGAATGCACAACCTCCTCCAACCCTGCCTATTCCTCAACCTATCCCAGTAGCCCCTCAAGTAGTAGAGGTGGTAAGAGGAGACAAACCTTCAGTTGATAGGATCAGCAAACATGGGGCAGATGAATTCCAGGCTTAAAGAGATGATGATTCAGAAAAGGTTGAGTTCGTTAGAAAATACCATCAGGGTATTTAATGAATTAACATGCACATCTAAGGAATGCTTGAAGTGTGTACTTTCTCTTTTAAGAGATCCTGCCTATCAGTGGTGGAACACCTTGGTGTCGATTGTATCAAGAGAAAAGATAACATGAGAATTCTGCCAAGAGGAGTTTAAGAAAAAGTATATCATCCAAAGGTTTATGGATCAGAAAAGAAATGAATTCTTAGAATTGAAGTAAGGCAAGATGTCTATGACTGATTATGAGTGTGAGTTTGTATGAATCAGCAAATGTGCTTGAGAGTGTGTATTTACTAAGGCCATCATAAGCAAGAGATTCAAAGATGGACAAAATGATGACATCAAGTTGTTTGTTGCTATCCTAGAATTAAAAGAATCTGTGGTGTTAGTAGAAAGGGCTTGTAAAGCCGAAGAGTTAGTAAAAGAAGAGAAAATCTGAAATGGAGTCTCGTGACTTGAAAAAGAGATAGTGGAATAAGTCATTCCAACCCTCTTCTAATAAGTTAAGAGATTTCTCCACCTGATCAGCTACTTCCACTAGGTTTTTAAGGAAGGATAAGGGTAAGCAGTATTCGAGAAATAAGACACAAACTACTTCAGTCGCTAGCATAGGGAATATTGATCAGATAGACCTGAATGCCCACAGTGTGGCAGATGTCATCTCGATGAATGCTGAGCGCATGAAAATGTTTGTTTCAGATGTGGTTCCCATGATCACTTTATAAAAGATTGTCCTGAGATGATAAAAGAAGAGGGAACTCATAACCCTAGATGTAACACCCCAAACCCGGTCAAATGATATGATCGAATCTGACATGTCACAGAAAAGAAAATTTTGGGAACCGAACCTAAACCCAAAGTTGAGGGAAATTTGCAAGTCTCTATGCCTTTGGCGAGGATATAGAAAAATTGTTTAGTTTAGATTTCTTAATCAAAATCGATTTTAGGAAAAATCACATTAAGTGAGTGTTGGAAATAGAATTTTGGTTCTAGTTGTAAATTCGAGACGATTTGTTACTAAAACCCACCATTAATTAACCAATTATAAAGCCATAAATTCAAAGTTTTTATTATTATCATTTCTAAAAAAAAAAAAAAACTCATTTTGACGATTTACTAGACAACCATGCAAATATCATAAAAAAAAACCAGATTACGTTTAAATGGCCTTATTACAACACCCAAAATCCAAATTTAAAGAGTTGTGATTAAAATAAATACTAAAGTAGAGTTTATTAAAGCATTACGCGTGGCCACCTTGAGTCCACCCAGCTCCATGTCCACAGTCTAAGGATTACCTGCAAAATTTCATAGAAAGGGTGAGTCACCGAGACTTAGTGTGTAAATCCCCATTTCAATGAGCTTTAGGCTCTCTCACAAATTCATATGTGTTATGTATGTAATGCAACCCAATCAACCTATCATGTTCAATCTCCGCATCTCCTGAATCTACCCAATAACTATGGCACCTAGCCACTAGTGGTACCTAACCACTGGTGGTTCCAAACCACTAGAGACAAATGTAACAAAAGATAATACATGGGGCCAACCCACTTGTGGTACCAAACCACTAGTGACAATCCCGTAATGAATATATGTGGGGCCAACCCACTGTGGTACCAAACCACCGGGACGAATCACCAAATAGTATATATGTGGTACCAAACCACTGGTGGTTCCAAACCACTGAGACTTAGTCACAAAGGTATTATGTGGGGCCAACCGACTTGTGGTACTAAACCACTGGTGACAGTCTAAAAGAGATCACGTTTTCTCCCTCATCACATCACACCCTAAGTCCATACCATGTTTAACAGTCAATATCATATGATCTTACATTCAAATGCATAACAACCAACCATTTCATTCATACATACTTTTGCTAACAATAGAGTATCACGAAACTTACCCAGAATCCTTGATCCAAACTCACAAGGGTATTTCTAGTGACTAATATTGTCACTTCGACTTTTAGACATACAGTTAATAACATAACTAACATACAATGTGTGTGAGAGTTACACACCTGCTAACACGTAATGTCACGCTCTCTACGTCGACACTAACGCTAATCAAAACTACTACTATATGCCAACGACTTTGCTCAAAAGCCAGCCCACAACCCGGTGGCCAATCTCGAACCGCTGACACTGCTCGCTTCATAAACTTAAGGATTGGGTTTACGGGTCCAATCCCCTCCTTCACCTGATCGGTACTTGATTCCATCAAAAGACCTTGTCAGTCGCTACCATCATAACATATGGTTGTTAAACCATAACATAGGGTTAAGGTAATAATACAATAACGAGTCTAATAAGTCTAAGGAGGACACCCTTACCTTGAAATCCCAAAAGAGAGGCTTAAGGATCTAGACAATTCAATCTACTCCGATTCCTGATGTGTCGTCCCAAAGAAAAACAGAACACAAGAATGGTCAAAACATTAATCAAAACATAACCTTACCAACCCAATTAGCCTTTGGGCTTTGGCTTTTCAAAATCAAAAGAGAAAGGTGAAATATAGGAGAAATCGTCACTTACCTTAATACAGAGGATTCGGCTAATCCTAATAGATTTCGGCACTTAACACCCTAGAAGAAGAATTTTGGAGAAGGTTAGGGAGGAAGATGAAAGAGTCACAAATTAAACAAAAAGAACTATAGGTGAGATGTAGAAGTTTCAACTTTTGAGAAGTTCAAAAGAAAATATGATGCAAAGAAATCTATGGGGATTCGGCTTATTGAAAAAGAATGGAGAAGAGAATAAAGATCATAGGACATTCGGCCATGGCATAGTTGTGGAGATGAAAATGGAGTTAAGGGTTTCAGCTTTTGAAAAGAGATGATTGAGAGAAGAGGAGTAAAATGGAATGACAAGAATCAATAGAGCCGGTAAAGAAGAAGAAAGATTTCGGCAAAACTTAGGGCAGATTCAACTATGGCAGAAAAATGTAAAGAGAAGGCATGCTTAAGA
This sequence comes from Gossypium rotundifolium, assembly GCA_025506655.1. Classification (NCBI taxonomy): domain Eukaryota; kingdom Viridiplantae; phylum Streptophyta; class Magnoliopsida; order Malvales; family Malvaceae; genus Gossypium; species Gossypium rotundifolium. The sequence continues at coordinate 89,815,028 of CP106733.1, read as the reverse complement.
GGGTTTTGGCCCACACTTAGAAAGAAGAAAAAGAGAATGGATGAAGACCCTAAATGTCGAGAATGAAAAAAAGATACTCACCTGACTACATAAAATTTTGGCACTTACTAACCAAAAGCCTAAAATGCACACTTTGAGAACTAAAATATATGCTACCAACGAAGGAATTTTGGTACACCTTAGCCACTCTAAAATCGATTTCCCCCTCTCCATTGTGTTTGATATTCATCCAACACCAAGCTCCCATGTCCATCCCCAACTTTTTCTCCTTGAATCACTCTTGACCACCTATTTGAAATGATTTGAACACTTCAAACTCCCATTCAAATCTGTTGACCAACCCTTTCTCCTTGAATTTCTCTTGACCACCTATTCAAATGTGTTGACCCCTTCAACACTTATCTATCCAGAGTCCACGTTGAATGCAACTCTCCCCCACCTTGGCGTCAAAATAAATCTCCAAAAGGGGATTCACACAGCTCAAACCTCCTCTCTACCAGATCCCTGAGGCGTCACCTTCCTGAGCTTTAAGTGGCGCCTCCTTGCCACTTCACCAATACATTTCTTGTGTCAAAACACACCAACACCAACCCTTAAGTCCTATCCCATGCAGCTCTCCCCCCTTAAAGTGCCCAAAAAGAAAAATTTTACCAATGCTCTGACTTACCCCTAAGTCATTCCTGGATCCCAAAGCACCTTAAACTAGCATGTCAAGCATAGCATTCACACACAAACACACAAATGCGTAGCCCCTAATTTAGGATGTTACACTAGATTTAGGGGTATGGTCAAAGGTAGACCGCAGATGAACCTTGGAAGTGGGGTAGGTGGTAGAGGTCACCCTAGAGAACAGGCTGCAAGACCTGAGGGTAGGGCACCTACGAGGACATATGCCATTCGCGCTCGCAAAGAGGCATCTTCTCCTTATGTCATTACTGGTACCTTTTATCTTCATGATATTAAAGTTATTGCATTAATAGATCCCGGATCCACACACTCTTACATTTGCATGGAACTACTATCCGGTATGAGTATGCCTATATAGTCTACAGAATTTATGATTAAGGTGTCTAATCCTTTAGGAAAAAGTGTTTTAGTTGATTAAGTACGTAAAGACTGTCCATTGATGATTAGAGGTCATTATTTTAAAGCAAACCTTATGTTCTTACCATTTGATGATTTTGACATCATTCTTGGCATGGATTGGTTGACCACCCACGATGTAATAGTTAATTATGGGAAGAAATATATTAAGATGAGATGTGAGAATGGGGACACTCTTCATGTAGAATCATATGAACCGGGTAGATCGCCGATAATAATTTCTCATATGACGACATAGAGATATATTAAAAAAGGGTATGAGGCGTACCTTACCTTTCTGATGAATACTAGAGAAATAGAGCTAAAGATTGAGTCAGTACCGATATTGTATGAGTACTTGGATGTTTTTTCTGATGAATTACCAATACTACCACCAGTTAGAGAGGTTGAGTTTAGCATTGATCTAGCTCCCAGTACTGTACCAATATCTATTACTCCTTACATAATGGCTCCAACGGAGTTGAGAGAGTTGAAGTCACATTTGTAAGAGTTAAAAGATAAAGGCTTTGCAAGATCAAGTTGTTCTCCATGGGGTGCTCTAGTTTTACTTGTGAAAAAGAAAGATGGCACCATGAGATTGTGTATAGACTACCGTCAGTTTAATAAAGTGACAGTTAAGAACAAGTACCTATTACCTAGAATCGATGATTTGTTTGATCAATTGAAGGGAGCCACCGTGTCCTCCAAAATAGACTTGAGATCGGGATACTACCAGTTGAGACTAAGAGACTCAGATGTGTCGAAGATCGCTTTTCGAACAAGTTGTGGGCATTATGAACTTTTAGTCATGCCTTTTGGTTTGACCAATGCCCCTGTGGCATTCATGGATCCAATGAATCATATTTTTAGGCCATACTTCGACAAGTTTGTAGTCATTTTTATTTATGACATATTAATTTATTCCTGTAATGAGCCTGACCATAATGAGCACTTACGGATAGTTTTATAGATTCTATGAGAAAATCAATTGTATGCCAAGTTCAGTAAAAGTCAATTTTGGCTCAAGGAAGTAGGATTTCTGAGACATATTGCCTAAGGAGATAGAGTACGAGTGGACCCAAGTAAGATTTCGGCTATAATAGACTAGAAACCACCGAGGAATATCTCTGAGATCAGAAGTTTTCTAGGCCTAGCCGGCTATTATAGGCGATTCTTCAAGGGGCTTTCCATGATTGCAACTCTGATGACGAAATTGCTACAGAAAAATGTGAAGTTTGAGTGGACAGAAAGATGCCAACAAAGTTTCAAGAAATTGAAATCATTATTTACAGAAGCTCCAATTTTAGTACAACTTGAGATGGGGAAAGAATTTGTGATTTACAACGATACTTCCTTAAACGAGTTAGGCTGTGTACTTATGTAAGAAGGCAAGGTTATTGCTTATGCCTCCAGACAGTTGAAGCCTCATGAGAGGAATTATTCGACGCATGATTTAGAGTTGGCTGCCATAGTCTTCGCTTTGAAGATTTTAATACACCATCTATATGGTGAAAGATGTCAAATTTTCACCGATCATAAAAGTCTGAAGTACTTGATGACACCGAAAGAGTTGAATTTAAGGCAGCGGAGATGGTTAGAGTTGATAAAAGACTATGAGCTAATCATTAACAACCATCTTGGAAAGGCGAATGTAGTCACTGATGCTTTGAGTAAAAAGTCCCTATTTGCGTTAAGGGCATTGATTTCACAGATGACTTTATCCGACGATGATTCTATTATAGTTGAGTTGAGAGCTAGACCATTGTTCCTCCAATAGATCATTGAGGCTCAAAAAGAAGATAGTGAATTGCAAGCCAAGAAAACTCAGTGCGAGTCAAATGTTGAGTCCGATTTCTAGATTAGATCCAATGGAAGTCTGATGTTCAAAGATAGAGTTCGTGTACTGAGAAATGAAGAGCTTATTCAGAGAATTTTGCATGAGGCAGATAACGGATGTTTATCTGTACATCCGGTAGTACCAAGATGTATAAGGATTTGATGCAACGGTATTGGTGGCCGATACTAAAGAAAGATATTTCAGAGTTCGTTTCAAGATGCTTGATTTGTCAACAAGTAAAGGCTGAACACCAAGTACCTTCGGGTTTGCTTCAACTAATTATGATTCCCAAGTGGAAATGGGACAATATCACTATGGATTTTGTAACGGGATTGCTGTTGTCTCCGAGCAAGAAAGATGCTGTATGGGTTTTGGTTGATAGACTCACAAAGTTAGCCCATTTTATACTTGTACGAATTGACTACTCACTAGACAATTTGGCAAACTTGTAAGTTTCAAAAATAGTAAGCCTTCACGGAGTCCCATTGTCAATCATATCGGATAGAGATCCAAGATTCACATCCAGATTTTAGAAGAAGTTACAAGAAGCCTTGGGTTCAAAATTGATTTTTAACACAGCTTTTTATCCTCAAGCTGACGGTCAGTCGGAGAGGTTAATTCAAGTACTCGAGGATATGCTCAGATGTTGTATTCTCAAATTCCAAGGTAGTTGGGAAATGTTTCTCCCATTGATAGACTTTACCTACAATAATAGTTTTCAATCAAGCTTGAAGATGGCACCTTATGAGGCTCTATATTGGCGTAAGTGCCAGATGCCTCTATATTGGACTGAACTCAAAGAAAACCAAATTCACAGGGTTGATTTGGTTAGAGAAACTGTACAGAAGGTGAAAGTAATTCGAGAAAGTTTAAAGGCTACTTCTGACGATCAAAAATCCTACTCGTATTTAAGAAGAAAAAAATAGAGTATCAAGTCAGGGATAAAGTTTTCTTGAAAGTGTCACCATGGAGAAAAGTTATCAAATTCGACCAGAAAGGCAAGTTGAGTCCATGTTTCATCGGACCATATGAGATTATTGATAGAGTTAGGCTAGTAGCTTATCGATTGGCTTTACTGTCTGAATTAGAAGAGATACATGATGTGTTTCACGTGTCCATGTTGCGACGCCACCGATCAGACCCTTCGCATGTTATTACATCGACAGAAGTAGAGATTCAACCTGACATAACTTATGGTGAAGAACCAGTTAAGATTTTAGCTTGGGAAGTCAAACAGTTGAGAAATAAGAATATCTACCTTGTTAAAGTATTATGTAAAAGACATGGAGTAGAGGAAGCTACGTGGGAACCGAAAGAAATCATGAGAAATCAGTACCCAAACCTCTTTGTTGGTAAGATTTTTTAGGACAAAAATCCTTAAGGGGGAGAATTATAACAGCCAATTTAGGGCCTAGTCGGAATAGTGGTGTGAGATCACAAATCCGAGTTAGTAAAATGAGTTTTAATGGTATTTGAGATGTTTGCATGATGTTATGAAAGTTTTATGTAGAGATTTTATGAAATTGGCATTTAAGGGGTCCATTAGGACTAAATTGCAAAACTTACAAAATATGAGATTCTAGAAGGCTTTTGTATGAAATAGATTTGGATTATTAATTAGAAGTCATTAAATAGCAATTTTCCCAAATTATAATTTTTTGACAAAATTGGACATGAGTTTGAATTTTATGAAGAATTAGTGGGAAAGGCATTTTGGTCATTTACCAATTAAATGATTAAAAAGGGAAAAAGGTGATAAAAATCTTATTCATCTTCTTCACCAAGTGCCGAAAATTAGAGAGACTCCATAGCTAGGTTTCTTCAATTTTCTAAAGCTTGCAAGTAAGTGTATACTAACTCCGTTTTTAATATTCTTCATATTTTTGGAGTCCTCGTATTATGAGTTAGCTATTTATAGCTATAAGTTGATCTAGAATTCATGTCCGTAAAAATACCCATGTATGATATGCTTGTAAAATGATGTTTTATGGAAGATTATGAGAGTTTGATGTTAGATAAACATCTTTTCCTAAGTGAATTTCATGAAAAATGTTAGTATGGACTAATTTGTAATAGTTTTGAAATTGGTCATACGTAATAGAAATAGTGAGAATTGATGATTGGTATAGTAGATAAAATGAATCAGCTAAGCATGAAGTTTAAGAAAGTTGAATGAAAATCAATTTATGAGCCTAGGGGCAAAAGTGTAAATATGAAAAAGTTTAGGGGCAAAATGGAAATTTTGTCAAAGTATGAGTTATGAGTCAATTTAGTCAATATGAGTATTAAATGAGCTAAATTAATATTATAGATCAAGAGAAACGAAGCCTAGACCGAAACCGTGGCGAGAACAAAGTCGATGACTAAATTGTAATATCTACAAACATTTTGTACATTGAGGTAAGTTTGTATGATTTCCAAAATTCACGAATATTTTCATTGTTGTAACATCCTAAAATTTGAGTATTTAATTGATGCATGTTTTAGTGCTTAACGTGAGTACAATAAAAGTTTTCATGTTTAGTATGGTCTTGAGAAGACTTGAGAACTATTCGGAATTAGAATAAATTTTAGTAAGGAGTATTTCATTGAAGGGGATCAAGTGACCTTGAGGTTTAAGTAAAATTAAGTGTTTAAAACTAGCACAAGAGAAGCTAGTAGCAAGGTGGAGTTGGCACATGCATGTTTGCTTGAGGGAGAGGTTCGAATCTCCTAGCATGCAAGTTGAAGCTTTTATTTTTGCTTTTCCTTAGCAAGTGTCGGTCATGGATAAGGATTGATGAGTTGGATTAATTTTTTTTATGGCAAGAGGATCATGGGAATAAGGCAAGTGATAACTTAGGAAAAGGAATCATATGGAAAAGGCATGTAATGGGGACATAAGGCTTAAAACAAGGGCTCTATTTTGGAAAGCTTTGAATGGCTAATTGTCCATGAACTTGGATGGTTTTAGGGCTAGGGGATGGTCAATTTTGGTTAGCATTGGGTAAGGAAGATGCTAGCTTTGGTCATTTTCATTTTGGCATTTTGGTGTATCAATAGCTTTCTCTCCAAAAATCTTTCTCTCCAAACTTATTCCTTAGTCGAATATGTCTTGAACAATAGGTAAAATTTGTGTTTTGTTTTGGCCATTTCATTTTGACCATTTCGGTATTACCTTACTTTCTCCCAAAAATCTTTTTCTCCTTGTGCCGAAACCATACATTCTTAAAGGGCATTTTCTTTTCTTTTTCTTTTCACCCTTGCCGAATGTACCATTGTCTTAACCACTCTTTCTTTGCTTTTCTTTTACCATTGATAAAAGAATTATAAACCTATCATCTTCTTTCTTTTTCTTTCTCTTTTCTCTATTGGAAACTGAGTCAACATCATCTCTTTCTTTCATCTCTCATGGCCGAATGTTACTAAGCACTATCTCCTTCAATTTTTCCTTCATAATCGAATTTTCTTTCTACTCACAACTTAATCAATCTGTTAGTGGCTAGTATAATATTTTGGAATTCATTATTCTTTTATGCCGAATCTTGTGGGGTGGGATGATCTTTTGGATTGAGATCATCATCATACCATATCTAATTCCAACCTTTTCTCTATCATAGAAATTTAGAGGAGGGCCAAAACTCAAGTGTTCGTAAATATCGTGGATCATTGAAATCGGATTTAAAGTGTTAAAGGTAAAGAATTTTCAAGGTAAACCGATTACATTTTCAAGTCTTGAGTTTTAAGATTTTCTAAAAATATTGTTAAGACTAATGATTCCTTGTCTTTGAAGACAATCAAAATAGGGACGAAAAGGGCAATAAATAGTGTTTGAAAGAGGGGTGGTTCTATTAATCCCCCTAAGTTTAAGAGAAAGTCTATTTCGAGAATCTTAGATTTTCCACCGGGTTGTGGACCTTCATCTGGCGGAAATCAATTATTCGAAGTCGTACGTACTCCCGAACCACTATTTACTCGGGGTATTGAACCTTTGATCGGAGAGAAATCGCAAATAGTGGTTGTTCGAGATTCTGAGGGTAAGATCTAGATCGCTCAATATTAGAATAGTTTATTATTAAATTTTAGTGTTCTAATCCTTCGTAATGTGTGTTTAGATATCGACGAAGGTGAGAGTGTAGTTCTCACAAGAATCGTGTGTAATTTCACACTATATCTCATGGGTTAGATGACTATACAATGATTAAAGTTGGATTAAAAATCGCAAAGTTGGTGAAATCAGAAAATATGGTATTATTGACACTTTAGTGTTAAGATCGTGAAAATTTTGGAAATCGCCCTTAATGGCTAAAACATTAATAAGTGATAAATTTGGGCCATATATGTGATATTTGGTAAATTTGGGCCATATATGTGATATTTGATAAATTTGGGCCATATATGTGATATTTGGCAAATTTGGGCCATATATGTGATATTTGATAAATTTAAATATATGTGATATTTGATAAATTTAATATATATGTGATATTTGACAAATTTGGGCCATATGTGATATTTGATAAATTTGGGCCATATATGTGATATTTGGTAAATTTGGGCCATATATGTGATATTTGGCAAATTTAATATATGTGATATTTGATAAATTTAAATATATGTGATATTTGGCAAATTTAAATATATATGTGATATTTGGCAAATTTAATATATGTGATAATTGAGAATTTGGGCCATATGTGATAATCGATAAATGGGCCTTAAGTGAAAATTGATAATTGGGCCATTTATGATAATGGATAAATGGGCTATATGTGAAATGTGTTTTAATGGGCCAAAATTCATAAATTATAATATGGTTTTCTTTACAAATATTTTGTAATGCATAAACATGATTGCATGGGTTGGGACCAATGAAGAAGAGAAGAAAGGCTTAATGCCGAATTCTAGATAGGTGACTGTCACAATGGTCGCTGTTCAAATCTAGATCGATGGTTTTACCACAATCATTTAAATGGTCGTTGCCATAAATATGATATTGGGCTTAAAGCCTACTTGTGTGTTGGCGGGTGGGTGACTAAAGCTCGCCATGTGTGTGTTTGGTTGGGTACGAGGTGTGTAGCGATGGAAAACTAGGTTTGGTTCGGGAATTGCATATCATTTGCATTATTATTTTTAAATGCTAAATTATATATTTTTTAAATGGGCTTAGGCCCAAATAAGTGTTTAAATGGTCTTGGCCCAAAGGACTATGGTAAGTGAGTTACACACCTTGAGTTCTAAGTAACTCACCCCATTTTTTTACCCTCTCGTGTAATAACAATTGATGGAGACTTGGCCTGAGATGACTTCGTGGGAGGCTATATTACAAATGGTGGTTTATAAAACTTTGAGACTTCTTTTATGATTTTTATTAAGTGCTACTTTTAATGGCGATGTAATAAGGCCTTTTTAATTATGGATTTTATTATATGGATGGATTTATTATGTTTTAGTTTTATTAAGTTGGCTTGATTTAGTTTTTTTAAAATGTTTTCTATAACTCTTGTATAAATAAAAGTTTTTCTTAACTAGAAACTTAGGAAATTCTTTTAAAACTTTTCAATGAAATATTTCGACTAAATAAGTCCAAAGTTTTTATCAAATACTTCATTATATACCAAACGACAAATTCTTGTGTTTTTAATTATGGTTTTCAATGAACTTCGATTTTTTCGATAAAGTCACTCTCTTAATTGTTTTGAAAATTGATTTCTACATTGTTAAATGTTTTTGAATGTTCGTTAAACTTGTGCGGCATGCCAAAATCGGGCTTAATGCATAGGCCGGGTTTAGGGTGTTACAATTGTATTGCTTGTTATGTTTTTAAATATACATTACTTTCATGAGAATGTTTAATGGTATGTTAAACAAAGAAATTAATGAGATTAAGCATGAGAAAGTCCCGATTGAAGTTGAATGACTTAGGATACTCGATCTACCACATGAGATGAGAAAGCCCATATAAGACCAAGCCAAGGCATGGCATCGGCAATCAAGCAAGTTTTTATGTAAGTCCAAGACAAGTCTTGGCAGTGAAGAGTTTATTATGAGATGAAGACCCATGTAAGCCCAAGCCAAGGCATGGCATTGGTGAGTTTCCAAGCAAATATGTCATGTAAGTCCAAGATAAGTCTTGGCATTGTAAAGTTATCATGAGATAAATATTCCATGTAAGTCCAAGCCAAGGCTCGAAATTGGTGAGTATCAAGGAAGATTTTATTTAAGTCCAAGCCAAGGCTCGACATTGACAAAGTAAAGATACCAAGTAAGACTATGTCAAGACATAGCAATGGTAAGTTCCCAAGGAAACCCACAAGGAAGACCTCGTGTAAGCCCATGTCAAGACATGGCATCGATATCAAGTTAGAGATCGCATTGCAAGATTATGTCGAGGATATAGCATTGGCATCGAGAGATACATGTGGGATGAGATTTAGTATCCTCGGTTATTCATAGTAATTCATTGAGCATAAGAGTAAAGATTGAATGAGAAAGCAAGAAGTTAAGTAAGTAAAGCTATCATCAGGTCATGCTAGTTAAAGTTAACTAAGAGTATTACACATGTGGTGAATGATGAAGTTGAGATTATGCTTATCGTAGTAAAGTATGCTGATCTATGTGATCAAGTGATACAGGTACCTTGTTTACCTCACAAGCATGATACTAGTAAGTATCATGAGTTATGTAAGAATCTTCAAGAGTAAGTAAGCTCAAACACATGATTTAGGCAATGCCTTTATTTATGATGAATGAGTTTTGATTAAGCAATTATATTGATATGTACATTACATGCAAACTTACTAAGCTAAATGCTTACATCTTTAATTCTTTCTTTCTATGTATTCCCGCCAAGCTAACTTGTGGATCATTGAAGTCAGAGCTCGAAGCACACTATCAATCGCTATTTTGGTATAGCCATGTTGTTTATATTAAGTATGGCATGTATAGGAAGCATTTCATTTTAAATATGTTTTAAGAAGGGACAAAGTGTCGGCTATCAAGTTTATTATTCTTTTGTATATGGCTAAAGACATTGGCCAAGTTTGACTAAGTATGTATGTATATTTATATCAATGAAGTATTCATCTTTGTTAATATTAATCGAAGTATTTGAATTGTTGAATTTGGCTTAAGATTGATCTTGATTTCAGGGTGGTAATTGGGTTGGTAAATAGCGTCTAAGTGCCCACACGGATAGACACACGGACGTGTGTCTAGGCCGTGTGTTCCCTGCATGTTAGTGTCTTAAGTATGAATAGACCACGGGCTAACACCACGGCCGTTTGTATAGGCCATGTGTAACACACTGTTAGCACATGGGCGTGTGCTCCAAGCCGTGTGAATAAGCCAGTATGTCAAGGTATGGCACACAATCTAGGGGCACGGGCGTGTCCAGGCTTTGTGTAATTAGTCAGTGTCGACCACAGGTGAAGGACACGGGCATGTCTTAAGGGTACAGGGGCGTTTCCCAAGTCATACAGGCTTATGACCCCTATTGTGACAAAAAGTTTCCTATTGAGTTCCAAAAGACTCCATACGCAAGTTTAAAGCCTCGCAGGCCCATGAAACGTATGTTTGACTAAGAAAGAGAAGTTTTGATTTTTTAACGAAATTTTATAGCCCGTAAATATATGTTTAGGAAAGTTGAAGTATAGCAATGTCTCGTATCCAGTCCCAGCCCCAGACTCGGGTATAGGGTGTTACAGTACTGGACCGAGCTCAGTGAGAGACAGATTGACGGGGTTGATTTGGTTAGAGAAATCGAAGAAAAAGTGAGTAATTTGTGATTGTTTGAAAGCAGCTTGGTATCGACAGAAATCCTACATGAATTTGAAAAAAAAAAGAGATTGAGTTTCAAGTTGGTGATAAAGTATTTTTGAAAGTATCCATGTGGAATAAAATTCAAAGATTTGGTCGTAAAAGTATCCCCGTGAGTCTGTGTTTCATTAAGTCGTATGAAGTTATTGAAAGAATAGGGCCAGTGGCACACCGGTTAGCTTTGCAGATAGAGTTGGAAAGGATTCACAATGTATTTCACGTGTCTATGTTGCGATGATACCGATCAGATCCTTCGCACATAATTTCACCGACAGAGGTTGAGATTCGACACGATATGACTTATGGTGAAGAACCAATCAAGATTTTGGCTCGAAAAGTAAAATAGTTGAGAAATAAAAGTATAGCTCTAGTTAAAGATTTATGGCACCGTCATAGGGTCGAAGAGGCTACATGGGAACCTCAGGAAGCTATGAGAAAACAGTACCAAAACTTCCTTTCCGGTAATATTTTCGGGACGAAAATCCCTAAACGGGGAGAGTTGTAAGAGGCCGATTTTGGGTCTAGTCGGAACAGTGCCTACAAGACCTCAAATTTGATGCAGTAAAATTTATTTTTATTATATTTTTATGGTCTACAGTTTTATGGAATCATTTCGAGAAAATTTCGTTCGCAAATTTTGATTTTGGGCAATCAATTTAGTTAAAAGGACTAAATTAAAAATGGTCCAAAATGTTTGTTCTGGAAGCTAGAGGTGTTTAATTGCTATGAAATTCCAAATTAGATGTCCTTAGATGGCAATTAGACCATTGGTTAAGTTGGTGGACGAAAATGGACATGAATTAGGTGAAATTTGGATGTTTTAAAGAAAGGGCATTTTGGTCATTTGGTAAATAAAGACAAAATAAAATAAATAAAAAGATGTCATCTTCTTCAATTGAGTTCCTTAGTGCCAAAATTTCAAGGGAGACGATATCTAGGGTTTGTTCATCTTCCAAGCTCGACTGTAAGTCTGTTCTTGCCCCGTTTTTAATGCTGTTTACATTTTTAAAGTTGTTGTAACCCGATCTATCTATTTCTACCACTAATTTAAGATATGACCAAGGTCTAGGGTTTGACCCATGTTATATGTGGGTGTATTTTGTTGTTTAATGGTAGATTATCCAAATTTGATGTTGGATAAACAACTTTTACTATTTGATTTTTGATGAAAATGTAAAAAAAAAAAAGACCTATTTGTAAAAGTTGTAAAATTTGTATTAAAGTGTAATTAAATGGGAAATGTGGGCTATTATGAGTATGAAAATGGTTCGCTAGGCTTGGGTTTGAAGAAATTGAACATATTTCATTTTACAAGCCTAGGGACTAAAGTGTAAAATGTTGAAAAGTTAGGTGCAAAAAGGTAATTTTGCCATAATGTGATTTTTGGGCTGAATTGAGTAATATGAGTATTAAATGAGTTAAATTTGCTACTATAGATCAAGAAAAAATGAGTTTCAGTTCTAGATTGGGGAAAAAACAAAGTGTTTGACGATTAGGTCCAGTTTCACTATTTTTGTAGCGAGGTAAGTTCGTATGTTAATAATGCAATGTCATATTTTTATTTTAATGTTTTGATATTGCATGGATTGTATGATTGATTCGATGAGTATATTCGACGATGTTCCAGCAAAAGAGAAATCTCGGTTGAACCCTAGGAATAGATTAGGATACAAGTGACATGCCACTAACCCATATGATTATGTGATTATGTGACCCGGGTGCTGGTCCTATACATCCTATCGGTGGATAGGTATATCAGCATATGTTGCAAATACTTGACATCTTATGTCAACAGCATCGCGTAACTATGTCTTAGCTGATAGCTTGTGTGAGCAACACTGCGTAGCTATGTCTTGACTGACAGCTTGTGTGAGAATGCCGGTGGATAGCTTAAGAGCGTGCCTATATGTGTTATGATATTTGTAGTAGCATTAGATATATGTAACACCCCTCACACGTACTCAACACCAGAATAGGGTTACGGAGCATTACCTGACTTACAAAAGAATTAAACATCCATTTAGCATACATTTTCTCAATTCAATCATTCATCATTCAATCTCAATCAAATTGTCCCTTATACGAGCCTACGAGGCCCTAAATATACTTTGGGAGTGGTTTGGGACTAAATAGATAACTCAAGAAACTTTCACGAAACTGTGAAAATTTTTCTCAAAATAGGGGACACATGCCCATGTGGCCAAGTCGTGTGAGACCAGACACGCATGTGTCACAAACCATGTGGACATTCGAACTGGGATCACATGGCCGTGTCCCAGCTCGTGTCCCAACCCGTGTCCAAACTAGTGAGGTTACTGACTTGGGTCACACGATCAACCATACACTTGTATGTCTAGCCCGTGTGCCCTTCGAAGTGGCCACACACAACCGTGTGCCAGGCCGTGTGCTAGGCCATGTCAAACCTGTAGGGTATACTGACTTATGTAACACGACCAAGTTACATGCCCGTGTGCTAGGGCCGTGTGCCAATTAGGGGGTACACTGACTTGTGACACACAGCCGGTCACACGCCCGTGTGTGAGACCTTATGGAGCATACTGACTTCATTTCAATTTCAACACTAGGGGACACACGGCCATGTCACATGACCATGTGTCACACATGCCCGTATCTCTACCCGTGTGGATAAAAATAGGCTATTTACCAAGTCATTTTGCCACCCATTTTGCACATACCTACACAAGCTCAAATGGTACCATTTTAAGACACAAATATGCAGCCAAAAGTTATCAATCAATCCACAATCATGCTATATCTATTTCAACCATTTTAATACTCAATTCAATACCATTTGTCAATTCAAGTACCTATCAACTCATCTTGCTTTGCTAGACGTAATTCACATATATAACTCTTTTAATTAAACCATTTCAAACATGCATTATCAATTCAACCTCATTCACTCAATATAGGACAACTACCAAACTTAAAACAAAGCCATTTACACATCATTAAACATTAACAAATTCATCATCACAAGCCAACTTAAATGGCCTAAATACATATTCATCAATCATACCAAAATGACTCAAGCCTATACATGCCATATACCATATATACACACTTCAAAAGAACCAAAATAGATGTCCCATTTTACGATGAAGTCGCTGACGATTCCTGGATCCGAGCTAGCTTCGAAATACTATAAAACATAGAAGAAAATAAGCAAAGTAAGAATTAAAGCTTAGTAAGTTCGTATATAAATATAAAATAATCTCAACAATCACTAACACTTCAAAATGGATAACATAATTAACATTTAAAGCATCAATCAATGAGCTAACATAAAGTTTAACCATATCGTAACTCATAAGTCCTCAACTTCTTCTAACTTGATATAATAATAGTTTACAGTACATACCTGTACCGATACATATATATTTACCACCAATTCTCTTACCAAATAAATTCGAGCTTATAAATGTTTTCGATACAATTACTTCGATTTTTCGATGCCATAGTCCAACTATGGTCTTACACATATGTTGCCAAGGCCCTGTCGTGGTATTATATTCACATGCCATAACCCGATTATGGTCTTATTATACGATTTGCCATAGCCCAGCTATGGTCTTATTCAACAACTCATCCACTTAAACCGTACAATTAAATTAAGTTCTACACATTTAACCATAGGATAAATACAATCTCAATACTATCTATCCAATTAATAAATACCCATTTAAGTTCAAATGTACGAACTTACCTTGTGTACAAAAATGACGAAACGAACCAACTATTCAATTACTTTGCTTTTTCCACGATCTAGGTCTGAATTCCTCTTTTCTTGATCTATACGTAATCAAAATTAACTTATTTATTCCTCTATTCATTCAATTCAAACTAAAATATGCATTTAAGCTAATTTACACATTAGCCTCGAAACTTTCACATTTTTACAATTTAGTCCTTACTACACAAAATCAGAACTTCATGAAATTCAAGGCTAACCATGCTAGCCGAATTACCATTATACCCCTAGCAGCCCATATTTTCAATTTATTAAACATTTTAACCACAATGTTTCAACATTCTCAATTTAATACCTATTTTGCATTTTCGTTAAAAATCACTTAACAAAACTTGTATACCTACCAACAAACATTCATAATCTATCAAGAAAATTCAAAATACACATGTATTCATCAATGGAATCATTAAAAATCTTTAACAATTTTGCAAAATAGTCCTTGGGTTAGCTAGACCTAGTTGTAACGATCTAAAAAACGTAGAAATCATTAAAAACAGGATAAAAACTGTACCTAATTTAACATATGAAGCTTGGCCAAACCCTAGCCCTCTTTCTCCTTGTAAAATTAGGTTCTTAGTACTTTAGGAAGAAGATGAACATAAATTTTTAGGTTTTGTTTTATTTAATTTAACCATTATTTACTAATACCAAAATTAACCTTTAAAAACTTTACAAATTTTAAAATTACCATGCCACTATCATCCACTAACATTTTTTTGGGATATTTTCCACATAATGACCTTCATTTTAGTATTCTATAGCTATTAGACACCTTTAGCTAATAGAACTCAAGTTTTATGCTTTACGCGATTTAGTCCTTTTTATCGAATTGACCAATCAAAAGATAAAATTTCTTAACGAAATTTTCACACAATCACATTATCATGTAGTCAACATTAAAATAATAATAAAATAAATATTTTGACCTCATATTTGTGGTCCCAAACCCACTATTCTGATTTAACTAAAAACGAGTTGTTATAACTCTCCCCCTTAGGGATTTTCGTCCCCAAAAATCTTACCAATGAATAGATTAGGGTATTATTTTCTCATAGCTTCCTCGAGCTCCCATGTAGCCTCTTTGACTCCGTGTCGTTTCCACAAAAATTTCACTATGGCTATGCTTTTATTTCTCAACTTGTTGATCTCTCGAGGCAAAATTCTAATCGGTTCTTCATTATACGTCATATCAGGCTGGATCTTAATTTCTGACGGAGAAATTACATATGAGGGATCCGATCTATACAGTCGCAACATTGATACGTGAAACGCGTTATGTATATTTTTTAAGTCTGATGGTAAAGCTAGTCAATATGCCACTGGCCCTATTTTTTCGATGATCTCATACGACCCGATAAAATGCGGATTCAATTTTCCCTTGCAACTGAAGCAAAGTATTTTCTTCCACGGAGATACTTTCCAGAACACTTTTCACCGATCTGAAATTCAATATCTTTCCATTTCAAATCCACATATGATTTCTATCGATCTAAAGCCGCTTTCAAACAGTTGCGAATTACCTTTACTTTTTCTTCAGTTTCTCTAATCAAGTTAACCCCGTGAATCTATTTCTCGCTAAGCTCGGCCTAATATATTAGAATTCAACATTTACAACCATATAAAGCTTCGTGCAGTGCCATCTTTATACTTGATTGAAAGTTGTTATTATATAGAAATTCAACCAGTTGCAAATATTTCTCCAAATTTCCTTTGAACGCTAAAACACAACATCTGAGCATATCTTCGATAATCTAAATTACTCTCTCAGACTGACCGTCGGTTTGCGGATGAAAAGCTGTACTGAAATTTAACTTCATACCCAAAGCTTCTTGTAATTTCTTCCAAAATCGCGATGTAAACCTCAGATCTCTATCCGAAATAATAGATAGTGGCACCCCGTGCAATTGAACAATTTCATAAATGTACAATTCAACTAGTCTATCAATTGTGTAATCTGTACGTACCGATATGAAATGAGCAAATTTCGTTAGTCGATCAACGACAACCCATATAGCATCTTTCTTTTTAGAGTTAGAGGCAACCCCAATACGAAATCCATAGTCGCTCTATCCAATTTCCATTATGTTATCACCATAGGCTTAAGTAAATCCAATGGCACTTGGGGTTTAGCTTTCACTTGCTGACACACTAAACATTTTGCTACAAATTCAAAAATGTCTCATTTCATACCCGACCACCAATTTAGTTGTTTCAGATCATTGCACATTTTAGTACTTCTAGGATGAACGGATAAACAACCACTATTTGCCTCGTATAAAATTTTTGCATCAACTCTGTATTTTTTGCTACACAGATTCTATCTCGGAACATTAAACAATCATCGGATCTGATTTGGTACTCTGAATCATTAGTCGACTCGTATTGCACTCTTTTAGATTGCAATTCACTATCATATTTCTAAGTTTAGCAAATTTGCTAAAGAAATGATGGTCTCACTTTCAACTCCACTACAATCGAACTGTCATCAGACAAAGCTGACTATGTATTCATCGCATGCAAAGCAAATAATGACTTTCTGCTCAAAGCATTAGTAACTACGTTCACTTTCCTGGGATGATAATCAATTACAAGCTCATAGTCTTTGAATAATTCAAGTCTTTCTGAGTCATTAAATATTTTAAACTCTTGTGATCTGTATAAATGTGGCATTTCTCACTAAACAAGTGATGTTGCTAAATCTTTAATGCAAACAAAATCCGACCAACTCTAAATCGTGTGTCGAATAATTCTTTTCATGCGGCTTCAATTGTCTAGAAGCATAAGCTACTACTTTTCCTTCTTGCATCAAAACACAACCCAAACTGTTCAATGATGTATCATTGAAAATCACAAATTCTTTATCCGACTCAGGCTATACTAACACTGGTGCCTCTATCAATAACGCTTTCAATTGTTCGAAACTTTGTTGACACTTTTCAGACCATTCGAACTTTACATCTTTCTAAAGTAATCGAGTCAACGGTGTTGCAATCATAGAGAATCCTTTCACAAAATGTCAATAATATCCAGCTAGTCCTAGAAAACTTCAAACTTCAAATACATTTCTCAGAGATTTCCAATCTATAATTGGAGAAATCTTGCTCGGGTAAACTCTAATACCTTCTGCTAAAATGATATGCCCTAGAAATCCAACCTCTCATAGCTAAAACTCACATTTACTGAATTTTAAAAATAATTGCTTATCTCTCGAGGTCTGTAACATTATTTACTAATACTTGGCATGCTTGGATTCATCTCGAGAATAAATCAGAATATCATCAATAAATATAACCACAAATCTATATAAATACTGTCTAAAAAATCGATTCATCAAAGCCATAAAAATGGCAGGAGCATTAGTCAATCCAAAAGGTATAAAAAGGAATTTGTAATGTCCGTACCTTATTCTGAATGCTATCTTCGGCACATCTAAGTCTTTAACTCGCAACTAATAATAAGTATATATCAAATCAATCTTTGAAAACACTGTTGCACCTTTCAACTGATCAAATAAATCGTCAATTCTCGATAGAGGATATTTATTCTTGATTGTCACTTTGTTAAGTTGTCGATAGTCTATACACATTCTCATAGAAACTTTTCTTGCGAATCCTCTATCAGTCAATTCTTGCAACTGAGCTTTTAACTCTTTCAACTTTGTCGGAGTCATTCTATACTGCAACTGGGCTTTCAACTTTTTCAAATTTTTCAGAGCCATTCTATACGGAGCTATCAATATTGGTGAAGTTCCCAGTACTAAATCAATAGCAAATTCAACCTCTCTGATCGGTAGTGAACCTGATAACTCTTCTGGAAATACATCTGGATAATCGCAAGCAATGGTACTGATTCAATCTTTGTTTTTGACACTTTTGTATCAATTACATGTGGAAGATATGCAATGCATCCCTTTTTCACATATTTCTAAGCCAACATAGACGAGATTACGACTGGTAAACCCTTCAAATCATTTGATTCGATTCAAAGAGTTTCATTATTCTTGTAACAGTCTGGTTTATACCCTAGTCGGAACAGTGGTCTTGGGACCATAAATTTGAGTCTGTATAATATTTTAATATTATTTTCTGTGTCGTTGATATGTGAATTAGCGTGTGGTAAATTTTCGTAAGCGAATTTGACTGTTTGCGTGATTAATTTGACAAAAGGACTGAAATGCATTGAATGTGAAAGTTGTATGATATTTGTTAAGTATCAAGGTGTTATGGCTTTTAAAAGAGAAGGCCTTATGAGGCAATAGGACCACTATTTAGATAGTGGATGGATAAAGGTCAAATGTGCCCTTGTTATATATATGTTTTCTTATATTAAGTAAAAGGCATTTTACTAAATGAACAATAATGTGTTTGTAATAATAAACAAAAGAATTAGATAGTGGTGTTTTGTTCATATTTATTGCCGAATTTTGAAGGAAATAAAAGGGAGAAAACAAAGCTAAAGTTCGGCTAGCTTTTGGTTTGATTATGTAAGATTTTTACTTCAGTTTTTGATAATTTCTACGTTTCTGCAATCGTTGTTTTGAGAGCTACAAAACCCGTGTCTTAATTTTGTGTATTGATGATGTTTGTGAAAAATTTCATTGATGATATGTTGAGTTTTGTGATGTTTTATGGTGTTAAATAAAATATTTCAGCTAGATGAACATGTTATGTTCTTGAAGTTTTGATGAATTTAGCTAAATATGGCTAAATTGTAAAAATGGCAAATTAAAGGACTAAATAGCAAATTTTATGAAATATTTGGGCTTATATAGTCCCTAGAGAGGTTCGGCCAAGCATGTGTGTGTATGGATTTTGTGAATTTGATGTTTTGTGAAAAAATGGACTAAATTGTTAAAGTGTGTAAATATGAGGGTTAATTTGCAAATAGCCCTAAATGTGTGTCTATGGATTGAATTGAATGGAATGGTGAATAAAAGGGTTAATTCTGAATATGTTTAGATCAAGAATCGAGGAAAACAGATTTAGATCGTGAGAAAGCGAAAATAACCGAGTAGCCATTTCCGTTCGATAAACCAAATCCGAGGTAAGTCACTATGCAAATAAACGTATTTGCATGATATTATATTTGTTCTTATGACTATTATTGAATATGGATATTCATGAGAAGATATGCAAATGAAATCTGAGATAAGTTCGATATAGTGACTAAGTCCGAGAAGTCCCATACGAACCTAGGAATTGATAGGATTAGATATGTCATAACATAGGTATCTGTTCTATTTTATCTTGTAAGACCACGTCCAAGACGTTCGCTTTGAATTAAAATTTTGTGTAAGACCTCGTCTGGGATATAGCCATTAATATGAATTATATGTAAAATACCTCATTTGGGACGTAGGCAACGATATGAACTTTACGAGCAAGACCATGTCCGGGACATCGGCATCATATTGACTCGTGTAAGACCACATTCGGGACATTGATATCATTATAATCTGTACGTGTAAGACCCTGTCTGGGATAGTGGCATCGATATACGAGTGCATGTAAGACCTCCTCTGGGACGTTGGCATTGTACTACTATTCTGAGCCGTCTGAGTATCTTTCTAGGTTCTTAAGGGTTCAACGGGCAAGTCTACAATACGAATGGTATACCCGAGCTATGATCAATAAGGGAGTGATTATCCATTTCAGGTACATTGAATACACATTAAGTGTGTATAAAAGGTAAGTACCTATATGACTTTGATATGAAAAAGAATATGATTGAAAATGAGAATGTGAATCTTAAAATGTTGAATGTGGAAAATGTGGCCATAAGTTTATGAACCATGCTATATAAGTGATAGTTGCTAAGTGATTGATATGTGTCAATGTATTTATTTGTATATGACTTACTAAGCTATCGGAAAGCTTACTGTGTGTGTATGTTCTCTATTTTATAGGTCGTCAATGCTACTAAAGGCTCGGGATTGTCAAGGATCGTCATCACACTACTAAACTTATTTTGGTACCCTTTTGAAAATGTATATGGCTAATTACGGCATGTATAGGCTAGATAGGTGTATATGTTTATGAAGTGAGCATAGCCATGTGTATTGGAAAGTTTTTGAGTTGATACATGTTTGAAATGATGTAGGATTTAGTTTGTAATTTGGTATGAACGGAATTGGTATTGAATGTATATATGTTTTGGTTTCCATATATGCATATTATGTTTAGTTATGAATATTGCTTGTAGGAAGACCCTAAGTGGGTGGCATGTTGGCCTTGTAAAAGGGCCTATAATGTCACACGGTTGAGGCACATAGGCGTGCCTAAAACCGTGGGTAAATTGGCAGAATGTGGCTTAAATTGCACACCGCCTCGACACGGGTGTGCTTGGTGGCCGTGTGAGAAATGGCCATATGTGATCTATTAGTACACGACCTTAGCACACGGGCGTGCTTGGTGACCATGTTGATTTTGGCAGTATACTACCATGGCGAGGACACACGAGAGTGTCGAGTAGCCGTGGGTGAGGCATGGTCTACCCCCACGACCGTGTGTCCCCTGTAGGTTAGAAAAGTTTAAAATTTCTATGAAATTACTTATGTGTTTCGATTTAGTCCCGACTCAATTTATAAACATGCTTAGGGTCTCAATGACTCATTTAAGGGATTCTATGATTGAATTCAAATGAGATTGACGAATGGCTATATGATAATTCTATAAATTTTTTCGATCTATTAGGTAACGCTGCTAACCCTAATTCAGCGACAAACTCGGGATAGGGGTGTTACATTTGATTTGTATTAGAGCTACGGCTTAGTCGATTCTCGGACTAACGTAGCGTGTCAGAGTCTAGCTATTCATGCCATATATTTGAACTGTGATAGTGTGATGAATCCTGACGTGTAAAATGTGATTTCTGTATAGTAATGGATCCCGAAAGAGCAGTAGCTGACGACGTAGAAAGTAATGCTCTTGCTCCCGTGCAAGGGACATCCCTCTGATTTGAGACCGTCTATAAGCGGTCAGGAGGGAGAAGCTAAACAAGCTTTTTTCCAAATGATGAGTGAGTGGTTCACTCAATTCATGAGAATTAACCCGACTGTTTCACAACCCCCGCCCCCAGTTAATCCCCTTCAAACATCTGATATACCTCCGACTGCAAATCTGAATCTGTTGAATAAGCCTCTAGTTAACAAGATCTGTAAGTATGGGGCTGAAGAGTTTCGAGCTACCAATAATGATGATACTGAAAAAGCTGAATTCTAGATTGAGAATACTATTCGGGTATTTGATGAGATGTCTCTGACTCTGGAAGAATGCATAAAGTGTGTTGTATCGTTACTTCGAGATGCACCATATCAATGGTGGAAAACTTTGATTTCTATTGTTTCGGGAGAACGAGTTACATGGGATTTCTTTCAGACTGAGTTCAAGAAGAAATATATCAGTGAGAGATTCGTCGATCAGAAACAAAAAGAATTTTTAGAACTAAAGTAAGGCTGTATGACTGTTACAGAATATGAACGAGAGTTCGTGTGACTAAGTCAATATGCCGAGAGTGTATATCCTCCAAAGCTATAATGTGCAAAAGATTCGAAGATGGTCAGAATGAAGATATTCGTTTGCTAGTCGGGATATTAGAAATAAAAGAGTTCGTTACACTCGTTGATCGAGCATGCAAAGTTGAAGCACCCAGGAAGGATAAAAGAAGAACTGACTCTGAAGCTTGAGATATAAGAAAGAGATTTTAGAGTAAACCATTTCTGAAACACCCCACACCCGGCCCACGAGAATGGACTGGATCTGGTATGTTCCTCGAAGTAACCCGATTCAAATTCATTCGAATACTTTGAAAACTGTGAGTTTTGGAAGATAGTTCGTTGTGGGTTGGGCTTGAGTTGAAAACAAATTTATTTTTATAACAAAACCCATTTGCTTCAAGTGACAAAATATTTAAACTTATTTCATACTAAGTGGGCTTACTCTTTATAAAGCCCTAAATTCATAACATAGTAATTATAGTAGAGATAAAAATTCATCACGGTGGCCTTATTACATAAAATGAAACCCAAAATAATAAATTGTACAAGACTTAAAATAAAATAAATATTCAAATTAAACTGAACTTCAAGTCGATCATGGCCACCACAAGTTCTCCGTCCTGGTCCATTATCGCCATCACCAAACATATTCCCACAACGGGTGAGTCGATAGACTCAAGTGTGTAACCAACACTAAACATAATAGAAATAGGCACACCATAAAAATCATATACATATAAAAATTTCAAGGTAATGATGCAAACCCAACCCAAACCTATATGCCATCCGCTACACTCCACCTGCATTCAACTCGCACACCGTGGGGACTACTAAGTCAACCTCCTTCCGCTACACTCCATCGAAGGCGTCATTGCAATGACGTGCTCATCGCCCATCGATAATATTGTGGCATAGCCACCAATGTAATGTAACCGGTTACCACTTAGTGAGACCAAGTCATCACATTCACTTAGTGAGATCAAGTCATCACATTCACTTAGTGAGACCAAGTCATCACATTCACTTAGTGAGACCAAGTCATCACATTCATTTCCACTTCTTCAATTGACCCAAATGCCCCAAATAATAAATATCATGCATAACATATTTTTATTTCACTTTCACATCACTTTTCACTTGTATAACATTTTTTTCAAATCCTAGTGAAAGTAGGAAAACATACTCAATACTTTGTACCATAATATGGCACTTTAGCCACTTTCTTTCACTTTCACATTAACATATATAACATATTTAAACCATAAAACTATTAAGAATAGTGTGGAATACACACCGATTTGTTTAGTGATTCCTTGAGATTCGAAAGCAAGATCTAATGTTTAGATCCTTAATTCCTACATTTGGTTTATCGTATTACTTAGCATAAATTCTATTTTGGTTATAATATCCAAATCCTAGTAGGATTTGTAAAGAGGTTTACCTTTGATGCCGATTTGATGTTTATTCAAATCCGGAAACTTTGTTTTCCTTCACTTGATATTCGCCAACCTTAAATCTCAACATAAATTAGTTTTCGCTTTTTAATAATTATAGATCTTATCTATGTAATCACACAACTTTGGCGAATACTTTCAAATGCTTACCTTATGGATTTTAAATCCAAAACTTCACCTTCCCTTTTTCCTTGTAATCGGCCAACACCTAGATCTCCGAATAGGTTAGTTTTTGATCAATTTGATCTAATTGACTAAGATTTGGCCTTGGCCGAATGTATAAGCTTACTTACCTCAAGTTCTCAAATCAAGTTGATCTTTATTTTTAATTCTCGCCAAATCACTTGTTAGATTTGAACTATTATTCAATTATGGAAGGACCTTTTGTCGAATGTATGTGGATGTACTTACCTCGCTTTTGAATCCTTGATGATCTCTTTTAATATTCGCTATGGCACTATTTGGGATCTCAAGTTTTGGCTTTTGTGGAGGGATAGTAGAAGAAAAGAAAAGAAAGGAAAAGAGATGGAGAGAGTTTTGACAAGGAGGATTGCTAAAGAAAATAGAAAAGATTGTTGTTACTTTGACTAGGAGATTTCGGCAAGAAGATGAAGAGAAGAGAATGACTCTTTACTTTTCTCTCTTTGGTCAAACTATTAGCCTTAGAGTCCCTAAATCCTCCAACTCTTCATTTGTGATAAGTTTTAATTTTATCAACTATGAAATTCCATCAAATCTCCTAATTAGCCAAAAGTTCTATTGAATAAAACTCCTCTTCTTAGCTTCCCTTGTGCCGTCTAACTCCTCACTCATGGAAGCAAAAATAAAATTTCTTTTATTTGCTTCCTAGATGACTCAAACTCAGGCCCCAAAACCTCTTGCATTTGGGCCATTTCCTAAGGCATTAGGTGGCATCTTCAGGCCATATTTCCAAGTCCGTTATTGGGTCAAATTTCATGTACTTTATATTTTTAGGGTCACTGCCCTAAGTTCCCTTTGGACTCTTAAATTCGACATTCCGGTCAATTTTAAGTTTCCTAAAATTTTCGCTGCTCAGATTTTCCAAGTTTCCAAAATGTTTAGTTTCCTATTTTGGCTTGGTTTCCAAAATGTTTAGTTTCCTATTTTGGTTTGGTTTCCAAAATGTTTAGTTTCCTATTTTGGTTTGGTTACCAAAATGTTTAGTTTCCTATTTTGGCTTGGTTTCCAAAATGTTCACTTTCCTAATTTACTTAGGTTTCCAAAATGTTCACTTTCCTATTTTCGACGTAACATTTCCATACATCCTCGTGTTTCCAAAATCATTCCAAATTTATTCCAAAACACATAAAACATGTCTTATTGTACAATTAGGCCAAAATGCATAGGCCCTTTTAGGATGTTACAGCTTCTACCCCTTAAAATAATTTTATCCTCGAAATTTTCTAACTAAACAATTGAGGGTATTATTGTCTCATTGCCTCTTCCGCTCCCACGAAGCTTCCTCCGATCCATGATTGCGCCACAATACTTTAACTAGAGGAACCGATTCTCCGTAGTACTTTCACGCCATGTTTCGTAATCAATCGGCTCTTCCTCGTAGGTTAAGTCCGCCTTAGCTCCACTTCTTCATCGGTACTATGTGAGAGGGATCCGATCAGAACGACGTAGCATGGACACATGGAACATGTCATGCATTTATCAGAACTCTGTGGCAACTCTAGTTGGTATGCCATCGTCCCACTCGCTTCAAAGACTCGATAGGGCCCGATAAATCTTGGGCTTAATTTCCTTTCCGACCAAACCTCATTACTTTCTTCCATGGTGAGACTTTTAAAACACTTGGTCTCCTACTTCAAACTCTATTTCCTTCCGCTTGAGGCTCAGATAAGACTTCGCTCATCCGAGGCTTCTTTTAACCGTGTTCAAATTATTTCAACCTTCTCTTCGCTCTCGCCACTATCTCTCGGTCCCAAAACTCGACGTTCTCCTAACTCGGTCCAACAAGTAGGAGTACGACACTTCCGTCTGCATAATGCTTCATATGGTGCCATTCAATGCTAGCTCGATAATCTGTTGTTGTAGGCGAACTCGCTAAAGGCAAGTAGTCCTCCCAACTTCCTCGAAAATCCATCACACATCCTCTCAACATATCCTCCAACACATGTATTACTCTGCTCAGATCGCCCGTCCGATTGTGGATGAAAGGCAGAGTGAAATCCAACTTGGTGCCTAAAGCTTGATGAAGTGCCTTCCAAAATCGAGACGTAAACCTTGGGTCTCTATCGAGATGATCGACATTGGTACTCCATGTAACCTCACAATTTTCGCCACATATAACTTGGCTAGCTTTTGAAGGGATAGTCCATTCTTATCGGGATGAAATGTGCGGACTTAGTCAAACGGTCTACTATAACCCATACCGAGTCCTTCTTAGTAGGCGTAAGGGAAGCCCACTAACGAAGTCCATGGTAATTCTTTCCCACTTTCATCGTGGAACTGGATTGGTCAAGCAATCCCGATGGAACTTGGTGTTCAAATTTAACTTGTCGACACGTCCGACATCTTCCCACAAATTTCAGAATTCTCGCTTAAGATCCGCCACCAAAATTGTTCTCTTAAATCAGACAACTTAATGCCTCCGGATGCATAGCATAAGGGCTACTATGCGCTTCTCAAGGATTTTCTGTCTTAACTCCTTGTCTCTTGGCATACGACTTTCCTTTGTAGCACAATACTCCTTCATCATTAATCTCATAGTCCTCCAACTCTCCGCTCGTGCTTTTTGTAGCTTAACATTTAAATCTTCATCAACCAACCGTCCCTCTTTCACTTCCTTTAACCATGTTGGCTTGACTTGTAACTCTACCAACAAACTTCCATCCTCAAATAAGCTTAAATGAGCGAACATTGCTCTTAGGTCCGTCACAACCTTCCTACTTAAAGCATCACTACTACATTTGCCTTGCCGGATGATATTCTATCGAGCACCATAGTCTTTCAAGAATTCCACCCACCTTCGTTGCC
This sequence comes from Gossypium rotundifolium, assembly GCA_025506655.1. Classification (NCBI taxonomy): domain Eukaryota; kingdom Viridiplantae; phylum Streptophyta; class Magnoliopsida; order Malvales; family Malvaceae; genus Gossypium; species Gossypium rotundifolium. Next base: position 89,788,584 of record CP106733.1, on the reverse strand, counting down.
TCAAGTTTAACTCCTTTTGAGTCAACAGTACTTGAGACTCTTGTGGTCCTGTAGATCACCGACCTTTCTCCATACGATAATGCCTCTACACCTTGAGAGCGAAAACCACTACCGCCAATTCCAAGTCATGGGTTGGGTAGTTCACCTCATGCGCCTTAATCGCGGGACGCATAAGCGACTACCTTTTCATCTTGCATAAGAACACATCCTAACCCATATGTGAAGCGCCACAAGATACCACAAAATCCTTTCCCGCCTCAAAGTTGAATCAACACCGAGCTTCCATTAATACCTTTTAAGTTTTTCAAAACTCTCCTGTTGCTTATCCGTCCACACAAAGGGTACTTCCTTCCTCAACAATTTTGTTAATGGCGAGGCTATCAACGAGAATCCTTCCACGAACCTTTGGTAATAGCCTGCCAACCCTAAGAAACTACGAATCTCGCCATCGACTTAGGTGGTTTCCAATCCAACACCGCTCGATTTTCTTAGGATCCACCCTTATTCCTCGGCAGACACCACGGTCCTAAGAAAGCAACTTCTAAGCCAAAATTCACACTTGTGAATTTGGCATAAAGCTTCTTCTCCTTAATACTTGTAACATAATCCGAGATGCTCATCATGCTCCTCTTCGACTTAGAATATACCAAGATATCATCGATGAATACCACAACAAACCCGTCTAAGTAAGGTTGGAACACTTTGCTTATCATATCCATGAACGCGGCTAGAGCGCTCACAACCCAAACGGCATTACTACAAACTCAAAGTGACCATATCTTGTCCTAAAAGCGGTCTTATGGATATCGCCTCCTTCACCTTCAATCGATGGGATCTCGACCAGAATCGATCTTCGAAAACATCTGCGGCTCCTTTCTTTTGATCGAACAAGTCATCGATCCTTGGCAAGGGATACTTGTTCTTGATGGTCACTTATTCAATTGATTTATAATCTATGCACATATGCATAGTTCGTCCTTCTTCTTCACAAATAGGACCGTGCTCCCACGGAGACACACCGGGCCGAATAAACCCATGATCCAATAATTCTTGGATTTGAGCCTTAAGCTCCACTAATTCCTTTGGCGCCATTCTAGATGGAGCAATTGACACAAAGTACTGTTCTCGGTAGTAGGTCTATTCCAAATTCAACTTCTATCCGGGGTATTCTTAGTAATTCCTCCGAAACACATCCTCAAGACCCTTACCGCTCGACTCCTTCGACACCTTCCTTATTTCCATCCAACGCACTTACAAAGGCTAAGAACGCCTCGCACTTTTACGCACCATCCTTTCAAATTTTAAGCACCAAATTACATTAGTCAAATAGTTCCTTCTCTCTCCTATCATAATGACCACCTCATCCTCGGGGTCCTTAGTTCCATTTGTTTAGCCGCACAATCCAACACGGCTCGATGTTCTACTAACCAATCCATACCTAGTATAAGGTCAAATTCTCAAGGGTAATTCTATTAGGTCACCAAAGCTCACTCCCTCAATTTCTAGGGTATATTTCAAAGATCTTATTTACTACTATAGTTTGGCCTAGTGGGCTTACCACCATCATCTCCTTATCGAAAGTTCGAGTCTAGGCCTAGTGTCTCAACTACACTATAGGGAACATAAGAACGGATCGAGCCCACATCAATTAAAGCATAATAGGTTTACTATGAATGAGGAACGTCTGCTATGACGTCCGGCGCATCTTCATCCTCCCTACGGTGAACCGTGATAAACCAAACCCCACTGTCTTGCCTCAAGATTGGTGGCACCTCGCCACGCCCCTCCGCCAAAGACTATTACCTCCGTTATTCAACCTCGACCTCATTGAGGCTATCGTCCTCCCTACCTACCGATTAACATTCCGAGGTCGGTCGTCATCATCCGATATCCTTGGACAGGTCCTTGAGCATATGGTCCTTAGACCCACATTTAAGACATGCTCCTATCTTTTTCCAACACTCACCGAAAGTGCTTCTTTCCACAATACTCACAAGGACGACATCGCCTCCGTATCAACTTGTCGATCCTTCACCCTCGCCTCGGGCCTTTTCTACATATTTCCGATGATCTATAACCTCTCTTGGGTCTATTCCTCGCCGAGTTCGCCTAGTCGAGTCCTTGATTCCTTCACTACCTTAGCCTTTTCAACCAACGTGGAGAACTCCCGCCTCGATGTGGAGCTATCAATAACCTTAGGTCATCCTTAATCCATCCTCAAACGGACACATTGTTCATGTTTAGTCGCGACTACTCCTCGAGCATATCGGCTTAACCTCGTAAATTCAAATTTCATATGCCGCTACTCGATTTGTACCTCTCGAACTAGTCCTAGAAAATCTTTCCACGCTTCATCAATATACCGAAAAGTCGACATACTTCTTCCGATATGCCCTTAGCATACTTCCACGCCAGATCCTCCGCCGTGGCACCATCACTAACAGCTAGCCACCATTGGTATGCTTCATCACGTAACAAGGCTACCATCCCTTTCAACTTCTCCTCGTGGGTCCGGTCGAGTTCATCCGTAATATGCCATTGCTTCCAACCAATACTCATGCAGATCTGGTGCCACACCGACACTCCACTTAACACCTCGACCCGCTGGCTCTGAGTCACCGGCATGATTTTTGAGCTCCCGATTTCCACCCGCCACCACCATTTCCAATACTGCAACATGGCTCGCGACACGACCTCATCCTCCGTCTCGAGCCTCACCGCTCGACATTAACAAATGGGGTGGTGGTGGCGGTGGTAACTCATTGTCGTAACCTTGACTCGATCTAACGGGTTCTTACACGCTTATTCTTCCTCTCTGCGCCTTTGACGATCGCGCCCTCTAGAACTCATTTTCTAGCATCGAGATCCGATTAAGAAATTTTATGGATTAGTCTTTGTTCCACTTATTTATCAAATGAATGAGTTTTATGGAAAGGGATTTAAGAGTGGTTCTTTCGTATTCATACAAACACACAGTCTTTTCCATTCATTCATTCATCCATCAAACAAGTATGAACTTTCGTTCATTCAGAGAAACGTTGTAGTTTTTGTTGTTGTTGTTGTTTTCCTCTACCCGGGGTATTTTCGTAATTTTATCCTATAAGGGCATTTTCGTAATTTTTTTATTTTTTATTTTTTCAGAAGAAAAACATTCCTTGGGTTTTTATCAAAAATTATTTTGAAAATTTTGAAGTCTAGGGTAATTTGGAAAAATTTTTAAATCTGGGGTTATTTCGGTAATTTTTTTGACCTCAGGGGTATTTTGGTAATTTTTCACAAATCAGGGTAAATTTGTAAAATTTAATAAATTAGGGGTATTTTAAAAGTTGTAAAACTCTAAGTGTTCTTTTCAAAAATTGTTCCTTCAAAAATGGAATGTTGCAAAAATTTTGAAATTTAGGGTCATTTTGGTAATTTTGTAAGTCAGGGGCAATTTTATAAATTTTTTTCCAAAATCGAGGTATTTTGATATTTTGTAAGTTAGGGCTTTTGGAATGTTTATAAAATAATAAAATTTTGGTAAAACTGTTGAGTAGTTGAATCATTTTATAAACCAAGGGCACTTTGGTAATTTTACCACTCGAGGCATTTTGAAATTTTTATGGATCAAAATTTTTCAAAATAATTGTGTATGTAAATAGTTTTCGTGAATTAAGGATAAGAGAAAGGAAGTGATTTAAGAATTTTAATATTAAGTGTTAAAAAATGGCTAATTCCTTTCGGTTTTAGTTATTGAGTTTAGCCTATGATCGAGCCTTCTTGGTCGTGGTGAACCAAAGCTATGCACCAGTGTGATTCGAGTGGAGAGGAGGTGAGTCACGCGATCGCTTAAATACCAAGCTCCCATCGAAACCATTCCTAGACATGCATGTGGGTTGCCACACCCGCTAAGTCCTCTAGGTTAGGGTGAACCGAAGCTACGCACTGTAGGATTCAAGAAGAGGAAGTGAGTCCCTAGGACCGCTTAAATACCAAGCTCTTCAGATCCACTCCTAGACATGCGTACCATGGTTGCCACACCCTAGCTTAATTGACTTAGTCATAGGTTGGTTTAGTGCCTTAAATCTTATGTGTTTGTGTTTGAGTAGTCTAATCCTAGGGTTCAAGTTCCTATCATGCTATTCTACGCTCCATGCCTTTTCTACCCTTATATAAATCATGTAATCACACATAGAGTTGGGGTACTTACTGTGTGGATCATGGTTTGAGACTTAGGGGCCATGTCTTTATACTGCCCATTTGTAAAAATACTTTCATAAAACTCATTTGGCCTTGTTTTAAAAATGTTTTGGGCCTTAGGCCATAGGCCGAGAGTTTCAACTGGCTCGATACCAAATTGAAACACCCCACACCCTACCACGAGAATGGACTGGATCTGCATGTTCCTCAAGTAACCTTGCTCAAATTCATTCAATACGTTGAAAACGTGAGTTTTGGAAGATAGTTCGTTGTGGGTTGGGCTTGAGTTGAAAACAAATTTATTTTTATAACAAAACCCATTTGCTTCAAGTGACAAAATATTTAAACTTATTTCATACTAAGTGGGCTTACTCTTTATAAAGCCCTAAATTCATAACATAGTAATTATAGTAGAAATAAAAATTAAATCACGGTGGCCTTATTACATAAAATGAAACCCAAAATAATAAATTGTACAAGATTTAAAATAAAATAAATATTCAAATTAAACTGAACTTCAAGTCGATCATGGCCACCACAAGTTCTCGCCATCCGGTCCATTACCGCTCATCACCAAACATTTTCCCACAACGGGTGAGTCGATAGACTCAGTGTAACCAACACTAAACATAATAGAAATAGGCACACCATAAAAATCATATGCATATAAAAATTTCAAGGTAATGATGCAAACTCAACCCAAACCTATATGCCATCCGCTACACTCCAATTGCACCAACTCTGCATACACCGTGGGGACTACTAAGTCAACCTCCTTCCGCTACACTCCATCGAAGGCGTCATTGCAATGACGTGCTCATCGCCCATCGATAATATTGTGGCATAGCCACCATCGTAATGTAACCGGTTACCACTTAGTGAGACCAAGTCATCACATTCACTTAGTGAGACCAAGTCATCACATTCACTTAGTGAGACCAAGTCATCACATTCACTTCCCTTCTTCAATTGACCCAAATGCCCCAAATAATAAATATCATGCATAACATATTTTTATTTCACTTTCACATCACTTTTCACTTGTATAACATTTTTTCAAATCCTAGTAGAAGTAGGAAAACGCATTCAATACTTTGTACCATAATATGGCACTTTAGCCACTTTCTTTCACTTTCACATTAACATATATAACATATTTAAACCATAAAACTATTAAGAATAGTGTGGAATACACACCGATTTGTTTAGCGATTCCTTGAGATTCAAAGCAAGATCTAATGTTTAGATCCTTAATTCCTACATTTGGTTTATCGTATTACTTAGCATAAATTCTATTTTGGGTTATAATATCCAAATCCTAGTAGGATTTGTAAAGAGGCTTACCTTTGATGCCGATTTGATGTTTATTCAAATCCTTAAACTTTGTTTTCCTTCACTTGATATTCGCCAACCTTAAATCTCAACATAAATTAGTTTTCGCTTTTTAATAATTATAGATCTTATCTATGTAATCACACAACTTTGGCGAATACTTTCAAATGCTTACCTTATGGATTTTAAACCCAAAACTTCACCTTCCCTTTTTCCTTGTAATCGGCCAACACCTAGATCTCGAATAGGTTAGTTTTTGATCAATTTGATCTAATTGACTAAGATTTGGCCTTGGCCGAATGTATAAGTTTTACTTACCTCAAGTTCTCAAATCTCAAGTTGATCTTTATTTTTAATTCTGCCAAATCACTTGTTAGATTTGAACTATTATTCAATTATGGAAGGACCTTTTGCGAATGTATGTTGATGTACTTACCTCATTTTTGAATCTTGATGATCTCTTCTAATATTCGCTATGGCACTATTTGGGATCTCAAGTTTTGGCTTTTGTGGAGGGATAGTAGAAGAAAAGAAAAGAAAGGAAAAGAGATGGAGAGAGTTTTGACAAGGAGGATTCGCTAAAGAAAAGAGAAAAGATTGTTGTTACTTTGACTAGAAGATTTCGCAAGAAGATGAAGAGAAGAGAATGGCTCTTTACTTTTCTCTCTTTGGTCAAACTATTAGCCTTAGAGTCCCTAAATCCTCCAACTCTTCATTTGTGATAAGTTTTAATTTTATCAACTATGAAATTCCATCAAATCTCCTAATTAGCCAAAAGTTCTATTGAATAAAACTCCTCTTCTTAGCTTCCCTTGTGCCGTCCAACTCCCCACTCATGGAAGCAAAATAAAATTTCTTTTATTTGCTTCCTAGATGACTCAAACTCAGGCCCAAAAACCTCTTGCATTTGGGCCATTTCCTAAGGCATTAGGTGGCGTCTTCAGGCCATATTTCCAAGTCTCGTTATTGGGTCAAATTTCATGTACTTTATATTTTTAGGGTCACTCACCCTAAGTTCCCTTTGGGCTCTTAAATTTGACATTCCGGTCAATTTTAAGTTTCCTAAAATTTTCATGGCTCAGATTTTCCAAGTTTCCAAAATGTTTAGTTTCCTATTTTGGCTTGGTTTCCAAAATGTTTAGTTTCCTATTTTGGTTTGGTTTCCAAAATGTTTAGTTTCCTATTTTGGTTTGGTTACCAAAATGTTTAGTTTCCTATTTTGGCTTGGTTTCCAAAATGTTCACTTTCCTAATTTACTTAGGTTTCCAAAAATGTTCACTTTCCTATTTTCGACGTAACATTTCCATACATCCTCAGGTTTCCAAAATCATTCCAAATTTATTCCAAAACATATAAAACATGTCTTATTGTACAATTAGGCCAAAATGCATAGGCCCTTTTTAGGATGTTACAGTTTCAGTCTTCTTCCGAGATGATCAAAGTCATTCTAGAGATAATGTGGGACATTTGAACAAAAATCGAGCTAAATTGCAAATGAGTTCCAAAACTCCAGCAACTTTAATGGCCAGCATTGGTAATTGTCAATCAGAGAGACCTGAATGTAAACATTGCAGAAAGAGGCATCCAAGAACCTACAGATTAAATGATAAAGCTTGCTTCAAATATGGATCGCTTGATCATTTTATCCGTGATTGTCCTGAGTCTGTTGAGCCAGAGACTGTTCAGAATCTAAGACTTGAAAATGCATTTAGGAGGGGTAGACCTTCAAAGAATAAAAGAAATGTTAGTGGTAGCCAGAGGTGCATGAGAGACACTATGGTAAGATCTGAAGCTAGAGCGCCTGCCAAAGCATATGCTATCCGAGCTCGTGAAGAAACTTCATCACCTAATGTTATAACGGGTACTTTTACTCATTATAATACTTCTGTGATTGCTTTAATAGGCCCTGGTTCTATGCATTCATACATATGCATGAATTTAGTATACGGTAAGACTTTGTCTGTAGAGTCTACTAAATTTGCTATAAAAGTATCAAACCCCTTATGTAAAAGTGTCCTCGTTGACAAAGTATGCAAGAACTGTCCGTTAATGTTCCAAGATATCTATTTTCTTGCTGATCTAATGCTACTGCCATTTGTGAATTCGACATTATTTTGGGAATGGATTGGTTGTTTATGCATGATACTGTTGTGAACTGTAAAAGAAAGACTATTAATTTAAGAAGTTTGAATGATGAGATTATATGAATTGAGTCTGATAATTTAAATGGATTGCCTACTGTGATATCTGTTTTGAAAGCTCATAGTTTTTTGAAAAAGGGGTATGAATCATATTTTGGTTTTTTGATCAATTCAAAAGTATCCGAGAAGAAAGTTGAATCAGTACCCATTGTTTGTGATTTTTCTGATGTGTTCCCTGAAGAGTTATCGGGTTTACCTCTGATTCATGAAGTTGGATTTGGTATTGAATTGTTGCCTGGTATGACACCTATTTCGACAACTCCGTATAGAATGGCACTAACAGAGTTGAAAGAGTTAAAGTCACAGTTGCAAGAGTTGACCGATAGAGGGTTCACTAGATCGAGTTTCTAGCCTTGTGGTGCTCTTGTTCTGTTTGTGAAAAAGAAAGATGGCAGGATGAGAATGTGCATCGATTACCGTCAGTTGAATAAGGTGACTATAAAGAACAAATATCCATTACCTAGAATTGATGATTTGTTTGATCAGTTAAAAGGAGCTACTTTGTTTTCCAAGATCGATTTGAGGTCGAGAAACTACCAATTGAGAGTTAAAGATTTAGATATTCTAAAAACTACTTTTAGAATGAGGTACAAACATTATGAGTTTTTAGTTATGTCATTTGGACTAACCAATGCTCCTGCTATTTTTATGGACTTGATGAAAAGAATATTCAGACCGTATCTGGATCAATTTGTTGTTGTATTCATTGATGACATTTTGATTTACTCTCGTGATGAGAATGAACATGCAAAACATTTGAAAATTGTGTTGCAAACTTTGAGAGAAAAGCAATTGTACGCAAAATTCAGCAGATGTGAATTCTGGTTGAATAAGGTCAATTTTTTGGGGCGTATTGTGTAAGTTTCTGGGATTCATGTTGATCTGAGCAATATTTCTGCTATTCTGAATTGAAAACCTCCAAAGAATGTGTTCGAAGTTCGTAGTGTTCCAGGTTTAGCTGGTTATTACCACAGATTTGTAAAAGGCTTCTCGACTATAGCTACTCCGTTAACTAGATTACTTCAGAAAGATGTCAGATTTGAATGGTCGGATAAATGTCAGAAAAGTTTTGACCAATTGAAAACTCTATTAACAGAAGCTCCAGTGTTAGTACAGCCAGAATTTGGTAAAGAATTTTTTGTTTACAGTGATGCTTCGTTGAACGGTCTGGGATGTGTTTTGATGCAAGAGGGCAAAGTGGTGGCTTATGCTTCGAGACAATTAAAACCTCATGAAAAGAATTATCCGACACACTATCTTGAGCTTGCTGCGATTGTGTTTGCACTTAAAATTTGGCGTCCTTATTTGTACGGTGAGAAATGTCATGTGTTTTCAGATCATTAAAGTCTAAAATATCTAATGACCCAGAAAGATTTGAACCAGTGCTAGAGAAGATGGCTTGAATTGTTAAAAGATTATGAGTTGGTGATAGATTATCATCCGGGGAAAGCAAATGTGGTTGTTGATGCGTTGAGCAGAAAGTCGTTGTTTGTACTACGTGCTTTGAATGCTCAGTTAGATTTGTCTGATGATAGTTCTGTGATAGCTGAATTGAGAGCAAAATCGTTATTTGTACAACAAATATGTGATGCTCAGAAGGTTGATAATGAATTGTTGTTGAAACGAGCTCAGTGTGAATTAAATTCTGAATCTGAATTTCGAGTTGTTGATGATTGTTTGAGATTCCGAGATCAAATATGTGTTCCAAGAAATTCAGAGCTGATTCAATTGATTTTGGGTGAAGCACATAACAGTCGCCCATCTATCCATCTGGGAAGTACAAAGATGTATCATGATTTGAAGCAACACTGTTGGTGGTCTGGCATGAAACTAGACATTTCTGACTTTGTTTCAAAATGCTTAGTTTGTCAGCTAGTGAAAGCAGAACATCAAGTTCTGTCTGGGTTGTTACAACCGATTCTGATTCCTGAGTGGAAATGGGATAGATTAACGATGGACTTTGTTTCTGGGTTGCCTATGACTCCGAGAAAGAAGGATGCAATATGGGTCATAGTTGACCGATTAACTAAATCTGCCCATTTTATTCCTGTAAGATCTGATTTCTCACTAGAGAGATTAGCTGAGCTTTATATTCCTGAGATTGTGAGATTGCACTGGGTACCACTATCCATTGTGTCAGATAGAGATTCGACATCCATATCGCGATTCTGGAAGAAATTGCATGATGTTTTGGGTATGAAATTGCATTTCAGTACAGCTTTTCATCCGCAAACGGATGGTCAATCCGAGTGAATTATTCAGATTCTCGAAGATATGATAAGATCCTGTGTACATGAGTTTAATGGTTCGTGGGAACAATACCTACCATTGATTGAATTTACGTATAATAATAGTTTTCAGTCGAGCATCAAAATGGCACCATATGAAGCTTTGTACGGACATAAATGTCGTACACCTCTACATTAGACTAAACTCAGTAAGAATAAGTTATACGGGGTCAATTTGATAAAAGATACCGAACAAATAGTGAAACTAATTCGAGATTGTTTGAAGGCAGCATCCGATCGTCAGAAGTCCTATGCAGACTTAAAATGAAAAGATATAGAATTTGAGATCGATGACAAAGTATTTTTGAAAGTGTCTTCGAGGAAGAAAGTGCTTCGATTCGGACGTAAAAGCAAGTTAAGTCTGAGATTCATCGAACTGTATGAGATCATTGAATGTGTTGGACCTATTGCATATAGATTGAAGTTACCCTCTGAACTAGAAATGATTCACAATGTATTTCATGTTTCGATGCTCCGTAGACATCGGTCTGATCCGTTACATGTGATTGCCCCATCTGAAATTGAAATCTGATCTGAGATGACATACGAAGAGGAACCGATCCGTATCTTAGCTCGTGAAGTGAAATAGTTAAGAAACAAGGAAATTCCATTAGTGAAGTTATTGTGGAATCGACACGGATTAGAAGAGGCTACGTGGGAGCCTGAAGATTCAATGAGACAACAATATCCAACTCTGTTTAATGGTAAGATTTTCGGGGACGAAAATCCCTAAGGGGGGAGAATTGTAACAGTCCGATTTATACCCTAGTCAGAATAGTGGTTTTGAGACCACAAATCTGAGTTTGTATAATATTTTAATATTATTTTCTGTGCCGTTGATATGTGAATTAGCATGTGGTAAATTTTCGTAAGCGAATTTGACTGTTTGTGTGTTTAATTTGATAAAAAGACTGAAATGCATTGAATGTGAAAGTTGTATGATATTTGTTAAGTATCAAGGTGTTATGGCTTTTAAAAGAGAAGGCCTTATGAGGCAATAAGACCACTATTTAGGTAGTGGATGGATAAAGGTCAAATGTGCGCTTGTTATATATATGTTTTCTTATATTAAGTGAAAGGGCATTTTAGTAAATGAATAATAATATTTTTGTAATAATGAACAAAAGAATTAGCTAGTGGTGTTCTGTTCATCCTTATTGCAGAAATTTGAAGGAAAGAAAGAGAAAAAACAAAGCTAAAATTTGGCTAGCTTTTTCTTTGATTAGGTAAGATTTTTACTTCGATTTTTAATAATTTCTACATTTCTGCAATCGTTGCTTTGAGAGCTACAAAACCCGTGTCTTAATTTTGTGTATTGATGATGTTTACGAAAAATTCCATTGATGATATGTTGAGCTTTGTGATGTTTTATGGTGTTAAATAAAAGATTTGAGGTAGATGAACATGTTATGTTCTTGAAGTTTTGATGAATTTAGCTAAATAGGGCTAAATTGTGAAAATGGTAAATTGAAGGACTAAATAGCAAATTTGATGAAATATTTGGGCTTATATAGTCCATAGAAAGGCTCGACCAAGCATGTGTGTGTGTGGATTTTGTGAATTTGATGTTTTGTGAAAAAATAGACTAAATTGTTAAAGTGTGCAAATATGAGGGTTAATTTGCAAATAGCTCTAAATGTGTGTCTATGGATTGTATTGAGTGGAATGGCGAATAAAAGGGTTAATTCTGAATATGTTTAGATCAGGAACTGAGGAAAACGGATTTAGATCGCGGGAAAGCGAAAATAACCGGGTAGCCGTTTTCATTTGATAAACCAAATTCGAGGTAAGTCACTATGCAAGTAAACGTATTTGTATGATATTATATTTGTTCTTATGACTATTATTGAATATGGATATTCATGAGAAGATATGAAAATGAAATATGAGATAAGGTCGATATAGTGACTAAGTTCGAGAAGTCCCGTACGAACGTATGAATTGATAGGATTAGATATGTCATGACATAAGTATCTGTTCTGCTTTATCATGTAAGACCACGTTCGGGACGTTGGTTTTGATTTGAAATTGCGTGTAAGACCTTGTCTGGGACGTAGGCATTGATATGAATTATATGTAAAAGACCACGTTTGGGACGTAGGCATTGATATGAACTTTATGAGTAAGACCATGTCCGGGACATCGGCATCATATTGACTCGTGTAAGACCACATCTGGGACGTTCATATCGTTATAATCTGTACATGTAAGACCTCGTTTAAGACAAAGGGCATCGATATACGAGTGCATGTAAGACTCATCCGGGACGCTATAATCGTACTACTATTTCGAGCTTTCTGAGTATCCTACTAGGTTCCTAAGGGTTCAACGGGCAAGTCTACAATACGAATGGTATATCCGAGCTATGATCAATATGTGAGTGATTATCCGTTTCAGGTACGTTGAATGCACATTAAGTGTTTATAAAAGGTAAGTACCTATATGACTTTGGTATGAAGAAGAATATGATTGAAAATGAGAATGTGAATCTTAAAATGTTGAATGTGGCAAATGTGGCCATAAGTTTATGAACCAAGCTATAGCGATTGATATGTGTCAATGTATTTATTTGTATATGACTTACTAAGCTTTCAGAAAGCTTACTCTGTGTGTATGTTCTCTATTTTATAGGTCGTCGATGCTACTGAATGCTCGGGATTGTCAAGGATCGTCATCACACTACTAAACTTATTTTGGTACCCTTTTGAAAATGTATATGGCTAATTATGGCATATATAGGCTAGATAGGTGTATATGTTTATGAAGTGAGCATGGCCATGTGTATTGGAAAGTTTTTGAGTTGTTACATGTTTGAAATGATGTAGGATTTAGTTTGTAATTTGGTATGAACGGAATTGGTATTGAATGTATAGATGAAGTGAACCATTTGATATGTTTTGGTTGTGATATATTCATATTATGTTTAGGTATGAATATTGCTTGTAGGAAGACCCTAAGTGGGTGGCAGATTGGCCTTGTAAAATGTCACACGGTTGAGACACACGGGCGTGCCTAAAATTGTGAGTAAATTAGCAGAGTGTGACTTAAATTGCACACGGCCTCGACACGGGTGTGCTTGGTGGCCGTGTGAGAAATGGCAGTATGTGATCTATTAGTACACGGCCTTAGCACACGGGCGTGCTTGGTGATCGTGTTGATTTTGGCAGTATTCTACCACGAGGAGGACACACGGGAGTTTTGAGTAGCCGTGGGTGAGGCACGGCCTACCCCCACGGCCGTGTGTCCCCTATAGGTTTGAAAGTTTAAAATTTTTATGAAATGACTTATGTGTTTCGGTTTAGTCCCGACTCAGTTTGTAAGCATGCTTAGGGTCTTGATGACTCATTTAAGGGACTCAATGATTGAATTCAAAGGAGATTGATGAATGGCTATATGATAATTCTATAAATGTTTTCGATCTGTCAGGTAACACTTCTAACGCTAATCTGGCGACGGACTCGGGATAGGGGTGTTACAATTCTGACATTTCAACTCAATTTCCTTTCATCTACAGTTTACTATTGTATCATCCAATGTCAACCTTTCCATACCTAGAATAACATCAAACTCGTCAAATGACAACAACATCAAATCAGCCATGAAATAGTAACCCCGAGTCATTAACGGCAATTCTTGCAAACTTTGTCAACTACGACATATTTGCCTATGGGGTTCGAAACTTTTATAACAAACTCGGTAGAACCAACAAGTAAATTCTTACTAGAAACTAAGCTCACACATATGTATGAATGAGTTGATACAGGTTTGGTCAAAGCAACTACATCAGTGTCATAAAGAGAGAATGTACCGATAATAACATCTAGAGATGACGCTTCTTTGTGAGCATGAATAGCATAAGTACTTGCAGGTCCTCTAGCCTCTGATACCAAATTGTAACACCCCAAATTCTGCCCAAACACCACGACCGGGTCTGGCATGTCACTGGAAAAGCATTTAAAAAAGTTTTACAAGCTTCAGAAGATTTTAAGACATTTTGTTCTAAAAAACCCCTAGTTTCATGGTTCAGTTGAAAACGCATGATTCATTTAGTTAGCCAAGCCTTGTGATTAGGTGACATTTGAAAGCATTTTTCGATTTATCGTCTATAAGGTTATTAGCAAAATCCCTTTTTTATAAGAAATGTCATTTGCCAGGTTGTAAAAAAAAATTTTAGTTTGCATTTTATATAGACGTCCCATCGAGTAGTTTGTAACTAATGTGTCCAAAAATTAAAATCCAAGAGATAATTACCAAATTTGAAGTGGCCTTATTACATATTAAAAATTCCCAAAATAAAGAAAAAATAGCAAATGATAATTAAAATAAAGTTTTAATAGAATAACCCATGCATGGCCACCTCGAGTCCATTCCAGCCCAATCCAAAGAACTATGAGTTACCTACAAGTTGTTTAAGAAAATAGAGTGAGTCACTAGACTTAGTGTGCAATTAGTCCACAAATTTCACAAATGGACCGGAGCCCCAAAACATCATCGTCCGAAGCCTAATCATCACAGTATAAACAAATAATCAACATGATAGCCCAACCCAACCTAATTTTTCCATCCTCTACACACCGCTCCATAAGTCTATCCTCAACACACTTGGGGGGATTTCTACAATCAACCCTCCATCCTCTACACACCTCTTTTGCAGTCATGCTGATAGACACACTGCATAAAGTAAATATAACGTGGTCTAGCCACCGATCAACATGTGATCAAATCACCGATACAATAATGAGGCACCAAGCCATCATTTAGCGTGACAATGTCACCAATATACAGTTCCCCTTCATATCATTATCATCCTAATATCCCATGCACATGCAACATAGTATAATAGACAGGTTATATGATGTCATACGTGCAGTATTTAGCATACACACACAATCATGCTATCAACAATATTTATAAGACTAAATTATAGTATACCTGGGGTTTCAATTTTTCCCAACATGGGTGACTCAATCACCATTGCCATGATTTTCGGCTTTCAAACATAACACATACGCATTTATTCAATTCAGGAATAGTGTTGTAATTACACACCTGTGAACACGTAGGACTACACTATCAATCTCGCTAACGTCCTCACTCGTAGGAATCACACGACTGCTGTTCCCTTTCCGGCCAAACCACAACTTGGTGGGCGGCCTCGAATCGCCAATATCGCCGCCAACATAGGGGTTGGGACTACGGGACCAACCCCCTCCTTTACTTGGTTGGTATTTGATTCCATGAAATGATATTGGTCAGAAGATACTATAATAAAACCGCAGTTGGTTAACAAAACCTTTGGGTTAAGATATCGAATAACTAGAGAGAAAACCCTTACCTTGAGATCCCGAATAGGGAGATAGGGTTCAATGATTGCCTGCTTCTCAGACTTGGAATTCAAATGATTCGGCTAGCAAAGTTTCCTGGAATAGGTGCCCCCAAAGAGGAAAGAAGATAAAAAGAGTATGAGTCAAAACAATAGCATCACCAAGCCAATTAGCTATTCGGAATTTGCTACGAAAAACTGAAAGAAGAACAGGAAAAGATGACAGAGTCCCTCTTACCTTAATAACCCAAATCAACGAGAGATCCGAAGTAGCTTCCTATCACCCTGTTCTACCGTATTAGGTTAATACAGATAATATCCCTAAGAGAAGAAAAGGGAAACAGCATTCAGAGGTTCGGCCTTGACAAGCGAGGAAATAGAAGAGAATGATTAACTACTTACCAAAGGATCTTTGAAGATCAAAATCAAAGGAAAACGATCGGTAACAAGGGCTTAATTTGGCCAAGTCGACTACCTGTTAGAAAAATGATGGGACAAGGGATGTTTGACTTTAGTAGGAGAAGAAAATAGGGATTTTGGCTTTGTATAAATGTGAAAGGATCGAAGGATGAAACTCTAATGTATATGTTGAAAATTCAGCTTTAGATGCAAATAAGGGGAAAGAGATGGCTTCAGTTTAAGAGTGAAGGAGAAAGAGAATGGGAAAACAATGAAAATGGTGAGTAGAATGAAGCTAAGGTGCGGCTTAAGAGTCTTAGGTAAAGAAGAGAAAGAAAAGGTGCACCAATGATCTCTCCAATTCGGCTAAAGAGCAAAAGAAAGAAGAAAAGTAGAAGTTGGCTAAGCAAATTTGGCATACAAGGAATATGGACCCAAAGAAAAAGAAAAGAAAGAGAGCTCCCAAAAACTTTAGCACCAAACGGCAATCACATCCCCTAAAACCAAATTTGTTCTAAAAAACCAAAATAGAACCTATGACCCCCTAGCTCCCAAAACCAAAATTCTCCCCCTTACCAACCTTCAAAATTCGACCAAGAAGCTCCCAACAAGCCACCATCCCTTGATTACCTCCTACATTCACTCCCATTCACCCATTCAAAAAAGTTTGAACCATTCAAATCCCACCTTTCTGTCTTGGCATACCATTCAAAAATTTTGACCAAATCAACACCCACTCTTTATGGCTCCTAGCCGAATGCATCACTACTCCTCTTGGCGCCAAAAACAGTTCTCAAAATGAGAACTACGAGACTCGAACCTGCTCCTTCCCAACTCCTTATGGCGTCACCCTCCTGCCTCCTAAGTGGCTCCCCCTTACCATTTTACTATTACATTCATTTGTCATCAAACCCAAACTATACCACTTAAACCCTGCCTCAACTAGCTATCCCCTAAAATGCCCAAAACTAAAATTTTGGCCAAAGCTTCGGCTTAACCCCGAGCCTTCCCTGTACCTGTAACCACACCAAACCAATACACCGAGCATAGCATACACACAAAAGCATATTAAATGCAAAGCCTCTAATTCAAGATGTTACAGTTCTACCCCCTTAAAGAATTTCAGACTCGAAATTACCTGGTCAAAAGAGATGAGGGTATTGCTGTCGCATCGCATCCTCTGGCTCCCACGTAGCTTCCTCTGAACTGTGATTTCACCGCAAAATCTTGACCAAAGGGACTAATTTCCTTCGCAAGACCTTAACGTCACGATCCAAGATCTGAACTAGTTCCTCTTCAAATGATAAATCAGGCCTTACTTTGATTTCTTCCACTGGCACAACATGAGATGGATCCGAGCAGTAGTACCTCAGCATTGAAACATGAAACACATCATGATTCTAACTTAATTCTGAAGGTAGCTCGAGCTGATAAGCTAGCAGTCCCACACGCTTCAACACACGATAAGGCCCAGTAAACCTGGGGCTTAGCTTACCCTTCCATCCAAACCTCATCACCTTCTTCCACAGTGAAACTTTCAAGAAAACCCGATCACCTACTGCAAACTCTATCTCTTTTCGCTTCATATCTGCATATGATTTCTAGCTGTCGAACGCTTCCTTCAATCGAACCCTAATTAACTTAACCTTCTCCTCTGTCTCTATATCCAATTCTGGACCCAACATATGACGCTCACCCAATTCTATCCAATAGGTAGGAGTACGACTCCTTCGCCCATACAACACTTCATAAGGCGCCATCTGAATACTAGATTGGTAACTGTTGTTGTATGCGAATTTCGCCAACGGTAAGAACTCTTCCCAGCTACCTCCAAAGTCGATGACACAACCTATCAACATATCTTCCAAGATCTGAGTTACTCTCTCAAACTGACCATCAGTCTGTGGATGAAAAGCCATGCTGAAGTCCAGTCTTATACCCAATGCATGATGCAGTGCCCTCTAAAATCGCGACGTAAATCTAGGGTCTTTATCTGATATGATCGATACTGGTACCCCATGCAACCTCACGATTTTTGCCACATACAGCTTAGCCAACCTCTGAAGAGAATAGTCAACAAGAAGAGGTATGAAATGAGTAGACTTCATCAACCGATCCATAATCACCCATACCAAATCTTTCTTAGTATGCGTAAGAGGCAGCCAAATAACAAAGTCCAAAGTGATCCTCTCCCATTTCCACTATAGAATCTTCATCGACTGCAATAATCCCGAAGGCAACTGATGCTTCACTTTTACCTACTGACACGTTAAACACTTTCCCACAAACTCCGCAACTTCCTGCTTCAATCTAGGCCACCAGAACTGTTCACGTAAATCCCTGTACAGCTTACTCCCTCTAGGATGCATAGCGTAAGGGCTACTATGTGCTTTCTGAAGAATCAACTGCCTCAACCCCACATCTTTTGGCATACAAACTCTCTCATGAAAACACAGAACCCAATTACTAGTCAGACTATAATCTTCTACTCCACCATCATATACTTGCTGAAGTCGAGCACTCAGGATATCATCCGATAATTGTTTCTCTTTAATCTGACTTATCCATGTCGGTTTAACTTGGAGTTCGGCTAATAAACTTTCGTCGTCATACAAACTAAGATGGGCGAGCATCACTCTTAAATCTGATATTACCTTCCAGCTTAATAGATCTGCCACCACATTAGCCTTACCCGGATGATATTCGATCAAGCAGTCATAATCCTTCAACAGCTTAATCCACCTCTGCTGTCTTAAATTCAACTCCTTCTAGGTTAAAAGATATTTCAAACTCTTGTGGTTGATGTAGATAACGGACTTCTCTCCATATAGATAGTGTCTCTAAATCTTTAGAACGAACACTACTGCAGCCAACTCCAGATCATGTGTGGGATACTTCATCTCATACGGTCTTAACTACCGAGACGCATACGCAACAACTTTCCCATCCTGCATTAACACACAACCTAACCCCGTGTGAGAATCATCACAATAAACCACGAACTCTTTACCGGCCTCAGGCTGAATCAACACTGGAGCTTCTGTCAAAATCCTCTTCAGCTTCTCAATGCTTTCCTGCTGCATGCCAGTCCAAACAAAAGGTACCCCTTTCCTCAACAACTTGGTTAAAGGTGCTGCAATTAATGGAATCCCTCAACGAACCTTCGGTAATACCTAGCCAGACAAAGGAAACTCTAAATCTCCGATACAGACTTAGGCGGTTTCCAATCTAACACTGCTTCAATCTTCCGGGGGTCGACCCTAATCCCCTCTACAGATACCACATGACCCAAAAAGGTAACTTCCTTCAACCAAAACTCACACTTGCTAAACTCGGCATACAACTACTTCTCCCTCAAAATCTGCAAAATCACCTGAAGATGCGAATCGTGCTCCTCTTCTTTCTTAGAATATACTAGAATGTTGTCTATGAACACTATAATGAACCAGTCCAGATAGGGTTGAAAAACTCGGTTCATCATATCCATGAACGCAGCTTGTGCATTGGTCAAACCAAACGGCATCACTAAAAACTCGTAGTGGCCATAACGAGTCCGGAAGGTCATCTTGCAAATATTCGCTTCCTTGACCTTAAGCTAATGATATCCCGACCTCAAATCTATCTCTGAAATGACCGAAGCCCCTTTGAGCTGATCAAATAGGTCATCTATCCTCGACAACGGGTACTTGTTCTTAATCGTCAACATGTTTAACTGTCGGTAATCAATGCACATTCATATGGACCCGTCTTCCTTCTTCACAAATAGCACTGGCGCTCCCCACAGAGATACACTGTGTCAGATAAAACCACGGTCTAACAACTCCTAGATTTGAGCTTTAAGTTCCACCAGCTCCTTCGGCGCCATCCTATAAGGAGCGATGGACACCAGAGCCGTACCCGGAAGTAGCTCAATTCCAAACTCCACCTCACGATCCGGAGGCAACTCCTGGAAGCTTTTCAGGAGAGACATCCCAAATTCTTTTACTGTTCTAACCTCATTCATTGTCACTTCCTTTACATCCAATACACTGACAAAAGTTAAGAAAGCCTCACACCCTCTCCTCACCATTCTTTCCGCCTTTAGAGTAGACACTACATTGGACAAGTGTTTCTCCTCTCACCTATCACTAGAACTTCCTCATCCTCAAGAGTCCTTAACACCATGCGCTTAACAGCACAATCTAAATTTGCTCGATACCTTACCAACCAATCCATGCCTACGATCAGATCGAACTCCCCGAATGGTAGTTCCATGAAATCAGCCAAAAAAATCAACCCTCGTACTTTTAGAGGCACACTTCTAAAAAGTTCATTTACTACTGCAGATTGCCCTAAAAGACTAAGTACAGTCATCTCCCTAGAAGCAGTTTTATAGTTCATGTTCAAGGTTCCAGACACCACACTAGCAACATAGGAATGCATCGACCCAATATCGATTAATGCAGTAAAGGGTAAACCAAAATGAGGAACGTACCCGTTATAAGATCTGGTGCATCCCTCTCTTCTAATCATCTAGCTGCATAAACTAACCCAGGCTGTCTTGCCTCTGAATTCCCAACGCCTCTACCTGGTGCTCCATGACCCCGACTAGAACCATCCCCTCTTCTATTCAGACCACAACCCCTCGACATCTGCTGTCCACCCCTTCCTGGCTGTACATACCCCTGACCTACCATTCGAGCCCTGGTCATTTCTAGCGGACAATTCCTTAACAGATGATCCCTTGACCCACACTTGAAACATCCCCTAACTCTTCCCCAGCACTCTCCTGCATGTGACCTCCCACACTGAGCACACTGTCGAAATTGCCCAACAGTAGCTGGTGTTGCAGTTCAACCCAGTTCATCAACCCTAGGCCTCTTCTGAAAACCCTCAGATGACCCTGACGGTTTATAATTCCTCTTATTTCTGCCTCTATCCTTATCCTTATTTTGCTTCTTAGTCCATTTAACCTCCTCAGCTATTTTAGCCTTTTCCACCAGGATAGCAAAATCTCTCTCCCGCTGTGGAGCTATCAACACTCGCAGCTCATTTCGCAGCCCATCTTCAAATCACACGTAACGCTCATAATCTATCGCAACTATCCCTCGAGCATACCGGCTTAACCTCAGAAATTTTGCCTCATACTCAGCTATCGATTTACTCCCCTAAACTAAATCCAGGAATGCTTTCCTCTAAGCATCCACATAACTGGCCCTAACGTACTTCCCTTGAAACATCGTCTTAAAGAAATCCCAATCAATTCGGTCCGCTGGAGTACCCTCTCTCACGGTGAGCCACCATTGATATGCCTCATCCCGAAGTAGAGACACCGCGCCCTTCCGCTTCTCCTCTATCGTGCAATCCAAATCATCCATAATCCTCTCGACTGCCTCTAGCCAATACTTAGCCACATTTGGAGCTACCCCAAGTATACCCCTAAATATTTCAGCTCCATTAGCTCGGAGTCACTCAGGGATGGACTTCTGAGTTGCTGTTCCAGAGCTTACCCTAGCCACTCGTTCCAACACACGTAGCATTGCTTGAAACAGGGCATCATCTCTACCAGTTCTGTCCTGTGATTCTGCTTCTGCCACATGTGATGCTAGTACTTCACCCTCAAGCTCATTCCTCGCTTCTGAGAGTTCAACCTCAACATCCCGGCCTCTTTCATGGCCGCGTGTAACACGTCCACGTCCTCTACCACTCATGTCTACCACTCTCTTACTCTGATTACAAATTTTATGCGTCAGTATTTCCTTCCACTATTTATTAACGAGTAGTTTTATGAAGATAAAGTTATAAGTAGTTTTTCGCAAGTACATGTATACCTAGAGGTTTTTATTTCTACAGTAAAGTTTCCTAATTCCATCATTCATAGCAACATATTCACACAACACATTCACTTTATGCAAATAACCTAACAATCAGAAAACTTACCTGGTAGGATTGGGCCAGAGACTCGGGTGCCATACTTCCAAAAATAGGTTCTTATATATATATATATATATATATATATATAAACCATTTTAAATACAAAATTTGGAAAAAATTTGAACCAAAAGCCCAAGGCCGAGCTTTATAAACTAGGCTCTGATAACAAATTGTAACACCCAAAACCCGGCCCAAACAGCACGGCCAGATCTGGCATGTCACTGGAAAAGCATTTTAAAAAAGTTTTACAAGCTTCAGAAGATTTTAAGGCATTTTGTTCTAAAAAACCCCTAGTTTCATGGTTTAGTTGAAAACCCATGATTCATTTAGTTAGCCAAGCCTTGTGATTAGGTGACATTTGAAAACATTTTTCGACTTATCGTCTATAAGGTTATTAGCAAAATCTCTTTTTTATACGAAATGTCGTTTGCCAGGTTGTAAAACAAAATTTCAGTTTGCATTTTATAAAGACGTCCCATTGAGTAGTTTGTAACTAATATGTCCAAAAATTAAAATCCAATAGATAATTACCAAATTTGAAGTGGCCTTATTACATATTAAAAATTCCCAAAATAAAGAAAAAATAGCAAATAATAATTAAAATAAAGTTTTAATAGAATAACCCATGCATGGCCACCTCAAGTCCATTCCAGCCCAGTCCAAAGAACTATGAGTTGCCTGCAAGTTGTTTAAGAAAATAGAGTGAGTCACCAGACTCAATGTGCAATTAGTCCACAAAATTCAGAAGTGGGGCGGAGCCCCAAAACATCATCGGTCGAAGCCCAGTCATTACGGTAGAAATAAATAATCAACATGATATCCCAACCCAGCCTAATTTTTCCATCCTCTACACACCGCTCCATAAGTTCATCTTGAACACACTTGTGCGGATTTCTACAATCAACCCTCCATCCTCTACACAACTCTTTGGCAGTCATGCTGACAGACACACTGCTAAAGTCAATATAACGTGGTCTAGCCACCGATCAACATGTGATCAAATCACTGATACAATAATGAGGCACCAAGCCATCATTTAGTGTGACAATGTCACCGATATACACTTCCCCTTCATATCATTATCATCCCAATATCCCATGCACATGCAACATAGTATAATAGACATGTTATATGATGTCATACATGCAGTATTTAGTATACACACAATCATGCTATCAACAAAATTTATAAGACTTAATTATAATATACCTGAGGTTTCAGTTTTTCCCAACATGGGTGACTCAATCACAAAAGAAAGGTTTTGAAAGGGGGAAATTTAGCACACACTAGCACTATATTTATACCGAAAATTCAAGCTCCTAGAGTCCAACAATTGGCCACCACTTCCCCACTTATCAAATCCCAACTTAAACTTCTATTTTATCTCTTAACAAATAAAATAATTAATCCAACACCTTATCTCTTATCTATCAATTAAACTATAATAAATAAAATAAAATCTCATTTAATCTAAATAAAACCATAATTATCCTATAATAAAATAAATAAATAAAACTACAATTATCCTACTTTTAATTAATATTAATAGGATAAAATAAGCTTAATCTTCATCCAAATAGAAGTCCAATTGTCAGATAACCTTCCCTTCCCGCCTTGACGCAAAAGTAAAATAAAATCCCACCTCATCGCATGCACGAGGCTCGAACTTGAGCCTCACCGCCGCAAGTCGTAATAACGCCCAAGCCACTCGCCAAGGCTTTTTTTGTGACATAAACTCGCCACAATTTCTTTTAAAGCCTCCTTCCCTAGCTCCCCTTAACGCCAAAAGCAAAAATAAAACACGCCTCCTCGCCGCTAACAATACTCGAACTCAGACACTGCACTAGGCTTATGGCGTCATTTCAGTTCTAAGTGGCACCTTGCACCACTTTACCAAGGCATGTTTTATGCCAAACACGCCTAAGATTTTTCCCTTAAGACCTCTCCGCCTTGCTCCCTTTTAACTCCAAAATAAAAGCTCCCAAGTACAATCTCTGCAGCTCGAACCTCCTCCCCTTGGCACTCCATGTGACGACCTTCCAAGCCCTAAGGTAGCATCCCTGCCACCTTGCCAATTGGTTTCTTTGTGTCATGAATCCAACACAAATTTTCTTAAGGCTTCTTTAGCCTAGCTTCCCCTTTTTAACTTAAAAACCACTAATTTTCCAAAGCTTTCTCTTCTATCCTAGAATTCTAAAAACTCTTAAAACACCCTTAAAGCCTACTAACACATGAGTTATGCTCCAAATGCATAACCCCTAATCTAGGATGTTACAGTTCTACCCTCCTTAAAAATAATTTCATCCTCGAAATTACTTACTATCGAATAATCGAACATTTTAACTCATGCGCCACGCTTATGTCAAGACTCGATCTTAATAGAGCCATCATACTTCCTAGGCATAATTTTTTTCGAGAAATTTTCAAAATAGATTTTGTTGCAAATCAAGGGTTAATTTAAGGATTTTAAAACTAAGGTTTTATAAAAATATGGCTAGTCCCTTTGGGTTTTAATCATTGGTTTAGCCGATGACTAAGTCCTCTTGGTTAGGGTGAACCGAAGCTATGCACCAGGTAGGATTCGAGTGGAGAGGAGGTGAGTCACTAGGACTGCTTAAATACCAAGCTCCCACTGAAACCAATCCTAGACATGCGCACAACGGTTGCCACACCCTAGCTCGGTGACTTGGACACATGTTTGTTTAATTGTGCCTTAGAGTTTTATGTAGTTCTCATATTGGGGTAGACTAGTCCTAGAGTTTAATTCTTAATCCACTAGTCTACGTCCCTATATATCTCTACATACAAATCACAAAGAGGTTAGGAGTACTTACCTGGTTGACTTCGGGTCAGAGACTCAGGTGCCATGCTAGAAAAAAATCTGCTTATTTCTCAGAAAAGTCCATTTTCAAAAGACAGAAAATGTTTTGGGCCCAAAAAGCCCTCAAGGCTGAGAGTTTAAAACTGGGCTCTGATACCAAACTGAAACACCCCAAACCCGACCCACGATCCTTGATCGGATCTGGTATGTTCCCTGGTGTAAACCATTTCAAATTCTTTTGTTACTTAGGAAAAAACTTGTGTGTTTTGAAAGAAAGATTTTTTTTAAAAAATAATATTTTGTAGCAGGATAAGTAGAAGTAAAATAAAATAATTCAAGTATGGCCTTATTACATCAAATAATTCCCCAAAAATAAATTCAAAGTAATCAAAATAATAAGAGTCCAAAACAAAGAAAAATTTGAACTTCACATGGCCTCCACTAAGCTCCGGCCGACTTGGCCCATCACTGATCGTCACCTGAAAAGTAATCCCATAGGGGGTGAGTCAAACAGACTCAATGTGTACACAAACACTATGTCCAAATAGATTTAGGCATATTATCACATCACATACATAATCATGTAGCAGATATAAAATAAAGATGCAACCCAAACCCAAACCTATATGCCATCCGCTACACATCACCCATACCATCCTGCACACCGTGGGGACTACTAAGTCAACCCTCCATCCGCTACACACCATCAAGGCGTCATTACGCAATGACGTGCTCATCACCCTTATAAAATTCGTGGTCTTAGGTCACCACATTCAGATATCGTGGTCTTAGGTCACCACATTCAGTTATCGTGGTCTTAGGTCACCACATTCAGATATCGTGGTCTTAGGTCACCACATTCACTTCCCCTTTTCATATAACCCATATGCCCCATATTCATACATATCATGCATTAACATGCCAAATACTTATTTCACATTCTTATAATGTCATATGTGTGTCGTAACAAATATTTAACATAATCCAAGTAGGAGTAGGAAACGTACTTGAGTACTTTGTACCATGACATGATACCTTAGCCATATTCAAATTCTTATACACATACTTATATTAAACATTGCCATAAAACTTATTAAGAAATAGTGTGGGGTACACACCTGATTCGCTTTAGCAAGTTCACTCCAAATCCCGAAAAGCTTGATCTAATGCCTTAGATCTTAAATATCTACATTTGATCAATCACTTAATACTTAGTAAAGAGCCATTCGGCCATAAATCCAAATCCTAGTAGGATTAGTACACTTAAATCCTTACCTTGCTACCGATTGATGTCTAATCAAATGCCAAAAACTTTGTATCCTTCTTCCTTGAAATCGGCAATCACTAGATTACTTGAATAGATTAGTTTCGGCTTTTAAATATTAATGAAACACATCTATTTACTCAACATGGCCTTGGCCGAATGCTATAGATACTTACCTTGTGGATTTTAAATCCTAAAACTCACCGAATAACTAGGGAACACGCAGCCTATGGTTTACCTTTAGGAAAAGAATTTCTCCTTCCTTGTAGTTGACACTTAGTAAATCCCGAAAGATCTTTTAGAGAAATCGACAGCTCCTATATCTTGTCAACACAAAGATTTGGCCTTGAAACTTGGAGAAGAGTCGGCTATGGTTACTTAGGTATTCGGCTAACAAAATAAAAGAAGAGTATTGGGGAAAGGGATATAGATTCGGCCAATATCAAATAGAGAAGAGGGATGAAACACAAATGGCTTTTGAACAAGGTAAAACGGCACCAATGGGAAAAGAGGTACTAAATTTAAGAATAACCAAGATGAAAAGAAAGGTTTTGAAAGGGAAATTTAGCACACACTAGCACTATATTTATACCGAAAATTCAAGCTCCTAGAGTCTAACAATTGGCCACCACTTCCCACTTATCAAATCCCAACTTAAACTTCTATTTTATCTCTTAACAAATAAAATAATTAATCCAACACATTATCTCTTATCTATCTATTAAACTATAATAAATAAAATAAAATCTCATTTAATCTAAATAAAACCATAATTATCCTATAATAAAATAAATAAATAAAACTACGCTTATCCTACCCTTAGTTAATATTAATAGGATAAAATAAGCTTAATCTTCATCCAAATATAAGTCCAATTGTCAGATAACCTTCCCTTCTCGCCTTTGACTTAAAAGCAAAATAAAATCCCACCCATCGTTGTCCACGAGGCTCGAACTCGAGCCTCACTTTGTAAGTCGCAATAGCGCCCCAAGCCACTCGCCAAGGCATTTTTTTAAGACATAATCTCGCCACAATTTCTTTTAAAGCCTCCTTCCCCTAGCTCCCCTTAACGCCAAAAGCAAAAATAAAACACGCCTCCTCGCCGCTAACAAGACTCCAACTCTGCACTGCACTGCTTATGGCGTCATTTGTGTCCTTAAGTGGCGCCTTGCAGCCACTTTACCAAGGCTTGTTTTATGCCAAACACGCCTAAGATTTTTCCTTTAAGACCTCTCTGGCCTTGCTCCCCTTTTAACGCCAAAAATAAAAGCTCCCAAGTGCAATCTCTGCAGCTCGAACCTCCTCCCCTTGGCACTCCATGTGACGCACCTTCCAAGCCCTAAGGTAGTGTCCCTTGCCACCTTGCCAATTGGTTTCTTTGTGTCATGAATCCAACACAAATTTTCTTAAGGCTTCCTTAGCCTAGCTTCCCCTTTTTAACTTAAAAACCAATAATTTTCCAAAGCTTTCTTTTCTATCCTAGAATTCTAAAAACTCTTAAAACACCCTTAAAGCCTACTAACACCTGAATTATGCTCCAAATGCATAACCCCTAATCTAGGATGTTACAACAAACCCCTTTACTTTTTTGCAGACCTCCCCACCATTGCCCTCTCCCTCTCTTCCCCCTATTCTGTCTTCACCATCGTCCCTAAGGAAAATGAACCCCAAGAAGGTAGCAAAAGTGTGGCCACAAAGACGGGACCTTTAGACCATATGCACCATGCTTTCACACTGAATGTTACCATATTTCCAAATAAATCCAAAAACAAAATTGGTCACAATTACAAAACTTCAATTTTCCAAAATGACAAAGCTAACATGGGGAGTTGCAGTTTTCTTATTGAATAGACCATAAAATGAGCTCAATATCAAAACTCAACATCCAAGTATTTGAGTCTCTTTCTAAATCAATGTAACCAATGTAGATTGAGTGGACCCAAAGAAGCAATAAAAGAAAACCAACCTTATCTCTGATGGATACCCTTTCAGAACTACAACCTTCAAATTTAGTAGGGAAAGTATCAATTTGAAGTAGGCAAAGCATCATGGATTATGAAATAGCATATTAAATTACTTGACCAACAATTTTTGCTGAAAGTGACAAAGAGGCAGTAGCGATGAATAGGCCACCTATGAGCCAATTGTTAGATGCTGTTAACATTGTAGAATGAGATAGGTGTAAATGCAGTTGAATTAGTGGAGAAAGTATTGGCATAGCAATAAAGATCAAAGATAGCTAATTATGTCGTATAGTACAAAAGCAAATGGCATAGCATCAAAGACGAACCTGTAGACAACAAGCAAGAAAGTGAAAGTTGGGATTAAGTTGGCAAGAGCAAAAGTAAGGGTTGGAGAGCTGTACCTTGCACCAATGATTAAACAGTTCTGCATCAAAGTGATCCTGCAAAAAACCAAGTTTAATAACCCAGATTTTACACCAATAAAGGAATTATTGAACTCTGCTTAGATTTAATTACATACCCAGCAATGCTTAAGCAAAATATTTTGCACAAAAAAGATAGATTAATTGGTGGTCACTTTTTCTTGCATCTAAAGAAGTCCTAAAACAAAAATAAATACCATTAATTTCTCATCCATGGATTTAATTGATTGATAGAGGAGAACCTTATGAAGAAATAAGTTGTTAGAAGAAGAATGAGAGAAGCCAGAGCATTTGAGTAGACGACAAGGACAAAGTGGCTCATTCCTTTGGACATGGTAGCTTTGCTAAGGGTGAGAGAAATGATGGTGAAGACGGAATAGAGAGAAGAGGGGGAGAAGGCAATGGTGGGGAGGTCTGTAGAAAAATAAAGATTCTTGTGATAGGGGAGGGATGGTTGGGAAAAGGGAGAGGGATCGGAGAGGGATGGAAAATGGCATTTCTTTTAAGTGAATAACGGAAAAGAATAGCTCCATTACAAACATAACAGAAAATGGTTAGTGGTGACTGTTTTGTTATTTTTTGAAAGTTGAATGAATGGTGAATTGAAACTTGGGTGATTATTTTGTCAGCTACCCTAAATTTGGGTAACTGTTGGTGTAATTTACCCTTAAATTTATTTATACCACCACCAAGACTCCTTATACATATTTTATGGCTATGAATCATATTCAATCATCTAATGTGTTAAAATTTTAAATCCAATACTCTAAAGTTTTATGGACATTATTGAATAAAAATTCAAAGTTACAAATTTAGTATAGGATAAAGTTTCAACCTATGTACTTAATCGATGCCAGATATGCAAACGTCTGGATTGTAAATACTGTATCAAAAAGATAACTAATTAAGCAACAATGTCCGCAAGTATTTGTGTCAGATTATAATATAGTCAAGTGTTACAATGAAACACTCAAATAAGTATTTTAAGGATCATACCCAATGGAGATTGAATTAAATTAAAATTCGTTTTCATACTAATAGGGCTAAACCATAAAATGTTAAAACTATAGTATGAAAAAATCCAAATTAAAATGAAGTAATTGAAATAACATAAATTGAACAAAATTAAAGAAAGCAAATTAATAATTGGAATTAATACAATTAAACAAGCAAAAGATTAACTCGAGCCAGTGTTCTTAATTAAATTGAAAATTCAGGTTTTATCCAATTAGCTAGTGATTAACGGATTATAACCTTTCAGCCTCTAACAAATTAACTAATCAACCAATACTCACTTATCTTTCAACCTCACTTTCTTGACCAGGATAAATTATGATTTAATCGGTAAACTTATCTTTTGATCTCATTTATGTAATAGCCCGACTTAGGGCCTAGTCGGAATAGTGGTGCGAGACCACAAATCTGAAATAAAGATACGATTTTTATAAAACTAATGAAGTGATTATAGGATTGTGTGAAAATTTCATAAAGAAATTTTACTGATTAGAGATTTAATTGCCCATTAGGACTAAATTCCAAAGAATAGAAAATCTTAGATTCTAGAATATTCTAGTATGAAATAGAATTATGAGAAATATTAGAGGTCCTTATTTAGAAATTAGAACATTATATTTGATGATGGACAAAAATGGACACGGGAAGGAAAAATCTTAAGAAATAGTCATTAAGGGCATTCTTGTCCTTTGGTAAATAAAAGAACAAAAAGGGAAAAAGAACACAAAAATCATGTCCATCTTCAATCCTTGTGCCAAAATCTTGGGGAGAAGCCATAGCTAGGGTTTTGATCATTTTCAAGCTCAAAGTAAGTGCACCCTAGCCCCGTTTTTAATGTTCTTCGTACTTTTGAAATCCTCATAACTCAGTTTAGATATTTCTAGCCATATTTTGAGCTAGAGTTTATATAAAAAATTTATCCATGTATGACACGCATGTATTTTGATGTTTTATGAAATAATATGAAAGTTTGATGTATGATAAACATCTTTTTCTAAGAGATTTTCATGAAAAATGCATAAAAGGACCAAATTGAAAAGCTAGAGAAATGGTCATACATGAGTTAAATATTGGAAATTGAATGTTTCTATAGTTGAGAAAATGATTCGGCTAGGCTTAAAATGCAAGAAAGTTGAATAAAAATCATTTTACAAGCCTGGGGAAAAATGTAATTATGTGAAAGTTTAAGGGTAAAATTATAATTGTGCCAGAATATAAAATATGAGTCAATTTAGTCAATGCATGTGTTTAACAAGAGAAATTTGTTATCATAGACCAAGAGACACGAAGCGCAGATCAAAATCGTGGCAAAAACAAAATCGAGGACTAAATTGAGCATTGAGGCACTTTTTGAGAAATCGAGGTAAGTTTGTGTGAAATTAGCATTTCATGATGTTCGATAATTGAAACAGTTAATTATTATGTTAATGCATGATTTTTTGAACAAAAATCGAGCTATGAAGTCTCGACAAGTAAATGGTGAGAACAAGATAAATTATAATTTCGGTTATAGTTCCGGAATAAGTTTATTTCTCATGTATGCATGTAAGAATGGAAAGGTCCCGTATAAGACCATGTCTGGGACGTGGCCTCGACACCAATGAAAGATTTCGTATAAGACCATATCTGGGATATGGCATCGACATCTATGTATGATCTCGTATAGGACCATGTCTGGGACATGGCTTCGACACCGAGTTATGAGATTCCTGTGTAAGACCATATCTGGGATATGGCATCGGCATTAAGGAAAGATCCCATGTAACACCATATCTGAGATATGGTGTTGGCATCAAAGGTTATGCATGTTATGTTTGAATAACTTATAATGATCAAATTTATTCATAAATGAAAGAGGTAAGTATGTGAGTTGGCCTTCATCCAAACCTATTTAAGTATGGCCATGGGTAATGCTCATGATATGGATAATAAAGATGTGGATATTGTAACACCCCAAGCCCGGCCTAAATGTTACGACCGGATTTGGCATGTCACAAGAATGGAATGTCTAAAAACTGTGCATTCGTTAAAAAGCTCGTATTCCTTATAGTTGTTGTGAGAAATCGAGTTTAAGTAATTTTGAATAAGAAATGATTTATTATCATTTTAGGAAAATCCCATATTGATCATTTAATAATAAGCAGTAACCAAATTGAAAGCTGAAACCAAATAAAATACCCAATGCCTTATTACATAACAAAACCAAATTTAAAAGTAAATTAACCCAAAATAGTAATTGAAATAAAACCCGAAAACATAGTGCATGGCCACCTCGAGTTCACCCCAGCTCCACATCCGTGATCTATGCCTCATCTACAAATGTAAGGGAAAGGGGTGAGTCACCGAGACTCAGTGTGTAAATCCCCATCCCGATAATAACAAGGCACTTACACATTTGATATGTCAATATGCAAATCATGCAAACCCAACCTAACCAACCGAACTCCTGTGTTCACCCCTGTGGTCAAAACCACGGTGGTCAAAACCATCGTGACCGTAGTCACAAATCATATAAGTGTGGTCAAAACCACTTTGGTGATAGTAGTCAAAATCATATGGTGGGGCCAACCCACCGTGTGGTCAAAACCATCGATGACAATCCGTAATCAACATGTGGGGCCAACCCACTACGGTACCAAACCACCGGACGAGTCACAAAATCCATG
This sequence comes from Gossypium rotundifolium, assembly GCA_025506655.1. Taxonomy (NCBI): domain Eukaryota; kingdom Viridiplantae; phylum Streptophyta; class Magnoliopsida; order Malvales; family Malvaceae; genus Gossypium; species Gossypium rotundifolium. The sequence goes on along the minus strand of CP106733.1, from coordinate 89,756,798 downwards.
TGTGGTCAAAACCACTGATGACCGTAGTCACAAATAATATATGTGTGGTCAAAACCACTGGTGGTCAAAACCACTGAGACTAGTCACAAATAATAAGGAAAGCGGCGCCAACCCACTGTGTAGTCAAAACCACTGGTGACAGTCTAAATCATCCTTCCCATCCTCTCATCATACCCATTTTCACGCCATGTTCATCAGTCATAATAATTCGTGTATGCAGTATGACATGTATGCAAATTATATATCAAAGATAACGTATGAAACGAATTACCATTATAATCAGAATAACAAATACGACATAATCGAGCTAATAAACCTCTAAGGGTATAACTGTAATTTTACCTACCAAATGCATTTTTTGTAATTTCACCCTACAGGGGTAGTTTAGTAATTCTACTCGTTACCAATCCATGCAAGCAACGCATCTCAACCATAATCAATCATACGATTAATACATACAACACTAATACTACCACGAGAGGACAACAATTATTTTATCGCTTAGGGGTATCTCGATAATTTTATAAACTAGGGGTATTTTGGTAATATCGCACCTGCAATGGCCTTTCCGAAGGCCTAATGTCGTCCAGAGCGACTCAGCTACCATTTCTGGTTGTACCGGACTATTGGGCCTAAAACCAGATTCTGGCCCATTCGGGCCCATGCGCTCGTGTGGCCCACCTAACTTACATCTAGCCACGTATATAAGTTCCACCTAATCTAGTTCACTATATACTATATCATCATACAATTTATTCAATTGGGCCCATGGGCCCATTGGGCCCACTTCAGCCCATCGCGACCCAAGTAGCCCCAACCCACAAGAATACTACTGATGGCCTCAACTATCACGTCGAAGCCCGACACGTGCCCTCGCACGCTCGTGTGGCTACTATTGCCGTGATCAGCACTTTGGCATTTGTCGCTCTACAGCTAGAGTAAAGAGAGAGTTACACACTTGATAGGAGTCTAGTGTTAAACCGCGCTGCGACCACTCCTGCGCCCAAACACCCTCCAAGGTATGTTAACTCTCCTCCTGAAATGCTCTTTATATAGCTAGCTCTTCACCTTCCTTCTTTGTATCTTTCCGATGTGGGATCCCTCGTCAAGAGAGTTTAAATTCAATCAAACTCTTGTCAGTCAATCTGCAAAATAAATACTCTAATGCTTGTCATGAGATTCAACCTGTGCTCCCTTACAACATAATCCACGCCACTAACCACTTGGCCACAAGCTCCTCTTGTGTCTTAACCATGCACAACTAAATATAAATCTATAGCCAAATTCTAAGGTCCATGTAAAAAGAAAACCAAACTGCAAAAGCCAATACTTGAACCTTGGACCTCCTTCCTTCCTTGTGGCGTCACCCCCTTGCCTCTTATGTGGCGTCACTTTGCCACTACACCACACACTCCACTTGTGTCATTTTCCTTCACATTTTATTCTTAAGGCCTACCTGCCAACTTCCGGGGTTTTTTTTCACCTAAAACCAAAATTTCCCCAAAGCCAAAGTTTGAACTCGGGACTTCATAGAAGCCCTCTAACCTTCCAAAATCTCTTATCTAATAAGTCTAACTTGCATTAATGCTATTCTAAAAAAATTTTGAACCCTACTACGCCTAAGGCCCATTGGGCTCAATTCTCCTAGGCCCAATTTCAGGATGTTATAGATATATTGTTATGTTGGCATATGTGTTAAATCACATGACCCAGTGATACAGGAAACATGAGTAAGTAAAAGATACTAGATTATGTTGACATGAGATGGGTAACAATAAGTGTGAACAAGTACGGGCAAGTACTTTTATTTAGCGAGACTATGTTGCCATTGCTTCATGAAATTAATTAATATAGTTTGAATAGATATGTTATCCTTGAGTTTCATGCAAACTTACTAAGTTATATTCATACCCCACTCTTTTCCATTTTCCCTATAGCTCTATCAAGTTGGCTCGAGGATCATTGGACATCGGAGTTCGAAATCACACTATCAAGTACTTTTTGGTGTAGTAAAGACAAGTTTCATTATGAGTATTGCATGTATAGGAAGTTGTTCCTTTTTTTCATTTATTGTTAAAAGGCCAAAGAGTTGGCTATTAATATTTCACACTCGTTTTGTAAATGGGCCATGATGAATTGGCTAATGTTAATACATTCATGTGAAAATTTGATTTGTTTTAAGGGATGAATATGTGTGCATGATATTGAGTAGAAATGGGAATGAAATGAATGATGATATAGAAGTTACAGAACCATTGTTATGTTAAGAATTTCTTGATCAGTATAAGCTTGCTTGTGTGTAATGTAGGGTAGTAAAGGGCTTAGTGGATAGCCTTCTAATTGGCCACATGGGTAGACACATGGCCGTGTGTCTATACTGTGTGGGTGGCACGGCTAGCACATGGGCGTGTGCCCAGGCCGGGTGGATAAGTTAAAATGTTAAGGTTTGGCACACGGGCCAAGGCCACGGGTGTGTCTAGGCGTGTGATTTAGCCAGTGTAGACCACGGGTGTCAAACACGGGCATGTCTCAAGGACACACGGGCGTGACTTTAGACCCCCACGAGCGTGTGGCACATGTTTAGGATAAAATTTTTCAATCGGAGTGAAATTTCTCGGTTGAGTCTTGAAGACTTTCAGGTGTATGTGTAAGGCCTCGGGGGCCCATTATATAAATGTCAAGATAACTAAAGAAAGGTTTTAAGTCAAAACAAAAGTTGTTGCTTGTAACTATAATGTTAGACAAGTTTATGGATGGTAATGCCTCGTATCCGTTTCTAGCGTCGGATTCGGGTAAGTGGTGTTACAATTTATCCTAGATTACTTCCTAGTGTCATCAATCCTATATTTTAATTGCATATAATTTAAGCCAACTAACTCGGAAACAAATCTTAATTCATCCACTAATTATTCCCACATTTGACTGTTAATCTCCCTAAGGAAATTAACCGCTCATGGATATAGATGTAATTTTCCCAAGTCTCATATTCAAATTGCAAAGAAAATAATTAAATAGAAAAAAGGAATAAGAAAATTAATTTATTTCGATATTGGTTTAGGCACGAAAGTCAAAATTCCTTTGACAATTCTGAAGGCAATCTCGATTGTAGTTGAAAACCAAAAAGAAATTAATATAAACTACTTAAATAAAAGCTTGGATCTAAACCGAATCCAAGTTAACAAAGGAAAAATTTTGTTTCGTAACATAAAAAGGACTAAATAGAAGTAAAACTAAAACTAAAATAAATACTAAAACTAATATAAGCAGCTCACTCGGTGAAGCCTCCTAAACTAAGGCTAAACACTCATGCCTTAACTAGGTTAATTGACAACCTTAAAATTGATTAATATGTATTGTGCGTGTAACACCCCTCACTCATATTCAACGCTGGAATAGGGTTTTGGATAATTACCGGACTTATAACACAATTACACATACATTTTCTCATACATTACCAAATTTCATTCAAATATAAATCAAAACATTCATATCGTCCCTAATAGGAGCCTATGAGGCCCTAAACATGCATTAGGATTGGTTCAGGACTAAATTGATAACTTTAAAAAGTTTTTAAACATTTAGAAACTTTTCTCAAAAACAAAGGACACACGTCCGTGTGGCCCGGTCGTGTGTCGCACACGGCCAAAGACACGCTCGTGTCACAGGCCGTGTAGACATTCAAAATGGAAGCACATGGCCGTGTCCCAGCCCATGTCCAACACCATGTAACTCTATGACTTGGGTCAGACGGCCAACACACACGCCCGTGTGCCCTAAAAATGGCCATACATGCCCGTGTGTCAGGCCGTGTGCTAGGCCGTGCCAAACCTGTAGGGTATACTGACTTATGCCACACGGCCAAGTCACACGCCCGTGTGTGAGGCCGTGTGGAGCATACTAACTTGATTTCAATTCCAACACCAGGGGACACACAGCCGTGTATATAACCATGTATCACAAACAGCAAAGGCACACGCCCATGTCTTTGCCCTTGTGGACAAAAATAGGCTATTTACCAAGCCATTTTTTCCACCCAATCTTGTGCACACCTACAACAACCAAATGGCACCAAAACATAACATAATTTGGGATTTAAACCAACCAATTCAAGCATAAATCATGCATATTCTATACCACCTTTCTCAATATACACAATTCACAAAATAGACTATACCATTTATGCCAAAATTCACGTATACTAATAAACTAATTATACACTTTCAAATAAGCATCAATGTGCTCAATCACACAAACATATCTTTTCTCTAATATCAACCATTTGGCATTCATAATACCAACAATCAATAAACATCACAAAACCAACCTCAATCACATAACATAAGCCATATGCAAACTTATATATATACATATCCAAACTAACCAAATTAAGCAAAGTCTCGTGGCTATATATACAACCAAAACATGAAAATTTGAAATCCAATCCAAATGGAAATGTTGACTACCAAAATACATATTATAAAGACAATAATCCTATACATGCCATATAACCTAAACATAAGTTTAAAAGTACCAAAGTGATAGTAGGATAGTGTGACGAAGCCTCTGACGATCCCCGAATCCAAGCTACCTTTGAAATCACTACAAAACATGGAAAATTAAATAGACTAAGCTATAAAGCTTAGTAAGCTCGTATGAAATAATAAGAAAAATTCATCATTTATTTACCATTCAAGTTATAAGAAAATAATATTCAACAATTCATTAATCACAAAATTAACATGAATTTGATCACATAATTGATCATGAGCCCACAACTTCCATAGATTCAATGCTCATATAGTATTCCGTACATAGCTGTACCGATATGTATCTATTTCTCACCATTTCACATCTTCCTTAAACATATTGAACCATTTGGAATAAAATTTGGTTACTCAGAAGTCTCGCACCTTAGGTGCCAATATGATGGCCCGAAGCCAAATCAATGAACACGCACCCAAAGTGCTAATATCATGGCCCGAAGCCAACTCAATGAACTCGTACCCAAAGTGCTAATATCATGGCCCGAAGCCAACCCAATGAAGATCACGCCCGAAGTGCCGATATCATGGCCCGAAGCCAAATCAATGTATCCCCTAATGACATGTCATTCGTATCCTAATGTATTCCTAAGGTTTAACTGAGATTTTCAATGTTGAATCTTTGTCAAATATACCCGAAAGTTCTTAATTCACAATTTATGCAATATCAAAGCATTTAAAACACAAATATAACAATGCTTATTACATACGAACTTACCTCGATTCACAAAAATGATGAAATGAACTGACTAGTCCGATACTTTATTTTTCCCTCGATCAAGAGCTGAACTTCACTTTTCTTGTTCTATATATAATTAGTATTTAACTCATTTAATCATCAAGCTATTCAATTTAGCTCAAAATCAAATTACATTTTTACCCTTAATATTTTAACACTTTTATAATTACCCTTAATATTTTAACACTTTTATAATTTAGTCCTTAGCTCGTAAATTGCAAATTCATGAAATTTTAATCACACTCAAGCTAGCCGAATTATCACTATATCTATAACAGCCCATAATTTTCATTATTTCATATTTCTACGACACAAATTACACATTTCACATTTTAATCCTAAATTCACATTTTTATCAAAAATCACTTAAGAAATGCTGTTTATCTAACAACAACCATGCATTTTCTCTAATCTAACCTCAAAACAGACATAAATTCATCAATGGAAAAACTCAAAATCTTAATGGCTTTGTAAATTAGTCCCTGGGATAGCTAAACCTAGTTGCAACAATCTCAAAAACATAGAAATCACTAAAAGGGATAAAATTAGACTTACATGCACAAGGATAAATGGCTGAATGCTTCAAGCTACTTCCATGGTGATTTTGTTTCTATATTTTCGGCTAGAAGAGATGAACAGAGAAAAAATTGATTTTTTTTTGTTTTATTTTAATTAAAGTTTATTAATTGATTTACTTTTATAACTTTATAAACCTTATTACATAATATTGGCAATCCAAATTAAAGTCTAAGTAATAAAATTTAACTTAAAGAGTTTAAGTTGGAAAATCTCCATAATACTTATTACGAAATCGCCACCTCGAAATCCTGTCATTCCGATCCATCGCACTATGAGTTATCTCGAAAAGTTATCCCATAAAATGGGTGAGTCATAAACTCAATGTATAACACATACACTAAAAAGCCCATTTTATCACATGCTTTCAAACCCAAAATTTTCACATATGGCCATAGGCCCATTTAATCAAATATTTGGCCCTAAGGCCCATTTTAGCTCAAATCTAGCCCAAAGGCCCATTTTACTCAAATTTAGCCCAAAGGCCCATTTTACTCAAATTTAGCCCAAAGGCCCATTTAACTCAAATTTAGCCCAAAGGCCCATTTAACTCAAATTTAGCCCAAAGGCCCATTTTATAGCAGATCAAATAATAGTCATACAATGTTACAAGGATATGTATATGAAATGAAATGCAAGCCCGGCCCAACCTAAATATCCATCCGCTACACACCCCCGTACCAACCAGCACACCGTGGGGATTACTAAATCGACCCTCCATCCGCTACACACCATCGAAGGCGCTTCTGCGATCAACATGCACATCGCTTTATTGTGGCAAAGCCACCAAAAGCAGATGTGACCAAGTCACCGATCAAGTCCAAATATGTGACCGAAGCCACCAGAGTCAAATATGTGACCAAAAAGCCACCAGAATCAAATATGTGACCGAAGCCACCAGAATCAAATATGTGACCGGCCACCAGAATCATATATGTGACCGGCCACCAGAATCATATATGTGACCGGCCACCAGAGTCAAATATGGGAATCAAGTCACCAATTTCACATATGTGACCAAGTCACGTAATTGTGGTAAAACCACCGAATACTTCCTCCTTTATTAAACATACCCATATGCCCATGCACATACATATCAATCGATTTTCATGCTATGTACCCACAAATCAAAATATAGTCATGCTTATTTCATATTGATGCATATATCAAAATAAAGCGGAATATTGGGTAACATAACGAATTTTGTATACCAATGATTGGTATCGAAACAATCATATTATCATATAATCACTTTTAATAATATAAATCTATGGAAATTTTAATGCATGGTTACACACCTAGTAACAAAGTGAGCACAATACTCTAGCTCGTCCACACCTAGATGATTAACACACTTGGTTAGTATATACTATTGTTAGCAAGAACTCTACTTATAACCGATGGATCTAAATCCTTACCCTCGGATTCACGAATGATAGTTATTTGCGGTTTTTTCCACTAGATGGATCAAAACCCGGGGTATTCCACCAACGAGAGTGGTTCTTGGTTGTATGCGACTACTTCGAATAATCGATCCTCGCTTGCAGAGGGTCCACAATCGGTGGAAAATCTCTAACCCCGACATCGCTTTTCGCTTGTAGTTCGATGGTAAAGGAATACCTCCTCTCTTCCAAACACTTCGAACGGCTCTTTTCTTACCTATCTTGATGATCTTAGATTGCTCCTAAAAATAACTTAGATTAGTAATCTATCTAAAGAAATTGATATAATCCAAAATAGTAGTCTTACCTTGATGATTCGAATGGTCACTTAAAGTTGTCTTCAACAAAGTTCCTTTCAAAATCTTTTCAAGAGATTCGGCCTAAGAGAGAAATAAAAGATTATGATTTCCAATCTTATTCAAGTGAAAAGAAGTGATGAAAATAAATGATAGCATCTTACTTTGATCACTTGGAGGTTCGGCTTGAAAAAGAAGAAAAGAGAATGATGATTCGGCCTTCACAAAATAAAAGAATAAAAATGGTGGTTTCAATATGATGGTTTCGGTTTTGAAGGAAAAGAAGAAAGAGAATGAAAAGAGAATGAAAAGAAAGAAAGAAGAAAGAAAAGAGAAAGAGAAGAAAGAGATGATGATAGTGTTTTCTCAAATGAAAAGAGATATGTTTAGGAGTCTTTGCACATTCGGCCAAGGAGGAAGAAATGAAGAAATTGGCTCAATGAACTTTGTAGTTTCGGTTTTGAAAAGAAAGATGAGAGAAGGAAAATTGTATTTGGTTCAAGCAATTGAGGCTAAATCAAAAGTGAAAATGTACCAAAATGACTATGGTACATTCGGCCAAAAGAAGAAAATTTGGTCAAAAGGATGAAAGCTAAACAAAAGAGAGTTTTACCTAAACTCTATGGCACATTCTGGCTAGGAGAGAATTTTGGAGAAAAAAATGAGAAAAGATGGACAACCTAGGCTTTTGGCTAACTTTTCCCCCTAATGGCAAAGCATAAATTGGCCACATCAATGCCAACATATCCCCCTTTTTCCTCCTTGTTTCTTCCCCATCATATCCAAAGAATTTACTACACAACTAAGCCTCTCCCTTAGCCTTCATGCCGTCTAGGTTCATGGTCAAATGACCATGAACACATCCCCAAAACATAGCCCTATTTCATGCCTTTGTCCCCCTCATCTTATCATGAATTTGTGATTCCATGCCTTATGTTCTTAACTTCCTTTTTCACATGGTCAACAAGCTAAAAATGGATGAAAGCTCATCCAATCTAGAATATTCTTGGCCGACACTTACATGGAAGAAAACAAAAATTTAAAATCCTCCCTTAATGCTAGCTAGGAGATTCGAACCTTACACCTCAAGCACACATCTATGCACCTTAACCATTTTGCCAATTACTTAACTTATGCTAGAACTTTTATCATCAATTCTTAAGGCCTTAATAGCTTAGTTCTCTCTCTAATTAATAGAAATTAAAAGTTTAACTAAGTATCCACTTAATAAATGAAGCTCAAATAACTTCCAAAATTGCACTTAATAATGATTAAACATGCAACATCATTCAATTATGTAAAATGCATAGCCCCTAATTATCGTGGATGTTACAGCTTCTACCCTTAAAATAATTTCGTCCCCAAATTACTCGCAGAATAAGTGAGGGTATTGTCGTCGCATCGCTTCCTCCTTCCCACGAAGCTTCTTCCGATCCGTGATTTCGCCATAATACCTTAACGAGGAACCGATTTTCTCCGTAAAACCTTTACATCTCGCTCCGTAATTTGAATTGGCTCCTCTTCATATGACAAATCGATCTTAATTCCACCTCCTCAATCGGTACTATATGAGATGGATCTGACGGTAGCATGGCGTAACATTGAAACATGAAACACATCGTGCATTTGTTTCAATTCAAGGCAAATCTAAGCGACACGCCACGATCCGACCCGCTTACAATCCGATAAGGTCCAATGAACTCGGGACTTAGTTTCCTTTACGTCCAAATCTCATCACCTTTTTCCAAGGTGAAACCTTTAGGAAAACTTGGTCTCCCATCGCATACTCTATTTCTTTCCGTTTTAAATCTGCTGCACGATTTTTGTGCATCGATGCTTCCTTTAACCGAGCCCGGATTACCTTAACCTTTTCTTTGGATTCGACACTATCTCGGACCCAAAATCTGCTGTTCCCTAATTTCATCCAACACGTAGGAGTGCGACACTTCCGTCCATATAGTGCTTCATACGGTGCCATCCGAATACTGGATTGGAAACTGTTGTTGTACGCAAATTCTGCCAACGGTAAGAATTCCTCCCAACTTCCTTTGAAATCTATCACACAACCCCTTAACATATCTTCTAAGATCTGGATTACTCTTTTCTGACCGACCGTCGACCGAGGATGAAATGCCGATCAAGTCCAATTTGGTGCCCAAAGCTTGATGCAATGCTTTCCAAAATCGTGGACGTAAATCTCGGATCTCTGTCCGAAATTATCGACAACGGCACTCCATGCAATCTCACAATTTCAGCTACATATAACTTTGCCAACTTCTGCAAAGAGTAATCAACCCGAACTGGGATAAAGTGTGCAGATTTCGTCAATCGGTCCACTATCACCCAAATGGAGTCTTTCTTAGTAGGCGTAAGAGGAAGCCCACTAACAAAGTCCATGGTGATTCTCTCCCACTTCCACTGCGGAATCTTTATCGGCTGAAGCAATCCAGAAGGTACTTGATGTTCAAATTTAACTTGTCGACACGCCAAGCACTTCCCTACAAACTCCGTGAACTTCCCGCTTAAGACCAAAGCCACTAAAACCGATCTCGCAAGTCTCGATATAACTTACTTCCTCCGGGATGCATAGCATAGGGGCTACCATGCGATTCTCAAGTATCTTTTGCCTCAACTCCTGATCCTTCGGCATACAAACTTTACCTTTAAAACACAATAATCCTTTGTTAATATCAAAATCTTCCAATTTCCCACTGCACTGTCAAGCTTTTTACTGAGATCTTCATCTATTAATTGCTCTCTTTCACTTGACTTAACCATGTCGGCTTAACCTGAAGTTCTGCCAACAAGCTTCCATCATCGAAGAGACTAAGATGTGCAAACATCGCTCTCAAATCTGACACCACTTTTCGACTTAGAGCGTCTGCCACCACATTCGCCTTACCCGGATGGTACTCGATAGAACAATCGTAGTCTTTAACAACTCTATCCACCTTCTCGCCTCAAATTCAGCTTCTTTCGAGTCAAGAGATATTTCAGACTTTTGTGGTCCGTGTATATCACCGACTTTTCCCGTATAAGTAATGTCTCCAAACTTTAAGAGCAAAGACTACATTTGCTAACTCCAAGTCATGTGTCGGTAATTAACTTCATGCGGTCTCAATCGCCGAGACGACACGCAACTACTTTTCCGCCTTGCATTAAAACACATCCTAATCCCGTGTGAGAAGCATCGCAATACACGACAAAATCTTTTCTCGCTTCAGTGAATCAAAACAGAGCTCAGTCAAAACTTTCTTGAGCTTCTCAAAACTCTCTTGTCGCTTATCACCCACACAAAAGGTACTTCCTTCCTCAAGCAATTTCGTAGAGGTGCAATTATCGATGAAAACCCTTCACGAATCTTCGTAATATCCCGCTAAACCCAAGAAACTACGAACCTCGCCACGGACTTAGGTGGTTTCCAATCTAACACGACCTCGATCTTCCGAGGATCCACCCTAATCCTTCCGCAGATACCACATGCCCTAAAATGCAACCTCTTTCACCAAAATTCACACTTCATCAATTTGGCGTGATGACTTCTTCTCCTTAAAACTCGTAACACAATCCGGAGATGCTCATCATGTTCCACTTCGGACTTAGAATACACCAGATGTCGCCTATGAATACCACGACGAATCGATCCAAGTAGAATTTGAAAATCCGATTCATCATATCCATAAACGCATGGTGCGTTCGTCAATCCGAATGGCATTACGTAAATTCATAATGGCCATATCTCGTTCGAAAGCCGTCTTATGGATATCCGCTTTTCACTTTAAGTGATGATACCCGACCTTAGATCAATTTTAGAGAATACCGCAGCTCCTTTAAGTCGATCGAACAAGTCGTCGATCCGGGCAAAGGATACCTATTCTTGATAGTCACTTATTCAATTCTTTAGTCTATACACATCCTCATCGATCCGTCCTTCTTCTTCACGAATAGGACCGGTGCTTCCATGGAGACACACTAGGTCGGATGAATCCACGATCAAGCAACTCTTGAATCGAGCCTTAAGCTCAACCAACTCCTTGGTGCCATTCTATATGGAGCAATAGAAAGCGGCGCCTTCCGGTGCAATAAGTCTATCCCGAATTCTACCTCACGATCCGGAGGCAACCCCGAAGTTCTTCCGAAAAACATCTACAAATTCCTTCACCGTCTCCGACTTCATTAACATTGCATCCTTAGCCTCCAAAGCATTCACCAACATCGAAAAGCTTCAGATCCTTTTCTAACCATCCTTTCTCGCCTTAAGAGCGGATACTACATTAGATAAGTAGTTCCGTCTTTCGCCCATCACTACAACTTCCTTGTCATCAAAAGTTCTTAGGGACATTCTCTTAGAAGACAATCCACATTTGCACGGTACTTCACAAGCCGCCTATGCCTAAAATTAGGTCAAATTCTCGAATGGCAACTCCATTAAATCACCGAACTCAGTATCCTTGGACTTTAGAGGCACTTCCTTAAAAGTTTGTCTACAACTCGCTCATCTCTAGAGGACTAAGTATGGTCATCTTCCTAGGTACAGTTTGAAGTCACATGCAAAGTCCCAGATACTTCACTAGCGATATAGGAATGAGTTGACCTATATCTATCAAAGCAATAAAGGGCAACCGAAATCGAACGCGTGCGTGATAACATCAAAAGGCCATCATCTTCTCTCATGCGAATCGCATACACCAATCTCGTTGTCTCGCCTCGAGTTTCCAACGCCTTCCGCCAGAAGTTCCGCGACCTCTACCGTAACCATTGCCCCTTCCATTGGGACCACGGCCTCTTATCATTGTTGACCACTTCTATCGACTTGATTAACACCTCGATTTCTTTGGGACGATTCTTCTCCGAGTTCATCGGACAATCCTTGATCATGTGATCCTTCGAACCGCACTTGAAACATCCGCCGGTTTTCTTCCAGCATTCACCCGAGTGCATTTTCCCACACTGAGAACAAGTACGACTTTGCACTCCCGTAGTAGTCTGTTGACCTCGCGGTCCATCATTTCTTGACTTTTTCTGAAAGTTCCCGGAAGACCCCGAAGACCCAAAGCTTCTCTTATTCTTGCTCGACCTCGTCCGGCTCGCCTCTCAAATCCGTTTAGCCTCTTGACAATTCTTGCCCTTTCCACTAAGATTGCAAAATCCCTTTCACGATGTGGAGCAATCATCACTCTTAGCTCATCTCTAAGTCCATCTTCAAATCGACATAACGTTCATATTCCGTAGCCACTATCCTCCGCATAACGGCTAAGTCGCAAAAATTTCGCTTCATATTCACTATCGACTTGTTTCCTTGTACGAGTTGAAATGACTTCCTCTCGAGAGTCGATGTAGCTAGCTCCAACATATTTTCCTCAAATTTCACTTTAAAATACCCCAATCGAGACGATCCACGGGTACTTTCCTTGATAGTAAGCCACCACTGGTAGGCTTCATCACGAAGAAGTGAGATAGCACCTTTAAATTTCTCTTCGTCAGTGCAGTCTATATCATCCATGATCCTCTCGACTGCTTCCAACCAATATTCAGCTACGTTTGGAGCTACTCCAGATACTCCTCTGAAAACCTCAGCTCCATTCGATCTAAGTCTCTCACCATGAGACTTCGAGATCCACTTCGAACTAGCTTCGCACTCGCTCTAAAACTCGCAAGATGACTTGTGATATCTGCGTCACCTCCTTCATTTTGTTCTTGGAAGTGCGCCTAACAACACCGGTGGTGGAGCTTCATTTTGAACCTTGACAGACCGAATCGGTTCAAAGCAGTCATCCTTCCTCTTCCATGTCCACGACGACCTCGTCCCTAGAGCTCATGTCTACTACGATCTTATCTTTTTTTAAAAGTCTTATGTATTAGAGTCTTTTCACTTCTTATTAAAAGAAAGTCTTATGAAACAGATATTCATGGTTTTCGTAGTAGCACACATACGCCTAGGGTCCATGTCTCTAAAGTTTCCTTAGGCTTATCAAACATTCATATCATTTATCAAATGAAGGTACATACCGATGGATCCGGCCGAGAATTCCAGTGCCATGCTCTTATAAAACCATTTAACTTAAGAAAAACTTTCAAAATCTTTTGGGCCAAATTTTGAAAACGTTGTGGGCTTCAAAACCCAAGGCAGAGAGTTTAAACACAGCTCGATACCAAGTTGAAACACCCCAAACCCTACCAAAAAGCCCAACGGATTTGGTATGTTCCTCAAGTAAAACTTTAGCGGAAACATTATTTTAGAAGGAATTAATAAAATAAAAGGAAACCAAACTTAAGAACATTTCTTTGGAAATATTTATATAAGAGTATCAAACACATTTTAGATAATTTATCGAAAACCATTTAGATATTTGATAATTATTCATAGCAGAATTTAAAATAAATCCAAACACAAAATTAAAGATAATTTATAATGGCCTTATTACATAATATTGGCAATCCAAATTAAAGTCTAAGTAATAAAATTTAACTTAAAGAGTTTAAGTTGGAAAATCTCCATAATACTTATTACGAGCACTGGCCACCTCGAAATCCTTGCTGTCCCGATCCATCGCACTATGAGTTATCTGAAAAGTTATCCCATAAAATGGGTGAGTCATAAACTCAATGTATAACACATACACTAAAAAGCCCATTTTATCACATGCTTTCAAACCCAAAATTTTCACATATGGCCATAGGCCCATTTAATCAAATATTTGGCCCTAAGGCCCATTTTAGCTCAAATCTAGCCCAAAGGCCCATTTTACTCAAATTTAGCCCAAAGGCCCATTTTACTCAAATTTAGCCCAAAGGCCCATTTAACTCAAATTTAGCCCAAAGGCCCATTTAACTCAAATTTAGCCCAAAGGCCCATTTTATAGCGAGATCAAATAATAGTCATACAATGTTACAAGGATATGTATATGAAATGAAATGCAAGCTACCAACCTAAATATCCATCCGCTACACACCCCTGCACCAACCAAAGACTGCAGTGGGATTACTAAATCGACCTCCATCCGCTACACACCATCGAAGGCGATTGTTGCAGTCAACATGCACATCGCCCTTATTGTGGCAAAGCCACCAAAACAGAATGTGACCAAGTCACCCGATCAAGTCCAAATATGTGACCGGCCACCAGAGTCAAATATGTGACCAAGCCACCAGAATCAAATATGTGACCGAAGCCACCAGAATCAAATATGTGACCGAAGCCACCAGAATCATATATGTGACCGAAGCCACCAGAATCATATATGTGACCGAAGCCACCAGAGTCAAATATGGGACCGAAGTCACCAATTTCACATATGTGACCGAAGTCACCAGAATTGTGGTAAAACCACCAGAATACTTCCTCCTTTATTAAACATACCCATATGCCCATGCACATACATATCAATCAGATTTTCATGCTATGTACCCACAAATCAAAATATAGTCATGCTTATTTCATATTGATGCATATATCAAAATAAACGGAATATTGGGTAACATACCTGAATTTTGTATACCAATGATTGGTATCAGCAAACAATCATATTATCATATAATCACTTTTTAATAATATAAATCTATGGAAATTTTAATGCATGGTTACACACCTAGTAACAAATGAGCACAATACTCTCTAGCTCGTCCACACCTAGATGATTAACACACTTGGTTAGTATATACTATTGTTAGCAAGAACTCTACTTATAACCGATGGATCTAAATCCTTACCCTCGGATTCACGAATGACAGTTATTTGCGGTTTTTCTCCACTAGATGGATCAAAACCCGCCGGTATTCCACCAACGTAGAGAGTGGTTCGGTTGTACGCACTACTTGAATAATCGATCCTCGCTTGCGGAGGGTCCACAACCGGTGGAAAATCTCTAACCCCGATCATCGCTTCTTCGCTTGTAGTTCGATGGTAAAGGAATACCTCCTCTCTTCCAAACACTTGAGCGGCTCTTTTCTTACCTATCTTGATGATCTTAGATTGCTCCTAAAAATAACTTAGATTAGTAATCTATCTAAAGAAATTGATATAATCCAAAATAGTAGTCTTACCTTGATGATTGAATGGTCACTTAAAGTTGTCTTCAACAAAGTTCCTTTCAAAATCTTTTCAAGAGATTGACCTAAGAGAGAAATAAAAGATTATGATTTCCAATCTTATTCAAGTGAAAAGAAGTGATGAAAATAAATGATAGCATCTTACTTTGATCACTTGGAGGTTCGACTTGAAAAGAAGAAAGAGAATGATGATTCGCCTTCACAAAATAAAAGAATAAAAATGGTGGTTTCAATATGATGGTTTCGGTTTTGAAGGAAAAGAAGAAAGAAAATGAAAAGAGAATGAAAAGAAAGAAAGAAGAAAGAAAAGAGAAAGAGAAGAAAGAGATGATGATAGTGTTTTCTCAAATGAAAAGAGATATGTTTAGGAGTCTTTGCACATTCTACCAAGGAGGAAGAAATGAAGAAATTGGCTCAATGAACTTTGTAGTTTCGGTTTTGAAAAGAAAGATGAGAGAAGGAAAATTGTATTTGGTTCAAGCAATTGAGGCTAAATCAAAAGTGAAAATGTACCAAAATGACTATGGTACATTCGGCCAAAAGAAGAAAATTTGGTCAAAAGGATGAAAGCTAAACAAAAGAGAGTTTTTACCTAAACTCTATGGCACATTCGGCTAGGAGAGAATTTTTGGAGAAAAAAAATGAGAAAAGATGGACAACCTAGGCTTTTGGCTAACTTTTCCCCCCTAATGGCAAAGCATAAATTCGGCCACATCAATGCCAACATATCCCCCTTTTTCCTCCTTGTTTCTTCCCCATCATATCCAAAGAATTTACTACACAACTAAGCCTCTCCCTTAGCCTTCATGCCGTCTAGGTTCATGGTCAAATGACCATGAACACATCCCCAAAACATAGCCCTATTTCATGCCTTTGTCCCCCTCATCTTATCATGAATTTGTGATTCCATGCCTTATGTTCTTAACTTCCTTTTTCACATGGTCAACAAGCTAAAAATGGATGAAAGCTCATCCAATCTAGAATATTCTTGGCCGACACTTACATGGAAGAAAACAAAAATTTAAAATCCTCCCTTAATGCTAGCTAGGAGATTCGAACCTTACACCTCAAGCACACATCTATGCACCTTAACCATTTTGCCAATTACTTAACTTATGCTAGAACTTTTTATCATCAATTCTTAAGGCCTTAATAGCTTAGTTCTCTCTCTAATTAATAGAAATTAAAAGTTTAACTAAGTATCCACTTAATAAATGAAGCTCAAATAACTTCCAAAAATTGCACTTAATAATGATTAAACATGCAACATCATTCAATTATGTAAAATGCATAGCCCCTAATTATCAGGATGTTACACAACTCAATTAAATCAAAGCTTATATATATATATATATGTATGATCATTGTTTTGTCGAGTCTTAAAATTTATATAAAGAATGATCAAACCTGGAGACTAACTAAGACAACGATAGAGGCAAGCGCACCTATTAAATAGTAATATAGTTTAGGCAAGATCGGAATGTCGAATCCCAAAGGAACCAAAAGTACTAATACTAACTCTCTTTTTATTACCTAGCCTAAGAATTAAGGGAATTTGTTGTTTAATCTAATTTAACTAACTACTAAACTAAAGACTCTAAGACAAAGAAGAATGAAATTTGGAAAATAACGTGAGGAAAAACCAATTGATTGAGACAACACCCAAAGAATAATCCACCTAGACTTCACTTGTTATCTAACTCTGAACCAGACAATTTATTCATTTGACTTGATCCGTAAGATTCCCTAAAGTATATTAATCCCTCTCTCGACGCGACTAATGTCTAACCCTAGGTTGATTAGTTGAAATCTCTTCATAATTAAAACCCCTAGAATTGCATTGACTCGATCTATGGACTCTCATATTAGGTTTCACCTTAATCTGGAAAAATCTAGTCACCCTATCTCTAGGCACGCTATCAACTCCATTTAATTATGCTAGATCTACTCCTTGGCAGGGACTTTTCCTTCTCCACCTAAGCACATCATACTTGAATTAATATCCCAGAAATATCAACACAAGAATTAAGAACACATAATTAAGAACAAGTTAAATATTTATCATATAGTTTAGCAAACGATAACAAGATTCATCTTAGGTTTCATCCCCCTCAGGTATCCGAGGGTTTAGTTCATAACAATAAAAGAATACATCTCACAAGAAAAGATAAAACAAAACATAAGAAATCCCTAAAACCCCCTGAAGGAATTGAAGGAGAGATCCTCCGTCTTGAGTATAATTTCGGCTTATTGAGATGAATCAAGTGGCTATCTTCAAGTAAATCTCTACATATCTGCCCTATTTCACCTAATGGATGCCTCCTGACTAAAGCCTTGGGTTCCCCCTTTTTGGCTATACTTAGGGTGTTTATATAGGCTTCGTAATAAGTTTCTTCATCCCTAAATATCTTAATCCAAGTGAAACTTCTCTTTGTCACAAAAGGGACACACCTATGGCACAAGCCCGTGTGAATCGATTTCAAGCCGTGGTCGAGTCTGTTGAAGAGACACACCCGTGTGTTTTGGGGTCCATGTTGTGTTAGAGTAAATTAGGGAGGCACGGCCATGTCGATTTCCATTTTGACCTAATTTGGTCTGTTTTAGTCCCATTTCTTGTTCTTTTCATCCTCTGGTGCTCTCCTAAGTATAAGACATGAAAACAAAGGATTAAGAGAACCAAATTACATAATTCAAGGCTTAAATCATCCAAAAGCATGCTAAATCTGGTCCTAAAATATGTTACTTTTACGGTTTATCAAATACCCCCACACTTAAGCTTTTGCTCGTCCTCAATAAAAATTCTCAACCTACAATTAAAACGAACTTTCCACAATTCATAATTCTCATCAACAATGTCTCATCATAATTCATAGTCAATTCATACATGGATAATTTAACTCAAAGACTCCAAAAGATTTAGACAATTCTAAGTCATTTATTTGTAGCACGAAAACATAGGTGACTCCCCTGATCTAAATAATTACCTTTAATTCAAAACTGACAAGGATTGACATCCTTATTAAAGATTCACTCAAAGCACTCGAAGTGTTTATGTTTCAAGAATAGGCACTCATAAGTCGAACCTGAACAGTTAATCCCATAGGCCTGCATGAAAATAAAATCTCCACCACTGTAGTATGAGATGATACATAAATCAAAAGGACTTTAACAAGGTTGTAATAGGGCTTGGGTTAAAGAAGTGGATAAAGGCTAAATTAGAAGGGTTAGAATCGAGATTGAATTGAAAAATTACCTAACTAGAAAAATGAACTAATAACCTGAATAATTACATCACATGTAACATCCTGAATAAATGGGCTATGCATCTTTACTTTATTGAATGTTGTTGCATGCCTATGTGTAGTTGAGTGTGTTTTGAAAGTTTTAAGAACTTCAGTATGTAAGTGAATGCTTAGAGAAATATTAAATTTTCAAGACTTAAGATGGAACTAAGCAAGATAGGCTTTAAGAAATATTGGCAAGAGGTTTTAAGCATAATAAGTCAATTGGAAAAGTGGTCATGGCGCATGGGTGAATGCATGAGAGGAGAGGTTCGAATCCCCTAGCTAGCAAGTGGAAGGATTTTAATTTTTGATTTCTTTACTATAGTGTCAGTCAAGCTTATCTAGAATGGATGGACATTTTTTTATTTTTGGTTAGTAGACCTTAGGAAAAAGGCAAGTTAGGAGTTATGGTATGGAATCATGACGTTATGGTAAGAGAGGGGGACAAAGGGCTTGAAGAGGGGATGATGTTTTGGAAGCTTTTTCATGGTCATTTGACCATGAACCTAGACGGCATAAGGGGCTAAGGGGGATGGTTTAATTGTGATAGAATCAAGGGATTGATGAGGAAGAAATGAGGAGGAAAAAGGGGATCATGTTGGCAAGGTGTTGGCCGAATTTTGCATTAGCCTTAGGGGTGTAAGTTGGCCAAAATTTTAACCAATTTGTGCATCTTTTTCCTTTTCTCTAAACCTTGTTTCTTAGCCGATTGCATATTACACAAAAGAGAAACCTTTTCTTTTCTTTTAGTCATTTGATACTTTACCATTTCGATTTTGAGTAGTCTTTTTAGTTTCTATTCTCCAAAACATAACATCTTTCTCTTCTCTTTGTAACCGAAAGTACCAAAGTTTCAAAGACCTTTTTCTTCACTTTTTCCCTCATGGCCTAATGCACATAAGTTTCTAAACTCATCTCTTTTCTTTTGAAAATCATCATCATCATCTTCTTCTTTTAATCTTTTATTTTCTCTTTTTCTCTTTCTTCTTCTTTCTCTTAACCGAAACCATCATCTATCATAACCAAAACCACCATTCTTTTTCTTCTCTTTTGTTAAAACCAAATCATCTTCCATTTTCATCTTTTTCTTTCTTCTCTTTTATTGAAAACCGAAACCACCATAGCCAAAAACACTATCTTTTCTCTTCTCATTTTGTCCAAGCCGAAATCATCATTTCTTTTCTTCTAAATCAATAAGTCGAATCTCTAAATAGTCAAGTAAGGATTTTTATCTATTGTTCTCATTATTTTCTTTTAGAATAGCTGAATTAGAAACCTAATTCTCACATTTTCTCCTAGGCTGAATCTTTGAATTGGATTTTTAAGGTTTCTTTTTGGTAGCCAACATTTTGGGAGAGATCATTCGGAATCATCCAAGGTAAGGATTATCATTTTCGGTTATATCATTTCTTTTAGATAGATTACTAATCAACTTTATTTTAGGGGAGAGTTCGAGACGAATAAGATAGGTTCGAAAAGAGCGGTAAGGAGTGTTTGGAAGAGGGGAGGCTCTGTTATACCCTCAAACTTCAAATGAAGGGCTGTATTGGGGATCGAGATTTTCCACCGGGTTGTGGACCCTCTGCTAATGAAGATCGGTTATTTGAAGTCGTGCGTACACCAGATACACTTTTCGTTAGTGGGTTGTCATCGGGTTTTGATCCATCTATCAGAGAGAAACCACATATAACGGTTGTCCGAGATTCCGAGTGTAAGGATTTAGATCTCTCATCAATAGTGTAGATTATAAGTATTAGTGTGTTCTAATCAAGTGTGATAATTAACTAGGTGTTGACAAGCGGAAGGTATCGTTCTCACTATCATAAGGTGTGTAACATTATACTAAATTCCTCATAGATCTAAAATAAATAATATTTATATGAAAATATATTTGATAATGATTGTGGGTACCATTCAGTGGTATGCGATATTCAGGTATGTTTACCCCTAATACTTCGCTAATTTTGCTATATGCCTAATTGTGAAATAAGTGTGATTTTGCTATGATTTTGGGGTAAATGGCATGAAAACTATATAATATGTATGTGCATGGGCATATGGGTGTTATTGATAAGGGGAAGTGCTCCGGTGGTTTTTACCACATAATCCGGTGACTTCGATCACATATTTGAATTCGGTGACTTCGGTCACATATGTGAATCTGGTGACTTCGATCACATATTTGAATCCAGTGACTTCGGTCACAATTATCTGGTGGCCTTTCCACAAAATTATAAGGGCGATGTGCATGTTGACTGCAGCAACTGCCTTCGATTGTGTGTAGCAGATGGAGGGTCGATTTAGTAATTCCCACGGTGTGATTGGTTGGTACGGGTGGTATGTAGAGGATGGACATTTAGGTGGGCCTAGGTTTGCATTTCATTATATATATCCATGTGATTTCTAAATGATTTTTATTTGATTTGCTATAAAAATGGGCTTATGGCTAAATATGACTTAATTGGGCTTATGGCTATATGTGTTATTAAATGGGCTTAAAGGCCATGATCAATTGGGCTTTTAGTGTTTTTGTTACACATTGAGTCTATGACTCACCCTTTGTGGGATAATTTTCAGATGACTCTTAGCGTGATGGATCGGTCAATGAGGACTACGTGGTGGCCATTGCTCAACAAAGTAT
Organism: Gossypium rotundifolium; assembly: GCA_025506655.1. Classification (NCBI taxonomy): domain Eukaryota; kingdom Viridiplantae; phylum Streptophyta; class Magnoliopsida; order Malvales; family Malvaceae; genus Gossypium; species Gossypium rotundifolium. Next base: position 89,735,230 of record CP106733.1, on the reverse strand, counting down.
TTTGGAGTTTCTCCTAATTAAATTTATTAAGCTTATTTTTATTACTTAGGATTTATTATGGGTTTTGTTATTTTTGTAATAAGGCCACTATGAACTGTTTTTAATTTTTGCGTTTGGATTTTTATTCGCCACAAATAATATTTATTAAATAATTAAATGGTTTTCGATAAATAATCTAAACTATTTTGACACTAATATATATATTTTACAATAATAAATAAAATTTTCATTAAATTTGGTTTTCTTTTAACTTATAAATTTCTCTTAAAAAATAATGTTTTAAGATGATACAAATTTATTTAAATCGATTTCAACCTGAATATTTAGTTAATGCTTTTATACTGAACTCATCAAGTTTTTCTTAAACAAAATGAGAAATTGCTAAAGTTTTATTCGAGGAACATGCTAAATCCGTTCGAGCTTTTTGGTAGGGTTTGGGGTGTTTCAACTTGGTATCGAGCTGTGTTTTAAACCCTCGACCTTGGGTTTGAAATCCCACAACGTTTTCAAAAATTTAGCCCAAATGATTTTTTTTTAAAGTTTTCTTAAGTTAAATGGTTTTATAGAAGCATGGCACCAGTTCTCGCCCAGTCCATCGTAAGTACTTTTATTGATAAAGTAATATGAATGTATGATAAGCCTAAGGAAACTATACTTTAGAGACATGGACCCTAGGTGTATGTGTACTACTACAAAAAAACCACTGAATAAATATTTGTTGCATAAAACTTTCTTTTAATAAGAAGTGAAATGACTCTAATGCATAAGACTTTTTCGTAAAAACAGATAAGTCGCGTAGTAGACATGAGTTCTAGTGGACGTGGTCGCCATGGACGCGGTAGAGGAAGAATGGTTGTGTCGGAACCAGTTAGATCTGGTCAAGGTTCCGAAAATGAAGCTCCGCCACTGGCTGTTGAGGTGGAATTTCAAGAGCAAAATGGAGGAGGTGACGTAATATCACAAGTCAGGTCATGAGTTTTGGAACGAGTAGCAGAAGCTAGTACGGGAAATGGGTCTCGAAAGTTAGTAGCTGATAGACATAGATCAAATGGAGCTGAGGTTTTTAGGGAAGTATCTGGAGTAGCTCCAAATGTAGTAGAGTACTGGTTGGAGGCAGTCGAGAGGATCATGGATGATTTGGACTGCACTGCTAAAGAAAAGTTGAAAGGTACTATTTCACTACTCCGTGATGAGGCCTACCAGTGGTGGCTCACTATCAAGGAGAGTACCCCTGTGGATCGAGTGGATTGGGGGTATTTTAAAGTTAAATTTGAAGGAAAATACATTGGAGCAGCTACATCGACTCCCAGAGAAAGGCGTTTCTGAATTTAGTACAAGGAAATAAGTCGATAGTTGAGTATGAGGCAGAGTTCTTGCGACTTAGTCGATATGCCAGAGGGATAGTAGCTACTGAATATGAAAGGTGAGTCAGATTCGAGGATGGACTGAGAGATGAACTGTGAGTGTTGATTGCTCCGCACCGGGAAAGAGACTTTGCAGTCTTAGTGGATAGGGCAAGGATAGCTGAAGAAGTTAAGCGGACTAAAAGACAGAACCGGGACAGAGGCCAGAATAAGAATAAGAGGAGCTTTGGGTCTTCAGGGTCATCCGAAAATTTTCAAAAGAAACCAAGAGTTGATGGGCTGCAAGGTCAGCAGACTGCTACGGGAGGACAACATCGTGCTTGTGCTCAATGTGGAAAGATGCACCCGGGAGAATGTTAGAAAAATACTGGGGGATGTTTCAAGTGCGGGTCTAAAGATCATATGATTAAGGATTGCCCGATGAATTCAGATAAGAACCGCCCAGCAGATCAGGGTGTTAATCAGGCTGGTAGAGGTGGACAGCAGTCGATAAGGGGTTGTGGTCCAAATGGAAGAAGTAATGGTTCTGGTAGAGGTCACGAGACTTCAAGCAGAGGTAGTGGTAGCTCTGAGGTGAGACAGCCAGGTCTGGTATATGCAGTTCGTCGCAGAGAAGACAGTGATGCACTTGATGTTATCACGGGTACGTTTCTGATTTCTAGGTTGCCCTTTATTGCTTTGATAGATATAGGGTCAACTCATTCATACATTGCTAGTGAAGTATCGAAACTCGCATGTGACTTCGAGATCGTATTTAAGAAGATGATCGTGATTTAGTCCTTTAGGATGCATGAGTAATAGACAAACTCTTTAAGGAAGTGCCTTTAGAAGTTCAAAGGACGAATTTTGGCTAATTTAATGGAGTTGCCATTCGGAGAATTCGATCTGATCTTAGGCATGGACTGGCTAGTGAAATATCGTGCAAATGTGGATTGTGCTGCTAAGCGGATGTCATTAAGAACTATTGATGACAAAGAAGTTGTAGTGATAGGCGAGAGACGGAACTACTTATTAAATGTAGTATCCGCTCTTAAGGCAGAAAAGATGGTTAGAAAGGGATGTGTGGCTTTTCTGATGTTGGTTAGTGCCTTAGAGGTTAAAGAAGAAACTGTTGAAGGAGTCAGGACTGTAAGAGAATTTGTAGATGTTTTTCCGGAAGAACTTCCAAGATTGCCTCCAGATCGAGAGGTATAATTTGGGATTGAATTATTGCCTGGAACGACGCCAGTTTCTATTACTCTGTATAGAATGGCACCGAAAGAGTTGGTTGAGCTTAAGGCTCAGATCCAGGAGTTGCTTGATTGTGGATTTATCCGACCTAGTGTGTCTCCATGGGGAGCACCGGTCCTATTCGTGGAAAAGAAGGACGGATCGATGCGGATGTGTATAGAATACCGTCAGTTGAATAAGCTGACCATTAAGAATAAGTATCCTTTTCCAAGGATCGACGACTTGTTCGATCAGCTTAAGGGAGCTGCGGTATTCTCAAAGATAGATCTAAGGTCGGGATATCATCAGCTTAAAGTGAAAGAAGCAGATATCCATAATATAGCTTTCCGAACAAGATATGGGCATTATGAATTTCTGGTAATGCCGTTCGGATTGACGAACGCCTCTAAACTGCGTTCATGGATATGATGAACCGGTTTTCCAACCCTACTTGGATCGGTTAAATCGTGGTATTTATAGGCGACATCCTAGTGTATTCTAAGTCGAGATAGAGCATGATGAGCATCTTCAATTGTGTTGCAAGTTTTAAGGAGAAGAAACTTTATGCCAAATTCAGCAAGTGTGAATTTTGGTGAAAGAGTTGCGTTTTAGGCCATGTGGTGTCTGCGGAAGGATAAGGGTGGATCCTCGGAAGATTGAGGCAAGATTAGATTGAAACCACCCAAGTTCGTAATAGAGGTTCGCATTTCTTGGGATTAGCGAGTTACTACTGAAGATTCGTTGAAGGATTCTCATCGATATGCACCTTTAACGAAATTGTTGAGAAACAAGTACCTTTCGTCGTAGGGTCGATAAGCAAAGAAGAGTGCTTTGAGAAGCTTAAGAGGGTTTTGACTGAAGCTCCAGTTTTGATTCAGCCTGAGGCAGGAAAGGATTTTGTCGTATATTGTAACACTTTTCACACAGGATTAGGATGTGTTCTGATGCAAGACGGGAAGGTAGTTACGTATGCATCTCGGCAGTTGAGGCCACATGAGGTTAATTACCCGACGCATGACTTGGAGTTGGCAGCAGTGGTCTTTGCTCTTAAAGTTTGGAGACATTATTTATATGGAGAAAAGTTAGTGATATACACGGACCATAAAAGTCTGAAATATCTACTGACTCAGGAAGAACTGAATTTGAGGCAACGAAGGTGGATAGAGTTTGTTGAAAGATTATGACTGTTCTATTGAGTACCACCCGGGCAAGGCGAATGTGGTGGCAGACGCTCTAAGTCAGAAAGTGGTGTCAGATCTAAGGGCGATGTTTGCACATCTTAGTCTTTATGACGATGGAAGCTTGCTGGCAGAATTACAAGTAAGGCCGACATGGTTGAGTCAAGTGAAAGAGAGACAATTGGTAGACGATGATCTGAGTGCAAAGCTACGACAGGTACAGAATGCGGAATTAGAAGATTTTGGTATTAACAACGATGGGGTATTGTGTTTCAAAGGTAAAATTTGTATGCCGAGGGATCAGGAGTTGAGGCAAAAGATTCTTTAGGAGTCGCATGGTAGCCCATATGCTATGCATCCTGGAGGAAGTAAGTTATACCGAGATTTGCGAGATTAGTTTTGGTGGTCTGGTCTTTAGCGGGAAGTTACAGAATTCGTAGGAAAGTGTTTAACATGTCAGCAAGTCAAGGCTGAACATCAAGTACCTTTGGGATTGCTTCAGCCGATAATGATTTCTCAGTGGAAGTAGGAAAGAATCACCATGGATTTTGTTAGTGGGCTTTCTCCTACGCCTACTAAGAAAGACTCGGTATGGGTGATAGTGGATCGATTGACGAAATCTGCACATTTTATCCCAGTTCGGGTTGATTACTCTTTGCAAAAATTGGTGAAGTTATATGTGGCTGAGATTGTGAGATTGCATGGAGTGCCGGTGTCGATTATTTTGGATAGAGATCCGAGGTTTACGTCTCGATTTTGGAAAGCATTGCATCAGGCTTTGGGCACCAGATTGGACTTCAGTACGGCATTTCATCCACAGTCTGACGGCCAGTCTGAGCGAGTAATTCAAGTATTAGAGGATATGTTAAGGGGATGTGTGATGGATTTCATAGGAAGCTGGGAGGAGTTCTTACCGTTAGCAGAATTTGCGTACAACAACAGTTACCAAGCCAGTATTTGGATGGCACCATATGAAGCACTATATGGAAGGAAGTGTCGCACTCCTACGTGTTGGACAGAACTAGGGGAACGTCATATTTTGGGTCCAGAATTAGTGGCTAAATCTGAAGAAAAGGTTAAGGTAATTTGGGCTCGATTAAAAGAAGCATCTGACAAGCAAAAGTCGTACGTAGATCTTAAGTTGAAAGAAATAGAGTTTGCTGTGGGGGATCAAGTATTCCTAAAGGTTTCACCTTGGAAAAAGGTGATGAGATTTGGTCACAAAGGAAAGTTAAGTCCCAGGTTCATTGGACCTTATCGGGTTTTAAAGCGGGTCGGACCTGTGGCATATCAGTTGGAATTGACCTTCGGAGTTGAAGCAAATGCACGATGTGTTCCATGTTTCAATGTTACGCCATTACCAGTTGGATCCTTCCCATGTAGTGCAAGTTGAGGAGGTGGAATTAAGATCAGATTTGTCTTATGAAGAGGAGCCAATTCAAATCTTGGAGCGGGATGTAAAGGTGTTACGGAGAAAATTGGTTCCTCTCGTCAAAGTGTTATGGCGTAATCATGGATCGGAAGAAGCTTTGTGGGAGCCAGAAGAAGCGATGCGACAGCAATACCCTCACTTGTTCTAGCTAGGTAATTTCGAGGTCGAAATTATTTTAATGGGGTAGAAGCGTAACATCACGAATAAAGGGCTATGCATCTTTACTTAATTGAATGTTGTTGCATGCCTATGTGTAGTTGAGTGTGTTTTGGAAGTTTTAAGAACTTCAAGATGTAAGTGAATGCTTAGAGAAATATTAAATTTTAAGACTTAAGATGGAACTAAGCAAGATAGGCTTTAAGAAATATTGGCAAGAGGTTTTAAGCATAATAAGTCAATTGGCAAGGTGGTAATGGCGCATGGGTGAATGCATGAGGGAGAGGTTGAATCCCTAGCTAGCAAGTGGAAGGATTTTAATTTTGATTTCTTTCCTATAGTTTCGATCAAGCTTATCTAGAATGGATGGACATCTTTTTATTTATGGTTAGTAGACCTTAGGAAAAAAGGCAAGTTAGGAGTTATGGTATGGAATCATGAAGTTATGGTAAGATAGGGGGACAAAGGGCTTGGAGAGGAGATGATGTTTTGGAAGCTTTTTCATGGTCATTTGACCATGAACCTGGACAGCATAAGGGGCTAAGGGGGATGGTTTAATTTTGATAGATCAAGGGATTGATGGGGAAGAAATGAGGAGGAAAAAGGGGATCATGTTGGCAAGGTGTTGGCCGAATTTTGCATTAGCCTTAGGGGTGTAAGTTGGCCAAAACTTTAACCAATTTGTGCATCTTTTTCCTTTTCTCTAAACCTTGTTTCTTAGCCGATTGCATATTACACAAAAGAGAAACCTTTTCTTTTCTTTTAGTCATTTGATACTTTACCATTTCGATTTTGAGTAGTCTTTTTAGTTTCTATTCTCCAAAACATAGCATCTTTCTCTTCTCTTTGTAACCGAAAGTACCAAAGTTTCAAAGACCTTTTTCTTCACTTTTTCCCTCATGGCCGAATGCACATAAGTTTCTAAACTCATCACTTTTCTTTTGAAAATCATCATCATCATCTTTTTCTTTTAATCTTTTATTTTCTATTTTTCTCTTTCTTCTTCTTTCTCTCAACCGAAACCATCATCTATCATAACCAAAACCACCATTCTTTTTCTTCTCTTTTGTTAAAACCGAATCATCTTCCATTTTCATATTTTTCTTTCTTCTCTTTTGTTGAAAATTGAAACCACCATAGCCAAAAACACTATCTTTTCTCTTCTCATTTTGTCCAAGCCGAAATCATCATTTCTTTTCTTCTAAATCAATAAGGCTGAATCTCCAAATAGTCAAGTAAGGATTTTTATCTATTGTTCTCATTATTTTCTTTTAGAATAGCCGAATTAGAAACCTAATTCTCATATTTTCTCCTAAGCCGAATCTTTGAAGGGGATTTTTAAGGATTCTTTTTGGTAGCCAACGTTTTAGGAGAGATCATTCGGAATCATCCAAGGTAAGGATTATCATTTTCGGTTATATCGTTTCTTTTAGATAGATTCCTAATCAACTTTATTTTAGGCGAGAGTTCGAGACGAACAAGATAGGTTCGAAAAGAGCGGTAAGGAGTGTTTGGAAGAGGGGAGGCTCTGTTATACCCTCAAACTTCAAACGAAGGGCTGTATTGGGGATACAAGATTTTCCACTGCATTGTGGACCCTATGCTAACAAAGATCGGTTATTTGAAGTTGTGCGTACACCCGAGCCACTTTTCATTAGTGGGTTGCCATCAGGTTTTGATCCATCTATCGGAGAGAAACCACATATAACGGTTGTCCGAGATTCTGAGGGTAAGGATTTAGATCTCTCATCAATAGTGTAGATTATAAGTATTAGTGTGTTCTAATCAAGTGTGATAATTAACTAGGTGTTGACGAGTGGGAAGGTATCGTTCTCACTGTCATAAGGTGTGTAACATTATACTAAATTCCTCATATATCTAAAATAAATAAGATTTATATGAAAATATATTTGATAATGATTGTGGGTACCATTCAGTGGTATGCGATATTTAGGTATGTTTACCCCTAATACTTCGCTAATTTTGCTATATGACTAAATGTGAAATAAGTGTGATTTTGCTATGATTTTGGTGTAAATGGCATGAAAACTAAATAATATGTATGTGCATGGGCATATGGGTGTTATTGATAAGGGGAAGTGTTCCGGTGGTTTTTACCACATAATCCGGTGACTTCGGTCACATATTTGAATTCGGTGACTTCAGTCACATATGTGAATCTGGTGACTTCGGTCACATATTTGAATCCGGTGACTTCGATCACAATTATCTGGTGGCCTTGCCACAAAATTATAAGGGCAATGCGCATGTTGACTGCAGCAACTGCCTTCGATGGTGTGTAGCGGATGGAGGGTCGATTTAGTAATCCCCACGGTGTGATTGGTTGGTACGGGTGGTGTGTAGCGGATGGATATTTAGGTGGGCCCAGGTTTGCATTTCATTATATATAACCATGTGATTTCTAAATGATTTTTATTTGATTTGCTATAAAAATGGGCTTATGGCTAAATATGACTTAATTGGGCTTATGGCTATATGTGTTATTAAATGGGCTTAAAGGCCATGATCAATTGGGCTTTTAGTGTTTTTGTTACACATTGAGTCTATGACTCACCCTTTGTGGGATAATTTTTCGATGATTCTTAGCGTGATGGATCGGGTCAATGAGGACTACGTGGTGGCCATTGCTCAACAAAGTATTTTGAGTTTCTCCTAATTAAATTTATTAAGCTTATTTTTATTACTTAGAATTTATTATGGGTTTTGTTATTTTTGTAATAAGGCCACTATGAATTGTTTTTAATTTTGTGTTTCGATTTTTATTCGCCACAAACAATATTTATTAAATAATTAAATGGTTTTCGATAAATAATTTAAACTATTTTTGACACTAATATATATATATATATAAATATATATTTACAATAATAAATAAAATTTTCATTAAATTTGGTTTTCTTTTAACTTATAAATTTCTCTTAAAAATAATGTTTTAAGAAGATACAAATTTATTTAAATCCGATGTCAACCTGAATATTAAGTTAATCTGTTTTATTTGAACTCATCAAGTTTTTCTTAAACAAAACGAGAAATTGCTAAAGTTTTATTCGAGGAACATACCAAATCCGGTCAGGCTTTTTGGGCCGGGTTTGGGGTGTTTCATCACATGGAAATTTAAAATACTAATAATACGAGCTTTTTCTTCAAGATGTTGAATTCAAACTGTACATGCTCTTAGAACATAGAACTAATAATGAATATACTTCAATTTTTTTAAGAACAAGTCAAATGATGAATTTACTAATAAAATAATTAGTCAACCGATAAAATCAAATCTCGATATAAGCGTAGTCAACAAGAATGGTGGCAACAAATACAAAGGGTTTTGGGGGAATATTAGTGGATAAGTAAATGAAAAGAATTGTTAAGATCAATGGGGTTCACTATGGGTTAATTATGAAGGTAGGCTTTTTAGTAGAGTGAGTGGGTTAAAACCTAGGTGCCTTTATCATCTCAGTATATTAAATAAAAAATGTCATCTTGACATGTATAATCGCAGCAAGTTCTAGAATAACAATTCAGTGTTGACACACTCATAATCAATAAAGTGAGCATGAAAAGGAATAAATGCTCTATAAGGCTAAAAATCTCACAAAAATTATGGGTTTTTGATATCAATCCCTATAATTTCAAACTTCAAGGTAATATTCTAATTTAGTTCAACAACCTAGAAAAATTTTATTCTTGTAAAATGGACTTATCTTACTTGATTCTCTAGTATCTTAAAATTTAAATCATCAATGTACAATTAACTTTGACTTAATTTAAGACATATCAATAAAAATCATTAATCAACAGAAATTTCATCCTAATTAGTAATATGAGAAAATTACTTAAGACAAGATACCATTTAGGGATTTGAGAATAATGCAAAAAGTTAGGCATAAACTTTCACCCCCCACACTTATGATGTACATTGTCCTCAATGTACAAAGACAGATAATAGTATATAATAAGAAAATCAAAAGATATGGGGAGAAGTGAAACTTCCTGAATTGTTGGATGGATTCCTTAAGTCGGAGGTGTCATCTTTTGGTGTGGTGGTTACTAACGAGCTCTGCGCTAGATGAAGAAATTGGGGAGCTCGTGAAGAATTAGCCAGGAATTAATAATAAAGATTCAAAATATACAAAATAAATATTTAAAGAAATGCAAGCTAAAGTGAATGAAAATAAAAAGTAAAATAAATTTACAAGAAAAGGTAAATGGACTGAAAATACCTTATTGTAAGATGGTTCGTGATATGGGTGTGATTTCTAAGGTCGTGGTATGTGATTCCCTAACAACATTAAGAACCTAAAACCAAGAAACTAAAAGAAGATAAAATGAATTAAGCAGAAGAGAAATATATATAACGAAAATAAAGGAAAAGATTAAAGAAAAATAAGACCGAAAAGGTCTCAAAGACCCTTGGCTTGTAGATTATATGAAGCGACTGGCATGAACTTATGTAGGTCGATCTCTCATGCGGGAGACTGTGCTTTGATCCTTCCGCTTCTTCGACATTGATGTGGTGGTCAAAGGTTTTGAAAGATGAATGTGAATGAAAGTGAGAGCCAAACAGGTGTAGAAAAGGGTTTGAGAGTAAGTGGAGAGAGGAGGAGGGGGTGACGGTTTAAATAGATTTTCAAATCTGACGCCTTCCCACGCCCGTGTAATGTGGGCGTGTTGAGTCACATGGTCGCCTCGCACGCCCGTGTTCTAGGTCGTATCATTTCTCCCATGCTTGTATTTAGTTTACCATGCCCATGCATAGTAAGTTCGTATCGACCACGGTCACCACGTATGGACGTGGCGTGGTGGTTGAGTTCGTGACTTGAAGATTGATTCGTTCTGACTCGTACCGTCTTTGTTATGTCAGTACAGAGATTCAATGCAGCCACACGGCCATGTGCAAGGTCGTGTGGCTTGAAATTCTGTACTTTTGGTTAGTTTATAGTTATATGTTATAAAGAAAGAATGAAATAAAATAAGATAAAAATAAAATGAAAAATGTAAAAGTTAATGGGGTTAGAACTCGGGTTGCCTCCTGGGAAGGGCTCGTTTATAGTCTTAAGCTAAACTTTCCTCTCCTTTGTATATTCATGGTGGTTTGAGGAGTTGAAAATCCTTCCTCGTGTTAGCCATTGAAATGGGCTTACTCTTTATAAAGCCCTAAACTTATAACATATTAATTATAGTAGAAATAAAAATTCATCACGGTGGCCTTATTACATAAAATGAAACCCAAAATAATAAATTATACGAGACTTAAAATAAAATAAAGGTTCAAATTAAACTGAACTTCAAGTCGATCATGGCCACCACAAGTTCTCGCCGTCCGGTCCATTCTGCTTATCACCAAACATATTCCCTACAACGGGTGAGTCGATAGACTCGGTGTGTAACCAACACTAAACATAATAGAATTAGGCACACCATAAAAATCATATGCATACAAAAAAATTCAAAATCATGATGCAAACCCGAACCCAAGCCTATATGCCATCCGCTACACTCCACCCGTACCAACTTTGTACAAGTGGGGACTACTAAGTCAACCCTCCTTCCGCTACACTCCATCGAAGGCGTCGGCTGCAATGACGTGCGTTTCATCGCCCATCGATAATATTGTGGCATAGCCACCATCGTAATGTAATCGGTTACCACTTAGTGAGACCGAAGTCATCACATTCACTTAGTGAGACCAAGTCATCACAATCACTTAGTGAGACCAAGTCATCACTTTCACTTATAACGTTGGTGAGACCGTAGTCAACACCTTCTTCCCTTTCACATAAATCCCGAATGCCCCAAATTACAATTATCATGCATAACATATTTTATTTTACTTTCACATCACTTTTTCACTTGTATAACATTTATTCAAATCCTAGTAGAAGTAGGAAAACGTGCCTTAGCACTTTGTACCATAATATGGCACTTTAGCCACTTTCTTTCACTTTCACATTAGCATATATAGCATATTTAAACCATAAAACTATTAAGAATAGTGTGGAATACACACCGATTTGTTTAGCGATTCCTTGAGATTTCGAAAGCAAGATCTAGCGTTTAGATCCTAATTCCTACATTTGATTGATCAAATATTACTTAGCATAAATTCTATTTTGGCTATAGTATCCAAATCCTAGTAGGATTTGTAAAGAGGCTTACCTTTGATGCCGATTTAATGTTTATTCAAATCCTGAGTCTTTGTTTTCCTTCCTATGATATTCACCAACCTTGAAACCTCAACATAAATTAGTTTTCGCTTTTAATAATTCTGAGATCTAATCTTAGTAATCACATAACTTTGGCGAATGCCTTTAGGGACTTACCTTATGGATTTTAAAATCCGAAACTTCACCTCCTTTTTCCTTGAAATCGGCAACTTCCTAGATCTCTGAATAGATTAGTTTTTGATTAGTTTGATCTAATTGGTGATATTTGGCCTTGGCGAATGTATAGATTCACTTACCTCAAATCCAAGTTGATCTTTATTTCAAATTCTGCCGAAATCACTTGTTAGATTTGATCTATTACTTAATCAAGGAGGAAATCTTTTGCCGATTGTATAATGGGGTACTTACCTTGTTTTGAATTCGAAAGATCCCTTATGCTATTCGGCTATGGCACTATTGTGGATCTCAAAGCTTTAGCTTTTGTGATTGATTAGTAGAAGAAAAGAAAAGAAAGAAAAGATGGAGAGAGTTTTTGACAAGGAATTTCGGTTGAAGAGAAGAAAAGGTTGTTGCTACTTTCACTTGGGTATTTCGGCAAGATGTGGAAGAAAGAGAATGGCTCTTTTCTTTTCTTTCTTTGGCGAATCTATTAGCTTTAGAGTCCCTAATTTAGCCAATTCTTCACTTGTGATAAGGTTTAGTTTTATCAATATGAAACTCCATCAAATCTCCTAATTAGCCAAGAGTTTTATTGAATGGAAACTCCTCCCCTTGTGTCGTCCAACCCTCCACCATGGAGACAAAATTTTATTTCTTTTATTTGTTTCCTAGATGACTCAAACTCGGGCCCAAAACCTCTTGCATTTGGGCCATTTCCTAGGGCCTTAGGTGGCATCTTGGGCCACATTTCGTGTTTGTTATTGGGTCAAAGTTTATGTTCTTTATATTTTAGGGTCGCTGCCCTAAGCTCCCCTTGGGCTCTTCAATTCGGCATTAGGGGTCATTTTTAAGTTTCCTAAAATTTTCGCATGCTCTGTATTTTCCAAGTTTCCAAAATGTTTAGTTTCCTATTTTGGCTTGGTTTCCAAAATGTTTAGTTTCCTATTTTGGTTTGGTTTCCAAAATGTTTAGTTTCCTATTTTGGTTTGGTTTTCCAAAATGTTCACCTTCCTAATTCCATTAGGTTTCCAAAATGTCTAAGTTTCCAAAAATGTCCCTTTTCCATTTCCATTTCCATTTCTATTTCCATTTTCATTTCCATTTTCATTTCCATTTTCATTTCCATTTTCATTTCCATTTCATGCATTTCTAGGTTTCAAAAGTATCAAAATTTATTCATAGTACTTGAAACTTGTCATTTCATACAATTAAACTGAAATGCATAGGCCCTATTCAGGATGTTCTGATTCTACCCCTTAAACAAAATTTCGTCCTCGAAATTTTCTAACTAAACAATTGAGGGTATTCTTTGTCTCATGGTCTCCTCGACTCCCACGAAGCTTCTTCCGATCCATGATTGTGCCATAATACTTTAACTAAAGGAACGGACTTCCTTCGTAGTACTTTCACGTCACGTTCCAGAATCTGAATCGGCTCTTCCTCGTAGGTTAAGTCTCGCCTTAGTTCCACTTCTTCTACTGGTACTATGTGTGAGGGATCCGATCGGTAACGACGTAGCATGGACACATGGAATACGTCATGCATTTGTTGCAACTCTGGTGGCAACTCTAGCTGGTATGCTTGGTCCCACTCGCTTTAGTACCCGATAGGGCCAGATGAATCTTGGGCTTAATTTCCTTTCAGACTGCACCTCATCACTTTCTTCCATGGTGAGACTTTTAGAAACACTTGGTCTCCTACTTCAAATTCTATTTCCTTCCGTTTGAGGCTGGCATAAGACTTCATCTGCATCTGAGGCTTCTTTTAACCGTGTTGAATTATTTCAACCTTCTTCTCTGTTTCGCCACTATCTACGGTCCCAAAACTCGGCGTTCTCCTAACTCGGTCCAACAAGTAGGAGTACGACACCTTCGTCTGCAATGCTTCATATGGTGCCATTGAATGCTAGCTCGATAAGCGTTGTTGTAGGCGAACTCGCTAAAGGCAAGTAGTCCTCCCAACTTCCTCGAAAATCCATCACACATCCTCTCAACATATCCTCCAACACTTGTATTACTCGCTCATCGCCCGTCCGATTGTGGATGAAAGGTCGTAGTGAAATCCAACTTGGTGCCTAAAGCTTGATGAAGTGCCTTCCAAAATCGAGACGTAAACCTCGGATCTCTATCGAGATGATCGACATTGGTACTCCATGTAACCTCACAATTTCTCGCCACATATAACTTGGCTAGCTTTTGAAGAGGATAGTCTATTCTCACCGGGATAAAATGTGCGGACTTAGTCAAGCGGTCTACTATAACCCATACCGAGTCCTTCTTAGTAGGCGTGGGAAGCCCACTAATGAAGTCCATGGTAATTCTTTCCCACTTCCATGTGGAATCTGGATTGGTGAAGCAATCTCGATGGAACTTGGTGTTCAACCTTAACTTGTCGACACGTTCGACATCTTCCCACTTAGAATTCGTAAAATTCTCTTTTAAGATCCGCCACCAAAATTGTTCTCTTAAGTCTCAGATAGCTTAATGCCTCCCGGATGCATAGCATAAGGGCTACTATGCGCTTCTCAAGGATCTTCTGTCTTAACTCCTTGTCTCTTGGCATACATACTTTCCTCTCAGAGCATAATACTCCTTCATCGTTAATCTCATAGTCCTCCAACTCTCCGTTCGTGCTTTTTGTAGCTTAACATTCAAATCTTCATCAACCAAGCTGTCCCTCTTTTACTTCCTTCAACCATGTTGGCTTGACTTGTAACTCACCAACAAACTTCCATCCTCATATAAGCTTAAATGAGCGAACATTGCCCTTAAGTCATCACCACCTTCCTACTTAAAGCATCGGCTACTACATTCGCTTTGCGGATGATATTCTATCGAACAGGTCATAGTCTTTTAGTAATTCCACCCACCTTGTTGCCTCAAGTTTAACTCCTTTTGAGTCAACAGATACTTGAGACTCTTGTGGTCGTGTAGATCACCGATCTTTCTCCATCAGATAATGCCTCCACACCTTGAGAGCGAAAACCACTGCTGCCAATTCCAAGTCATGGGTTGGGTAGTTCACTTCATGCGGCCTTAAGCGCCGGGACGCATAAGCGACTACCTTGCCATCTTGCATAAGAACACATCCTAACCCAGTGTCGACGCATCACAAGATACCACAAAATCCTTTCACGCCTCGAGTTGAATCAACACCGGAGCTTCTGTTAATACCTTTTTAAGTTTTTCAAAACTCTCTTGTTGCTTATCTGTCCACACAAAGGGTATTTCCTTCCTCAACAATTTTGTTAATGGCGCTGCTATCGGCGAGAATCCTTCCACGAACCTTCGGTAATAGCCGCCAACCCTAAGAAACTACGAATCTACGCCACCGACTTAGGTGGTTTCCAATCAACACCGCTCGATTTTCTTAGGATCTACTCTTATTCCTCGGCGGACACCACGTGTCCTAAGAAAGCAACTTCTCTAAGCCAAAATTCACACTTCTGAATTTGGCATAAAGCTTCTTCTCCTTAATACTTGTAACACAATTCGAGATGCTCGTCATGCTCCTCTTGAGACTTAGAGTATACCAAGATATCATCGATGAATACCACAACAAACTTTGTCTAAGTAAGGTTGGAACACTCGATTCATCATATCCATGAACGCGGTGGAGCGTTTGTCAACCCAAACAACATTACCACAAACTCAAAGTGACCATATCTTGTCCTAAAAGCGGTCTTATGGATATCAGCCTCCTTCACCTTCAACTGATGGTATCCCGACCGTAAATCGATCTTCGAGAACACTGCGGCTCCCTTCAGCTGATCGAACAAGTCATCGATCCTTGGCAAGGGATACTTGTTCTTGATGGTCAGCTTATTCAGTTGACGATAGTCTATGCACATTCGCATAGTTCCGTCCTTCTTCTTCACAAACAAGACCGGTGCTCCCCATGGAGACACACTGGGCCGAATAAACCCTCGATCCAATAATTCCTGGATTTGAGCCTTAAGCTCCACTAACTCCTTTGGCGCCATTCGGTATGGAGCAATCGACACAGGCGCTGTTCCTGGTAGTAAGTCTATTCCAAATTCAACTTCTCTATCTGGGGGTATTCCTGGTAATTCCTCTGGAAACACATCCTCAAAGTCCCTTACTGTTCTGACTACTTTGACACCCTCCTCATTTCCATCCAACGCACTTATAAAGGCTAAGAACGCCTCGTACCTTTACGCACCATCCTTTCCGCCTTTAAGCATCAAACTACATTAGTCAAATAGTTCCTTCTTTCTCCTATCATAATGACCACCTCACCCTCGGGGTTCTTAGTTCCATTCGTTTAGCCACACAATCCAACACGGCTCGATGTTCTACTAACCAATCCATACCAAGTATAAGGTCAAATTCCCGAAGGGTAATTCCATTAAGTCACCAAAGCTCACCCTCAATTTCTAGGGTATATTCAAAGATCTTATTTACCACTATCGTTTGACCTAATGGGCTTACTACCGTCATCTCTTTATCCGAAAGTTGAGTCTAGGCCTAGTGTCTCAACTACACTACGGGCAACATAAGAATGGGTCGAGCCCACATCAATTAAAGCATAATAGGGTTTACTATGAATGAGGAGCGTCTGGGTTATGGCGTCCGTGGCGTCTTCATCCTCCCTACGACGAACCGCATAAACCAAACCCTATTGTCTTGCCTCGGCATTGGTGGCACCTCCGCCACGTCCTCCGCCGACATTATTAACTCGTTATTCGAACCTCGACCTCGTTGAGGTTCTTTGTCCTCCCTACCGGCTGATTAACATTACGTGTTCTTTGGTATCATCATCGATATCTTTGGGCAGGTCCTTGAGCATATGGTCCTTAGACCCACATTTAAGACATGCTCCTATCTTTTTCCAACACTCACCGAAAGTGCTTCCTTCCACAATAATCACAAGAACGACATCGCCTCGGTATCAACTTGCGACCCTTTGACCCCTCGATTACGGGCCTTTTACGCACATTTCCGACGATCCATAACCTCTCTTGGGTCTATTCACGCCGAATTCGCCTAGTCGAGTCCTTGATTCCTTGACTACTTTAGCCTTTTCAACCAACGTGGAGAACTCCCTCTCCTGATGTGGAGCTATTAACAACCTTAGGTCATCCCTCAATCCGTCCTCAAAACGGACACAGCGTTCATGTTCAGTCGCGACTACTCCTCGAGCATATCGACTTAACCTCAGAAATTCAGCCTCATATGCCGCTACTGATTTGTTCCCCTGAACTAGTCCTAGAAAAGCTTTTCATTTGCTCATCAATATACCGAGTGCCGACATACTTCTTCCAATATGCCTCTTTAGCATATTCCCATGTCGATCCTCCGTCGTGGCACCATCACGAACGATTAGCCACCATTGGTATGCTTCATCACGTAATGAGGCTACCATTCCTTTCAACTTCTCCTCGGGGTCGGTCGAGTTCATCCATAATACGCTCGATTGCTTCCATCCAATACTCGTGATCTTGGGTGCCACGGACACTCCATTAAACACCTCGGCCCATTGGCTCGAGTCGCTCGCATGCAGATTTTTGAGCTCCCAATTTCCACCGCGCCACCACCATTTCTAATACTCGCAACATGGCTGCGACACGGCCTCATCCCGTCCCGAGCTCTCCGCTCGACATTAACAAATGGGGTGGTGGTGGCGGTGGTAACTCATTGTCGAACCTTGACCGATCTAACGGGTTACGACACGCTTATTCTTCCTCTACTCGCGTCCTTGGCAATGGCGTCCTCTAGAACTCATTTTCTAGCGTTGAGATCGATTAAGAAATTTTATGGATTAGTCTTTGTTCCACTTATTTATCAGCGAAGAAGTTTTATGGATAGGGATTTAAGAGTGGTTCTTTCATATTCATGCAAACACACAGTCTTTTCCATTCATTCGTTCATCCATCAAACAAGTATGAACTTTCGTTCATTCAGAGAAACGTTGTAGTTTTTGTTGTTGTTGTCGTTTTCCTCTACCCGGGGTATTTTCGTAGTTTTGTCCTACAGGGGCATTTTCGTAAATTTTTTTTTAGAATAAAAACGTTCCTTGGTGTTTTTGTCAAAATTATTTTTGAAAATTTTGAAGTCTAGGGTAATTTGGAAAAAAGTTTTAAATCTGGGGTTATTTCGGTAGTTTTTTTAACCTCAGGGGTATTTTGGTAATTTCTCATAAATCAGGGTAAATTTGTAAAATTTAATAAGTCAGTGGTATTTCAAAAGTGGGAAAACTCTGAGGGTTCTTTTCGAAAATTGTTCCTTCAAAATGGGAATGTTGCAAAAATTTTGAAATTTAGGGTCATTTTGGTAATTTTGGAAGTCAGGGGTAATTTTGTAATTTTCCAAAATCAAGATATTTTTGATAGTTTGCAAGTTAGGGTTTTTGAATATTTATAAAATAATAAAATTTTGGTAAAACTGTTGAATAGTTGAATCATTTTATAAACTAAGGGCATTTTGGTAATTTTTCCACTAAGGGCATTTTTGTAATTTGTATGGAAATATTTTTTTTGAAAATAATTGTGTAAGAGATAGTTTTCGTGAATTAAGGATGAGAGAAAGAAAGTGATTTAAGAATTTTATTATTAAGTGTTAAAAAATGGCTAATTCCTTTCGGGTTTTAGTTATTGAGTTTAGCCTATGGTGAGCCTTCTTGGTCGTGGTGAACCAAAGCTACGCACAGGCGCAGATTCGAGTGAGAGGAGGTGAGTCACGTGGACTGCTTAAATACAAGCTCCCAGAAACCATTCCTAGACATGCGTACAGGGGTTGCCACACCCGTTAAGTCTTCTAGGTTAGGGTGAACCGAAGCTACGCACCAGGTAGGATTCAAGAAGAGGAGGTGAGTCACTAGGACTGCTTAAATACCAAGCTCTTCAGGATCCACTCCTAGACATGCGTACCATGGTTGCCACACCCTAGCTTAATTGACTTAGTCATAGGTTGGTTTAGTGCCTTAAATCTTATGTATTTGTGTTTGAGTAGTCTAATCCTAGGGTTCAAGTTCCTATCATGCTACTCTACGTTCCATGCCAATTCTACCCTTATATAAATCACAGAATCACACATAGAGTTAGGGGTACTTACCGGTGGATCATGAATTGGAGACTTAGGGCCATGTCTTTATACTGTCTATTTGTAAAAATACTTTCATAAAACTCATTTGGCCTTATTTTAAAAACGTTTTGGGCCTCGGGCCACAGTAGGAAGTTTGAGCCAAGCTCGATATTAAATGAAACACCCCACACCCTACCCACGAGAATGGACTGGATCTGGTATGTTCCTCGAAGTAAACCAGGTTCAAATTCATTCGAATACTTTGAAAATTGTGAGTTTTGGAAGATAGCTTGTTGTGGGTTGGGCTTGAGTTGAAAACAAATTTATTTTTATAACAAAACCCATTTGCTTCAAGTGATAAAATATTTAAACTTATTTCATACTAAGTGGGCTTACTCTTTATAAAGCACTAAACATATAACATATTAATTATAGTAGAAATAAAAATTAAATCACGGTGGCCTTATTACATAAAATGAAACCCAAAATAATAAATTATACAAGACTTAAAATAAAATAAAGGTTCAAATTAAAGCTGAACTTCAAGTCGATCATGGCCACCACAAGTTCTCGCCGTCCGGTCCATTCTTGCTCATCACAGAAACATATTCCCACAGCGGGTGAGTCGATAGACTCGGTGTGTAACCAACACTAAACATAATAGAATTAGGCACACCATAAAAATCATATGCATACAAAAAAATTCAAAATCATGATGCAAACCCAACCCAAGCCTATATGCCATCCGCTACACTCCACCCGTACCAACTTTGTACAAGTGGGGACTACTAAGTCAACCCTCCTTCCGCTACACTCCATCGAAGGCGGTCATTGCGGTCGGACGTGCTCATCGCCCATCGATAATATTGTGGCATAGCCACCATCGTAATGTAACCGGTTACCACTTAGTGAGACCAAGTCATCACATTCACTTAGTGAGACCGAAGTCATCACAATCACTTAGTGAGACCAAAGTCATCACTTTCACTTATAACGTTGGTGAGACCGTAGTCAACACGTTCTTCCCTTTCACATAAATCCCGAATGCCCCAAATTACAATTATCATGCATAACATATTTTATTTTACTTTCACATCACTTTTCACTTGTATAACATTTATTCAAATCCTAGTAGAAGTAGGCAAGCGTACCTTAGCACTTTGTACCATAATATGGCACTTTAGCCACTTTCTTTCACTTTCACATTAGCATATATAGCATATTTAAACCATAAAACTATTAAGAATAGTGTGGAATACACACTGATTTGTTTAGCGATTCCTTGAGATTTGAAAGCAAGATCTAGCGTTTAGATCCTAATTCCTACATTTGATTGATCAAATATTACTTAGCATAAATTCTATTTTATTATAGTATCCAAATCCTAGTAGGATTTGTAAAGAGGCTTACCTTTGATGCCGATTTAGTGTTTATTCAAATCCCGGAGTCTTTGTTTTCCTTCCTATGATATTCGGCCAACCTTGAAACCTCAACATAAATTAGTTTTCGGCTTTTAATAATTACAGATCTAATCTTAGTAATCACATAACTTTGGTAGAATGCCTTTAGGGACTTACCTTATGGATTTTAAAATCCGAAACTTCACCTCCTTTTTCCTTGAAATCGGCAACTTCCTAGATCTCTGAATAGATTAGTTTTTGGTTAGTTTGATCTAATTGGTGAGATTTGGCCTTGGCAGAATGTATAGATTCACTTACCTCAAATCCGAAGTTGATCTTTATTTCAAATTCTGTAGAAATCACTTGTTAGATTTGATCTATTACTTAATCAAGGAGGAAATCTTTTTGCCGATTGTATAATGGGTACTTACCTTGTTTTGAATCCGAAAGATCCCTTATGCTATTCGGCTATGGCACTATTGTGGATCTCAAAGCTTTAGCTTTTGTGATTGATTAGTAGAAGAAAAGAAAAGAAAGAAAAAGATGGAGAGAGTTTTTGACAAGGGAATTTTGGTTGAAGAGAAGAGAAAAGGTTGTTGCTACTTTCACTTGGGTATTTCGGCAAGATGTGGAAGAAAAGAGAATGGCTCTTTTCTTTTCTTTCTTTGGCCGAATCTATTAGCTTTAGAGTCCCTAATTTAGCCAATTCTTCACTTGTGATAAGGTTTAGTTTTATCAATATGAAACTCCATCAAATCTCCTAATTAGTCAAGAGTTTTTATTGAATGGAAACTCCTCCCCTTGTGCCGTCAACCCTCCACTCATGGAGACAAAATTTTATTTCTTTTATTTGTTTCCTAGATGACTCAAACTCGGGCCCAAAACCTATTGCATTTGGGCCATTTCCTAGGCCTTAGGTGGCATCTTCAGCCACATTTCGAGTTCGTTATTGGGTATTCAGGATGTTCTGACCATTGTCATGATAGAGTTTAAGACGAGTAGCATTTATTTTCAAAGATCCAAACATGGGATTACTTACCTCGACTGTTCCATATGGGAAGACATTGATTACCTTAAAAGGGATTTCCTTGCTTGTGTTAGGATCAGGTGGAGATATTCGTGGGTCTGCCTTGTCTAATAGTACCTGATCTCGATTTTGAACTTGTCTGCCTCATGAAGTGGCTCCGGTTCTGCTTCGTGTATCCCTATTACTTCTTTAAGATGCATCTTATCCTTTTCTAGTTCATCAATCTGAATCCCTTGTTCATTGTGAGTTATTTCATTGTTGGCACAGGGTTTAGGATCAGACTCAGTTGCGTTCTTTTGTGGTGATTCGGAAAAGAAAGGTTAACCGAATGGTTATCAATATAATTTACTTTCTCACTTTGGTTAATCGATGTTCTGGCTGAATTGAGGGATTGAAGAGTAACTTTCTCGTCACCTACACAGAGTGTAAGTTCACCTGCATCGATATTGATTTTAGTCCTGGCAGTTGCTAAGAATGGTCTTCCTAAAAGTAGGGGTATCGTGTTGTCCTCATCCATGTCTGAAACAAAAAAATCTATCGGGAATATGAACTTATCAATCTTTACAAGTACATCTTCAATTATGCCCCTAAGAACTCTGATAGTTTTATCAGCTAATTGAATGCTCATCCTAGTTTGTTTGGGCTTCCCTAGACCTAGTTGTTTAAATAATTTACAAGGCATGACATTTATGCTTGCCCTAAATCAGCTAATACATTATCAATAGATAATCTACCAATTAAGAATGGAATTGTAAAACTCCCTGGATCTTTTAATTTTCTTGGTAGTTTATTTTGTAACATTACTGAGCATACTGCGTTCAGTTCCACATGTAATACCTCGTCTATCTTCTGCTTATTTGTTAATAGCTTCTTTAAAAATTTTCTCCAATCGGCATCTACGAAAGAGCTTCAAGAAACGGTAAGTTAATATGTAATTTCTTTAAAAGTTTAAGAAACTTACCAAACTATTCCTCTATGTCGTATTTCATTATTGCTTCGGGATATGGTATGCGCGGTTTGTACTATTTGATTACCAATTTTGGTTTTACCTCAACCTTACCTTCTTCTACTGAATTTTGTTATTGAATTAGGCGCGTCTAGCCTTTCTCTATCTTGAGTTGTTATGGCTTGAACTTGCTCCCTTGGGTTAGTCTTAGTATTGCTCCGTAGTCTTCCCTATGGTCTCTCAGAAATCTGCTTACCAAGTTGCCCAATTTGATCCTTGAACTCCTATGTCAATGTCTCAAGTTTTGCATTTATCTTTTGGAAACCTGTTTCTGTATTTTGGGAACGCATTTCTGAGGCTACTATGAAGTTTGTTAGCATCTCTTCAAGGTTAGGCTTCTTTTCCTGTGGGTAGGGTTGTTGTTGGAAGTTTTGGGATGATTGTTGCCTTTGATTTCTTTGACCGCCCCATGTGAAATTGGGGTGGTTCTTCCAACCTGGATTATAAATATTACTATAAGGGTTATTGTTAGATTGGAAATTATTACCCATATAGTTCATTTGTTTGCTCTCAATGCCCTGTCCGTAGGCTGGGTACTCAGGATTCACCACGCCATCACTTGCATCGCACTGCATAACTGGATGTGCCTGCGAAGAACCATATAAACCATCAATTCTTTTATGCAGCAACTCTACCTGATTTGATAGCGCGGTTACTGCGTCAAGGTTGAAAACTCTAGCTGCTTTGGCTAGCCTTGTCCTTGTAACTTGCCACTAATAGTTATTCAGTGACATCTCTTCTATAAACTCGTAGGCTACTTCAAGAGTTATGTTATTCAGGGTTTCACCGGCGGCTGAATCGATTAGTTTCCTTGTCGAGGGGTTCACACCATTGTAGAAAGTCTGCACCTGTAGCCACAAGGGTAGTCCATGGTGTGGACACCTTCTCAACAAATCCTTGTATCTATGCCATGCATCGTAAAGTGTCTCTAAATCCATCTGCACAAAAGAAGAGATATCATTCCTCAACTTGGCTGTTTTGGCCGGTGAAAAGTATTGTAATAAAAATTTTTCGGTTATCTGATCCCATTAGTGATTGATCTCCGTGGAAGAGAATACAAACAGTGTTTGTCTTTATTCCTCAAAGAAAAGGGAAATAATCGAAAATGGATGGCATCATCAAAAATGCCATTTATTTTGAAGGTATAACAGAATTCTAGAAAATTCGCTAAGTGTGTGTTGGGATCCTCATCCTGTAAACCATCAAACTAAACAAACTGTTGTATCATCTGTATAGTGTTAGGTTTCAGTTTAAAATTATTTGAAGTAATAGTGGGCCTAACAGTACTTGACTCAGTTCCTGTTAAACTAGGTTTAGCATAATCATACATAGTACGTGGAGCATGATGTTCTGCCGCCTCTGGAGGTAGCGAATTATTCTCAGACATCCTTTCAGTAGGATTAGTTTTGCCTTCTTGCTTACCTTCTACGTAGTTTAGGCTTCACCTTATCTCTCTGCGATTTCTGCGAATGTTACCTTTGATATCACTGTCGTAAAGTAGGGGTCTTGTCGGGTTTCTTCTAGTAATAAACTAGAGGTACCTGAAAGGTGTAATATCCGGGAATTGGGGCTTGTGCATTTTTACTTAATTGCATGTGCTTGTATGCCTGTATATATTATGAATGCATTTTATAAATTTTGTGAACTTTAAAATGTAGATAAGTGCTTTAGAAATTATTTAATTTTAAGTTTCAAAGAGGGAGCTAAGCC
Organism: Gossypium rotundifolium; assembly: GCA_025506655.1. NCBI lineage: Eukaryota > Viridiplantae > Streptophyta > Magnoliopsida > Malvales > Malvaceae > Gossypium > Gossypium rotundifolium. The sequence goes on along the minus strand of CP106733.1, from coordinate 89,711,361 downwards.
TAAGAGGCCTTAAGAAAATTAGTAGGGGAAATATTACACAAAGATGGGCTTGTTTAAGTGGCATGAAGGCGCCACTTAGGGCCTTAGAGGGTGACGCCATAAGCAGGGGTGAAGGGCTCAGGTTCGAGTTACAGAGGAAGCAAATGGGAGTTTGTTTTTCTGTCAAGGAGGGGGGAGTGTTGGACGGCAGTGGGGCACTGAGTGGATGAGTATGGATCAAGTCAATTCTTTTTAAAATTCAGCTATAAGAAAAGGGATAAGTGTTGACTCATTCAATTTATTTTGAATGAGTAGTATGGAGAGAAAATAGGAGAAGAAAGTGGGATAAGATAAGAGGGGAAGCTAGTGGCCGAATGTGGGACTCTTTGGGGTTGCTTAATAGGTTTTGAAGCATAGGAAGGAGGTAGTGTCGAATTTTTAGAGTGTCCATCTTTTATTCTCTTTTTGTTGCTTTGTCGAATTTCTTCCCACTCTCTCCTCTTCTTCTTTTCTTTCTTTCAACCCAAATTCTGCACATTTTCTTGAATGGCCGAATGGCTCTTTGTCAATTAGAACTTTAGCCGAAATTTTGGAAGACTTTGATCTATTTGTTTATTGGCCGAACCTATACCTCTTTCCCGAAACTTCTTCTATTCTTTTGGTTAGCCGAATCACTATAGTATTCACTTCCCCTTCTCATAATTTCTCAAAAAGCTGAAATAATCTTGAGATAGCCGAATATCCCATCTCCATTAGGAGCCATAGCCGAATCTCAAGGTGGCCTTATTCTTTCCTCTCTATCGCAAGTTTTAAAAGCCGGAAACGCAACATCTTTCCCTTCTGTCGACATTTAGAATTTGTGGACTACTCAAAAGTGGTAAGTATTTCTTCTTTGAGCAATTGGTTTTGGGTTCTCTTTCTTTTCGTGTGCCGAACCAATGATTAGGCCTTGGTATAAGGTTGGCCGAATGTTCTTTAAGGCCATAGTGATGTGTTCTTTTGTGTGTAGCTGAAGGAAGGAAGCACTAAGGATTGTTTCGGGATTCGATTCATCAAGGTGAGTGATATGTGGTATTCGGCCAAGGGCCATTTTCTTAGATTATTGTTATAGTTGATTCTAACAATGGTTAAGCAGGGATTTCGGCAACATCAGGAACAAGTTGTGGTTTTTGGGATTTGGTTAGGTAAGGTAAGTGGAGTGCAATATTCGGCCATAGGCCATATTTTAGTATTAATGCCTAACCGATTTTAACTATGGGTATTAGGAAGGAGGGCAATCGGTTTTGGTCGATTTTCGGGATTTAGTGAAAGCATTAATACCAGGTGTGTACCCCACACTAGCTCTTAATAGATTTACGGTATCAATTTAATATATGTGTTTATAATGATGTGAAATGTGGCCAAAGGTACCATGCAATGGTACAAAGCACTCAGGTACGTAACCTTAACATTATGTCAACAAATGATATGAATATTTGGAATATGGCACATATGTGAATATTGATAAGAATGTGAAATAAGGCAAAAGGCATGATATTGCATGATTTGTATGACATGGGGCATATGGGAAATTATTTAAAGGGGAAGTGATCTGGTGGTTTATACCACAAAATCTGAATGTGGTGACTCATGTCACAAAATCCGAATATGGTGACCTATGTCACAAATAATTATCTGGTGGCTATGCCACAATATATATAAGGGTGATGAGCATGTCGTCTGTAGCGACTGGCTTCGATGGTGTGTAGCGGATGGAGGGTCAACTCAGTAGTCCCCGCAGTGTGATGGTTGGTACGGGTGATGTGTAGCGAATGGTTATCTAGGTTTGGGTTCGGGTTTGCATCATTGATTATATATGTTTTATATGTATGATTTGACATGCCTAAATTGATTGAGAGTTTGTGTTGGTGGTTATACACTGAGTCTGTTTGACTCACCACATTGTGGGATATTTTTCAGGTGACACTCAGTAATGGACCAAGTCAGCAGGAGCTCAGTGGTGGCCATGCTCAGCTCAGAGTTTTTCTATTTTCATTGTTTTATTTACTTTATTTAAGTATTTCAGTTTTATTTTGGGGTTTTGCTTTGATGTAATTATGGCCAATATTATTATCTGTTTTAAGTAAGCAATTAAAATGGATTTATTGTGATAAGGTTATTATTACGTTGAGACTAAATAATTTTTCTTAAAAATGTAAACAAATATTTAAATGTTTTGGACACATAAACAACACCGTTTCCAACTTGAACCCAACACCAAATCAAATGATCTTCAAAAACACAACAAAATTTGGCAAAGTTCAAATAAGTTTTGAAAAGTTTTTACTGAAGGATCATACCAGATCCTATCAAGGCTCATGGGCTGGGTTTGGGGTGTTTTAGTTTGGTATCAGAGCCCGGTTCAAAACTCGGCCTTGAGGGCTTTTAGGGCCCAAAACGTTTTCTTTCGTTTGAAATGGGATTTTTCCTAAGATATGAGTAGGTTTTCTGGCATGGCACCTGAGTCTCCGGTCCGAAGTCTACTAGGTAAGTACCCCTAACTCTACTGTGAATTGTATGTGGGAAATCATATGGATGTAGATTAGTAGATTAGGAAATAATAAACCCTAGATTAGTCTACTTCAACACCAAGATACATAAAACTTAAAGTCAAACCAAACAAACACGTATGCGAGTCATTTGAGTTAAAGGTGTGGCAATTGTTGTGCGCATGTCTAGGATTGGATTCAGGTGGGAGCTTGGTATTTAAAATCCTAGTGACTCACCTCCTCACCGCCGATTCCTCACGTAGTGACCTCACCTTAGCCAAGAGGACTCAAACACAAGGCTAAACCCAATAATTAAAACCCAAAAGGACCATCACCTTGTTTTGTGAAACTCAAAATTCAAACCATGATTTTAAAATTCCAAGTACCCTCATTTAAAAAAATGACCAAAATACCCTTGATTTGCAAATTGACCAAATTAACCCTAACATGTACAAATGACCAAAATACCCTCAGTGTGGAAAGTTACCAAAGTATCCTCAAAATTAAAATTTGTAAAATACCCTTGATTTGAAAAGTCACCAGGAATCATATTTTGCAAAAAAAAAAAAAAAAATCTACCGAAATGCCCCTGGTTTGAAAAATTATAAAAATACCCTTAGATTAAAAAATTACTAATTCCCTTGAAATTTTCTCACCAAGTATTTCAATTTTGTGGAAATGCCAAAATCTCTACCTTGTGAAATTTTCAAATACCCTAATTTGGAAAATTATCGAGATACCCCGATAGGATAAAATTACGGTAATACCCCTAGGTAGTGGAAAACAACAAACAATGACAACTACAACACTTTTCTGTAATGAACGCGAGTTCATGGTTGACTGAATGAATTTGAGACTGCGTGTGTGTATGAATTCGAAAGAACTACTCCTTAGAACTATTAAACATAAGACCGTTCGTGATAAATGAGTTGAACAAAACTAATTCACAAAATTCTTTAATCAGATAAACGCGATTCAAAAGCATGAATTCTAAGGACGTGGTCGTAACGTGCGTGGCCGTGGTAGAGGCCGAATGACCGTGTCGGAGCCCGTTAGGTTTGGACAAGGGTCAAAAATGAAATTCCACCACCACCAGCCACTGATGTGGAATATCAGGATCAGACGGGGGATGATACAGTATCACAGGTGATGTTGCGAGTTTTGGAAAGGGTGGCTGGAGCAGGTGGAGGCATGGGAGCTCAAAAGTCGGTACCTGAGTGACTTCGAGCTAATGGAGCTGAATTTTTTCGTGGACTATCTGGTGTGGCACCCAATACGGCTGAGTATTGGTTAGAGGTGACGGAACGGATTATGGACGATTTAGACCTGACTGCCGAGGAAAAACTAAAAGGGGTAGTGTCGCTACTCCGTGATGAGTCATACCAATGGTGGCTCATAGTTCAGGATGGTGCTACCGCTGATGATCTTACCTGGGAATATTTTAAGGCGGCATATAAGAAGAAGTACATTGGAGCTAGTTATGTGGATACGCAAAGGAAGGCATTTTTTAGGTTGGTTTAGGGGAAAAGTCCGTAGCGGAATACGAGGCAAAATTTCTAAGGCTGAGCCGTTATGCTCGAGGTATTGTGTTGACGAAACATGAGTGGTGTGTCTAGTTTGAGGACGGACTGAGGGATGATCTGAGGTTATTGATAGCCCCACAGCAAGAGTGGGAATTTGCTATGTTGGTAGAGAAGGCTAAGGTAGCCGAAGGAATTAAGGACTCTATAAGGCAGAACACGGATCGGAATAGGCAGAAGAGAGGCTTTGGATTAGCTGGGTCGTCTGGGAATGTGCAAAAGAGGCCTAAAGTTGATGGGCCACGAGGTCAGCAATTTGCTACAGGAGGACAGTACCTACTTGTGCTCAGTGTGGAAAGATGCATTTAGGGGAGTGTTGGAAGAAGAAGGATGAAACTATGCGCATGTGCATAGATTATCGTCAGTTGAATAAGTTGACCATCAAGAACAAGTACCCTTTGCCAAGAATAGACGATTTGTTCAATCAGCTTAAGGGGGCCACAGTATTTTCGAAGATAGATCTAAGGTCTGGATATCATCAGCTTAAGGTGAAGGAGGCTGATATCCATAAGACAGCTTTTCGGACAAGGTACGGGCATTATGAGTTCTTGGTAATGCCGTTCGGATTGACAAACACCCCAATCGTGTTCATGGACATGATGAACCAGGTTTTCTAACCCTATCTGGACCGGTTCGTTGTTGTGTTCATAGATAATATTTTGGTGTATTCGAAATCGGAAGAAGAACATGACGAGCACCTCCGAGTCGTGTTGCAAGTATTAAGGGAGAAGAAGCTTTATGCCAAGTTCAGCAAGTGTGAATTTTGGCTAAAGGAAGTTACGTTCTTAGGACATGTGGTATCTGCTTAAGGAATAAGGGTGGATCCTCGGAAGATTGAGGCAGTGTTGGATTGGAAACCACCTAAGTCTGTGGCGGAAGTTCAGAGTTTCTTAGGATTAGTAGGCTATTACAGAAGGTTTGTAGAAGGATTCTCGTCAATAGTCGCACCTTTGACGAAGTTGCTAAGGAAGGAGGTACCATTCATATAGACAGATAAGCAGTAAGAAAGCTTTGAGAAGCTTAAGAGGGTTTTGACGGAAGCTCCAGTTCTAATTTAGCCTGAGGTAGGGAAAGAATTCATGGTGTATTGTGATACTTCTCACACAGGTTTGGGATGCGTATTGATGCAAGACGGGAAGGTAGTGGCTTATGCGTCTCGATAATTAAGGCCACATGAGGTTAACTACCCGACGCACAATTTGGAGTTAGCGGCAGTGGTCTTTGCTCTTAAGGTATGGAGGCACTATCTTTATGGAGAAAAGTCAGTAATCTACACAGACCACAAAAGCCTTAAGTATTTACTGACTCAGAAGGAGTTAAACCTGAGACAGCGAAGGTGGGTGGAATTGTTGAAGGACTACAATTGTTCCATAGAGTATCACCCGGGCAAGGCAAATGTAGTGGCAAATGCTCTAACTCAGAAAGTAGTGTCAGATCTGAGGGCGATGTTTGCGCATTTGAGCTTGTATGACGATGGAAGTCTGCTGGCAGAGTTGCAAGTCAAACCAACATGGTTGAATGAGGTGAAAGAGGGTCAGTTGGTAGATGATGATATAAGTGCTAAGCTTCGGCAAGTAAAGAGCGGGGAGTTGAAGGACTATGGTATAAATGCCGAAGGAGTATTGTGTTTCAAGGGTAAGATCTGTATGCCAAAGAACGAGGAGTTACGGCAGAGAATTCTTCAAGAATCGCATAGTAGCCCTTATGCTATGCATCCTGGAGGTAGTAAGTTGTACAAAGATCTAAGGGAACAGTTTTGGTGGCCTGGTCTTAAGCGGGAAGTTACCGAATTTGTAGGAAAGTGCTTAACGTGTCGACAAGTTAAATTTGAACACCAAGTTCGTCGTGGTTGCTTCACCAATCTGATTCCGCGATGGAAGTGGGAGAATATTACCATGGACTTCGTTAGTGGGCTTCCCCTTACGCCTACTAAGAAGGACACGATATGGGTGATAGTGGACTGATTGGCAAAGTCCGCGCATTTCATTTTAGTGCAGGTTGACTATTCTCTCCAGAGGCTAGCAAAGTTGTATGTTACGAAAATTGTAAGGCTGCACAGAGTGCCGATGTTGATTATCTCGGATAGGGATCCGAGGTTCACGTCTCAGTTTTGGAAGGCGCTACATCAAGCTTTAGGCACCAGATTGGACTTTAGGACGACATTTCATCTACAGTCGGACGGCCAGTCTGAGTGAGTGATACAAGTGTTGGAGGATATGTTGAGGGGCTGTGTGATAGACTTCAAAGGAAGTTGGGAAGAATATTTGCCTTTAGCGGAATTTGCTTACAACAACAGCTATCAGGCAAGTATTCGGATGGCACCGTACGAAGCACTGTATGGACGAAAATGTCACACTCCCATATGTTGGACGGAATTGGGAGAACGTCAGATTTTTGGTCCGAAAATTATGGCAGAATCGGAAGAAAAGGTTAGAATAATTCAGACACGGTTGAAGGAGGCATCTGACAGGCAGAAGTTGTATGCCGATCTCAAAAGGAAGGACATAGAATTTGCTATGGGAGATCAAGTGTTTCTCAAAGTTTCGCCTTAGAAGAAGGTGATGAGATTTGGTCACAAAGGGAAGTTAAGCCCAAGGTTTATAGGACCTTATTGGGTATTGAAGCGAATCGGACCGGTGGCATACCAATTGGAGTTGCCTTCGGAGTTGCAGCAGATGTACGATGTATTCCATGTTTCCATGCTATGTCGATACCGATCGGATCCATCTCATGTAGTACCGGTTGAAGAGGTGGAGCTAAGGCCAGATTTGTCCTATGAGGAAGAGCCGATTCAGATTTTGGAACGAGATGTGAAAGTGTTACGGAGGAAATCCGTTCCTCTAGTCAAAGTATTATGGCGTAACCATGGATCGGAAGAAGCTTCGTGGGAGCCAGAAGAAGCAATGCGACAGCAATACCCTCACTTATTTTAGCCAGGTAATTTTGAGGTCAAAATTATTTTAAGGGGGTAGAACTGTAATATCCGGGAATTAGGGCTTGTGCATTTTTGCTTAATTGCATGTGCTTATATGCCTGTGTATATTATGAATGTGTTTTATGAATTTTGTGAACTTCAGAATGTAGATAAGTGCTTTAGAAATTATTTAATTTTAAGTTTCAAAGAGGGAGCTAAGCCTAAGAGGCCTTAAGAAAATTAGTAGGGGAAATATGACACAAAGATGGGCTTGTTTAAGTGGCATGAAGGCGCCACTTAGGGCCTTAGAGGGTAACGCCATAAGCAGGGGAGAAGGGCTCAGGTTCGAGTTGCAGAGGAAGCAAATGGGAGTTTATTTTTCCGTCAAGGAGGGAAGGAGTGTTGGACGGCAGTGGGGCACTGAGTGGATGAGTATGGATCAAGTCAATTCTTTTTTAAAATTCGGCTATAAGGAAAGGGGTAAGTGTTGACTCATTCAATTTATTTTGAATGAGTAGTATGGAGAGAAAATAGGAGAAGAAAGTGGGATAAGATAAGAGAGGAAGCTAGTGGCCGAATGTGGGACTCTTTGGGGTTGCTTAATCGGTTTTGAAGCATAGGAAGGAGGTAGTGCCGAATTTTTGGAGGCCCAACTTTTATTCTCTTTTTGTTGCTTTGCCGAATTTCTTCCCACTCTCTCCTCTTCTTCATTTCTTTCTTTCAACCCCAATTCTACACCTTTTCTTGAATGGCCAAATGACTCTTTGTCATTTAGCACTTTAGCCGAAATTTTGGAAGACTTTGATCTATTTGTTTATTGGCCGAACCTAGACCTCTTTCCCGAAACTTCTTCTATTCTTTTGGCTAGCCGAATCACTATAGTATTCACTTCCCCTTCTCGTAATTTCTCAAAAGCTGAAATACTCTTGAGATAGCCGAATATCCCATCTCCATTAGGAGCCATAGCTGAATCTCAAGGTGGCCTTATTCTTTCCTCTCTATCGCAAGTTTTAAAATCCGGAAACCCAACATCTTTCCCTCCTGTCGACATTTAGAACTTGTGGACTACTCGAAAGTGGTAAGTATTTCTTCTTTGAGTAATTGGTTTTGGATTCTCTTTCTTTTAGTGTGCCGAACCAATGATTAGGCCTTGGTATAAGGTTGGCCGAATGTTCTTTAAGGCCATAGTGATGTGTTCTTTTGTGTGTAGCCGAAGGAAGGAAGCACTAAGGATTCTTTCGGGATTTGATTCATCATGGTGAGTGATATGTGGTATTCGGCCAAGGGCCATTTTCTTAGATTATTATTATAGCCGATTCTAACAATGGTTAAGTAGGGATTTCGGTAACATCAGGAACAAGTAGTGGTTTTTGGGATTTGGTTAGGCAAGGTAAGTGGAGTGCAATATTCGGCCATAGGCCATATTTTAGTATTAATGCCTAACCGATTTTAACTATGGGCAATAGGAAGGAGGGCAATCAGTTTTGGTAGATTTTCGGAATTTAGTGAAAGTGTTAATACCAGGTGTGTACCCCACACTAAATCTTAATAGATTTACGACATCAATTTAATATATGTGTTTATAATGATGTGAAATGTGGCCAAAGGTACCATGCAATGGTACAAAGCACTCAGGTACGTAACCTTAAAATTATGTCAATAAATGATATGAATATTTGGAATATGGCACATATGTGAATATTGATAAGAATGTGAAATAAGGCAAAAGGCATGATATTGCATGATTTGTATGACATGGGGCATATGGGAAATTATTTAAAGGGGAAGTGATCTGGTGGTTTATACCACAAAATCTGAATGTGGTGACTCATGTCACAAAATCTGAATGTGGTGACTTATTTCACAAATAATTATCTGGTGGCTATGCCACAATATATATAAGGGCGATGGGCATGTCGTCTACAGCGACTGCCTTCGATGATGTGTAGCAGATAGAGTGTTGACTCAGTAGTCCCCACGGTGTGATGGTTGGTACAGGTGATGTGTAGCGGATGGTTATCTAGGTTTGGGTTCGGGTTTGCATCATTGATTATATATGTTTTATATGTATGATTTGACATGCCTAAATTGATTGAGAGTTTGTGTTGGTGGTTATACACTGAGTCTGTTTGACTCACCCCGTTGTGGGATATTTTTCAGATGACACTCAGTAATGGACCGGGTCGGCAGGAGCTCAGTGGTGGCCATGCTCAGCTCAGAGTTTTTCTACTTTCATTGTTTTATTTACTTTATTTAAGTATTTCAGATTTATTTTGGGGTTTTGCTTTGATGTAATTATGGCCAATATTATTATCTATTTTAAGTAAGCAATTAAAATGGATTTATTGTGATAAGGTTATTATTACGTTGAGACTAAATAATTTTTCTTAAAAATGTAAACAAATATTTAAATGTTTTGGACGCATAAACAACACCGTTTCCAACTTGAAACCAACACCAAATCAAATGATCTTCAAAAACACAACAAAATTTGGCAAATCAAGGCTCGTGGGCCGGGTTTGGGGTGTTTCAAAAGGAGTGAAAGAAGAAAATTTAGAAAAGAAAAAATAAAATCTATTTGCAAAAATAAAATATGGCTGAAGTAATAAAAATTAAGCGTTCTTAATATTTCAGTTCCCCGGCAACGGTGCTAAAAACTTGATCGTTGTTTTGTCGAGTCTTAAAATTTATATAAAGAATTATCGAACCTGGAAACTAACTAAGACAACGATGGAGGCAAGTGAACCTATCGAATAGTAGTATAGTTTAGGCAAGACCGGAATATCGAATCCCAAAGGAACCAAAAGTACTAATACTAACTTTCTTTTCATTATCTAGCCTAAGAATTAAGGGAATCTGTTGTTTAGTCTAATTTAACTAACTATTAAACTAAAGACTCTAAGGCAAAGAATAATGAAATTTGGAAAATAACTTGAGGAAAAACCAATTGATTGAGACGGCACACAAGGAAGAATCCACCTAGACTTCACTTGTTATCTAACTCTGAACCAGATGATTTATTCATTTGACTTGAACCGTAAGATTCACTAACGTATATTAATCCCTCTCACGAGGTGACTAACGCCTAATCCTAGGTTGATTAATTGAAATCTCTTTCTAATTAAAACCCCTAGAATTGTATTAACTTGATCTATGGACTCTCATATTAAGTTTTACCGTAATTCGGCAAAATCTAGTCACCCTATCTCTAGGCGCGCTCCTGCACCTATGCACATCATACTTTAATTAATATCCCATAAATATCAACAAAAGAATTAAGAACACATAATTAAGAATAAGTCAAATATTTACCATATAGTTCAGCAAACGATAACAATATTCATCTTAGGTTTCATCCCCCTCAGGTATCTGAGGGTTTAGTTCATAACAATAAAAGAATACATTTCAGAAGAAAAGATAAAACAAAACAAAAGAAATCCCTAAAACCCCCTGAAGGAATTGAAGGAGAGATCCTCCGTCTTGAGTATAATTTCAGCTTCTTGAGATGAATCAACTGTCTATCTTTGAGTAAATCTCCACAAATCCACCCTCTTTGGCCTAGCAGGACGCCCCCTGACTAAAGCACTAGGTTCCCCCTTTTTGGTTATACTTAGGGTGTTTATGTAGGCTTCGAAATATGTTTCTTCGCCCCAAATATCCTAATCCAAGTGAAACTTCTCTTTGTCACGTTAGGGACACGCCCATCGCACACACCCGTGTGAATCAATTTCAAGTTGTGGTCGATTTTGCTGAAGAGACACGCCCATGTGTTTCGGGGTTCAGGCCGTGTTAGAGTAAATTAGGGAGGCAGGGCCGTGTAGTCTAGGCCCAAGTCGTGTCGATTTCCATTTTGGCCCAATTTGATCCGTTTTAGGCCTGTTTCTCTTTTTTTAATCCTCTGGTGCTCTCCTGAGTATAAAACATGAAAACAAAGGATTAAGAGCACCAAATTACACAATTCAAGGCTTAAATCATCTAAAAGTGTGCTAAACATGGGCCTAAAATATGTTACTTTTACGGTTTATCAATGTACCAACCCTGCATTCGGCTAGTACCTAATTCATTCAATGTCACATTCAGCGCTATGAAATTAAACATACTTACTTCTAGTTAACATATGCACATTAATATAGATTAAAATTCAATTCAACCCAATTACTTAAAAACTTACGTCGAGTATCGACGGACTTTGTTATTCCGACTATTCGATATAGAGCATTTTTGTTCTTGGTCTAAATAAATTACAAATTAAACTCATTCAACATATTTTCATTCAATTAAGTCCAAAACACATAAATGGGCAAATTATTATTTTACCCCTGACATTTACAATTTTTACAATTTAGTCCTTATTGCACAAAACACAAAATACTCAAAATTTGAACACACTCCTTTAGGGCTGAATGTTACTCATGTCCATACAAGTCCATACAATCGATTTATTTCACATTTTGACCCTTCAATTTACAAATTTCACAATTTAATCCTAATTACTCAAAATCATCAAAATTTCCAATACAAAATATATTAATCTAAAACATACCCTTAATGTATAATCATCAAACATCACAAAACAAAAATTCTCATCAACTGTTGAACTCCAAACATGCATCAAAATCAGAAATTCTAGTATGGGTCGGATAGTATTCGAAGCAACGATCTCAAAAACGTAAAAATTATCAAAAATTAAGCTAAACACATACCTTATTTAAGCTTTATCAAAGCCGAATGAAACTAAGTCTTTTTATTTCTCTTTTCTTTTGTTTTCGGCCAAGAAGATGAACATTTGCATGTTCTTTCTCTTTTCTTTATGTTTTATAATATTATAACTTCAATAAAAATCATTTTCATTATTAATATTAACTTAACATATAATAAACATATAATTATTTAATATTCATGCATGTTTCCGTCCATTTATATTGTAAAAAGGGAAATTTACAACATAAGACCCTCTCTTTATAAAAACATATCAATTTATTCACTCAATCAAGCAAAAGGCTACTTTTACCACTTATGTGATTTAGTCCTTTTTCTTAAATTAAACACACAAACAGGCAAATTATCTTATGAAACCTCAACACATGCTCAATCATGTATAATTAACACAAAAAATAATATTGAAATATTATTTGGTAGAAACATACTTTTGAGAAGACTTGCTCAACTATATGAATTCTCTTCCATATTCAGTCACAATCACACGACCTTATTTTAGTTCTACAAATTCTTTGTGCTTTTGATCGAGGAATCTCTGACTGATGTATTTCTTTCTGAACTCAACTTGAAAGAAATCCCAAGTAACTCTTTTCTCTCGGCACCACGGATATCAAAGTATTCAACCATTGATACACAGCGTCCATTAGAAGTGATATAGAGCATTTTAATCACTTGACTGGTGTACACGCCAATTCATCAAATACTCGAATAGTATTTTCAAGCCAAAATTTAGCTCTCTCGGGGTCACCATTAACGGTAGCTCTGAACTCTTCGGCCCCATACTTTTGAAATTTTATTAACCGTTGGCTTATTTAGTAATTGAAGTTCTGCAACTTGAGGAGGTACGGGAACCAGTTGGGGATTAGGTGGGGTGGAGTTTGTTGAGAAGCCAGATTTTTCTGAACATATTGTGTGAACCACTCATTAATCATTTAGAAGAAGGCTTCCTTAGCCTCTCCTCCCTGGATACCCTATACTAGTCTAGATTTAGACGGCGTTGTCCCTTGAGCGGGAGCTGGCACATTACTCTCAACATCATTAGCCACAGCTCGATCGTGATCCATTTACTAAATGAAAACACAATTTAAATTGTCAGGAGTCATTACACTATCACAGGTTGTATATGGCATGTATAGCTAGACTCTCAAACATGCTACGTTAGTCAAACAATCGACTAAACCATACCTCTAATACCAATAAATTTAACATCCCTCACCCATATTCAACGCTGAAATAGGGTTTTGGAGCATTACCGATCTTATAACACAATTACACATACATTTACTCATAGATTTCCAAATTTCATTCAAATATAAATCGATACATTCATATCGGCCCTAATACGATCCTACGAGGCCCTAAACATGCATTAGGAGTGGTTCGGGACTAAACTGATAACTTTAGAAACTTTTTAAACATTTAGAACTTTTTCTCAAAAGTAGGGGACAAACGCTCGTGTGGCCCAGCCATGTGTCTCACCCAGCCAAAGACATGCCCGTGTCACTGGCCGTGTGGACATTCGAAATGGGAGCACATGGCTATGTCCCAGCCCGTGTGCCCTAAAAATGGCCATACACGCTTGTGTGTCAGGCCGTGTGCTAGGCCATGCCAAACCTGTTGGGTATACTAACCTATGCCACACGGCCAAGTCACACGCTCGTGTGTGAGGCCGTGTGGAGCATACTGACTTGATTTCAATTCCAACACCAGGGGACACACTATAACAGCTCATTTTTAATTAGATCGAAATAGTGGTATTGGGATCACAAATTTGACGTAAAAAGGACTAAGTCGCATTATTTTATTATTATTTTAGAGTTCATGGCATGATAGTATGGTTGTGTTGTAACACACCGTACTCATTGATAAATCGTAAAAGCAACATATTTTAATCCCATATTTAGTATGCTTTTGGATGATTTAGCCCTCAATTTATGTAAAAAGGTGCTCTTAAGCCTTACTTTTCATGTCTTATACTCAAGAAAGCACCCGAGAATGAAAAGAATGAGAAACGGGCTTAAAACGGACCAAATTAGGCCAACCCAAGAAATTGGCACGGCCTGGACTTCAAGTCACACGGCCATGCCTCGCCAATCATTCAAAGACACGCCCAAGCATGATTTGCATGGCCGTGTCCCAATCGATAGACCTAAAGCACGGCTTGAATCCTGACTTACACGACTGTGCCTCAATCAACAGAATCAACACACAGCCTGAAGTCGACTTACACGGGCGTGAGCCATGGCCGTGCTCCTGCTACGGGAATGAGCAATTTCACTCGGATTTGGATGCTTGAAGCCAACAAAACATACTTCTAAGTCTACTTAAACACCTTAATAGTAATTCTACTTGAAAGAGGTACTTATAAGCCAAGTAAAGCATCTAAAGAGCCTATATAAACAACCCAAGGCAGTCGTTCTAAGTGTCGGAGTTTGGGCAGAGTTTTCTGCCAGAATTTTTATTCATGGAATTACTCGAAGATAGCCAGTTGATCCATCTCACGAAGCCGGAGTTTTACTCAAGACAGAGGATCTCCTCTTTAATTCCTTCAAGGGGTTTCAGGGATTTCTTATGTTTTGTTTTATCTTTTCTCTTGAGATGTTTTCTTAATTTGTTATGAACTAAACCCTTCAGATACCTTAAAGGGATGAAACCTATGATGGATTTTGTTATTTGATTTCTAAATTATATGATAAGTACTTAGTTTGTTCTTAATTATGTTGCTTAATTTAATCTGATATGCTTAGGTGGAGGAGGAATAGACCTGCCTAAGAGTAGATCTAACATAATTAAGCGGAGTTGATCGAGCGCCTAGAGATAGGGTTACGAGATTTTGCCAGATTAGGGTGAAACCTAATATGGGAGTCCATTGATCGATTTACTGCTTCCTAAGAGGGTTATTATAAGAGAACGAGAGTTCCACTAATTAACCTAAGGTTAGACGTTACTCGCCTCGAGAAAGGGTTTAATATAGCTTAGGGAGTCTCACGGATCAAGCTAAGTAAAGAAGTCATATGAATTAAAAGTTAGATAACAAGAGAAGTCATAGGTGGATTCTTCCTGAGGGTATCGTCATAATCAACTAAGCTTTTCCACAGTCTTTTCCAAAAGTTTCATTCTTTTGTCGTTGCATTTAGTTTAAGTATTTCATTAGTTTTCAGAGTAATAAACCAATCACTCCATATTTTAGGCTAAATAATAGAAAGAAAGTGAGTAGTAGTACTTTTAAGTTCCCTTGGGTTCGATAAGATATTCTTGCCTAAAGTATACTATTGTTCGATAGGTGCACTTGCCTCTTTCGTTGCCATAGTTAGTCTACAGGTTCGATCATTCTTTTTATAAATATTAAAACTCAACTATTTGACACGATCAAATTTTTTGCAATTTACTTTTATTTTTAGTTTAGGTTAAATTTTTGTTTATACTAAATTTTTTTCTTCTCCTAGTAGGTACCTCTAGTTTAAGACTACAAGGAAACCGGAAGGACCTTTAGCATATGAAAGTAACATTGAAGCTACCGCTCGCAGAAATTGCTGAGAAATTAGACGAGCTCAAGACTACAAAAGAGAAGAACAACAAGATAGATCCAATCCTACTGAAGGAATGGACGAAAACAATCCACCGCCAAATGTGCAAGAACAGAATACTCCACGTACTATGTATGATTATGCTAAACCTAATTTGACAGGAGCATAATCTAGTATTGTTAGGCCCACTATAGCTGCTAATAATTTTGAATTAAAGCCTAATACAATACAAATGATTCAACAGTTTGTTCAATTAGATGGTTTGCATGACGAAGATCCAAATACTCATATAGCTAATTTTTAGAGTTCTGTGATACCTTCAAAATAAATGGCATTTCTGACGATGCCATAAGTCTTCGGTTATTTCCCTTTTCATTAAGGAATAAAGCAAAGCAGTGGTTGAACTCGTTCCCACGAGGGTTAGTCACCACATGGGATCAAATTACTGATAATTTTCTTTTAAAATACTTTCCACCAGCCAAAATGACCAAATTTAGGAATGACATATCTTCTTTTGTGCAGAATGACGCATAAACATTATATGACGCATGGGAAAGATATAAGGATCTCCTAAGAAGATGTCCACACCACAGATTTCCTTTGTGGCTTCAAGTCCAAACTTTTTACAATGGTGTGCATTCTTCAACGAGGCAAATGATTAACTCATCAGTCGGTGGAACTTTGAATAACAAAACTCCTGAAGCGGCTTACAACTTTATTGAGGAGATGTCATTGAACACTTATCAATGGCAAATTACAAGGGCCAAACCGACAAAATCAGCCGGAGTTTTTAACATAGACGCAGTAACAATGCTATCAACACAGGTGGAGATGATGAATAAAAAGCTTGATAATTTATGTTTTTCATAGATACACCAAGTAATGCAATGCAAAACGAGTGGGAATGTGGCGAATCCAGAGTATCCACCCTACCAACCAAGAGCAGAACATGAGCAGACAAACTATATAGGTAACAATTTCAGATCCAATAATAATCCTTATAGTAACACTTATAACGCAGGTTGGAGGAACCACCCAAATTTTTCGTAGGGAGGACAAGGAAATCAAGGAAATCAAAGGCAGCAACCTCCTCAAAATTATCAAAATCAGCCATATCCATAAGAGAAGCAATCAAACCTCGAAAAGATGCTGAAGAAATTCATGGCAGCCACGGATTCTCGTTTCCAAAAGACTGAAGTAGCACTTGATAAACAACAAAAATTGATCAAAGGGATTGAGAATAAAGTTGGAGAACTTACTAAGTCAGTAGGACATCTCACGAAGCTGATTTCTGAACGTCAACAAGGACATCTACCAAGCAACACAGAAATAAACCCAAAAGAATAGATCCAAGCCATCACAGCTCAAGAGGGTACAAAGGTAGACGAGCACACCGCGGCACAAGAAACTAAGGAAGAAAACGGTAAAATAGAGGTAGCACATGAAAAGCCAAAACCAATAATCAAAGAATACAAACCTTGCATACCTTATCCCGAAGCATTGAAAGGAGAAGACTCAGAGGAACAGTTTGGTAAGTTTCTTAAACTTTTAAAGAAATTACATATTAACTTACCCCTTCTTAAAGCTCTTTTCCAGATGCTAGACTCGAGGAAATTTTTAAGAGAACTCTTGACAATCAAACGCAAAATAGACGAAGAGCACCACGTGGAACTAAACGCAACATGCTCGGTAATGTTACAAAACAAACTACCACAGAATCAAAAAGATCCAGGGAGTTTTATGATTCCATGCTTAGTTGGTCGTTTAACTATTGATAATGCGTTAGCCAATCTAGGGGCAAGTATAAATGTCATGCCTTATACATTATTTAAACGACAAGGTATAAGGAAGCCCAAACAAACTAGGATGAGCATTCAACTAGCTGATAAAACTGGTAGAATTCTTAGGGGCATTATTGAAGATGTGCTTATAAAAATTGATAATTTTTTTTTCTAGTAGATTTTGTTGTTTTAGACATGGATGTGGATAATTCAATCCCCTTAATTCTAGGAAGACCTTTTCTAGCAACTGCCAAGACTAAAATTGATGTTGCCATAGGTAAGCTCGTACTTCGTGTAGGAGATGAATCGATTAAGCTTCAAGCTCTCGACTCGACCAGAACAACAGATGATGAAGGTAAGAAACTCACTTCAATAGATAATCAAATTATTCAACTTTCATCGCAGGAAACACCACATAAAGGCCACCCTGAGCCGACTCATAAGTCCTAAAACAACAAAGAAGAATCCTACAAGGGACAAGACCTAAGGTTTGAAAAGCAGAAGATACAAGTCAAACAAAAGCCAGATCCACACGAAGTAAAACCAGAGGAACTGCCAGAAAAGCTTGTAGGGACATCAAATCACTTCAAAATAGGAAACTAGGTACTGTTAGGCAAAGCAGATCTCCACATCACTTCAATAGACCTGAAACCAAAGGGAGAAATTCTACTTAAGGTACACAGTATTTTCCCACACGAAATAGTCAAGGTAAGCAACGTAATATTCGACACCTCCAAGGTAAATGCTTCTCAACTAGAACTTTGTCATAAAACTATAAGCATGAGGGAAGATGCTCAAACCTTTAAACCTCCCTGATTTTTTTTTCTTTCGAAGAGTCTAGCTTAAGACTATAAACTAGCACTTTTCGGGTGGCAACCCGAATAATAATTTCTTTTTGGTAGTTTAAGTTTTATTCTTATCTCTATTTTCTCATTTAGAATTCAATAAATTGAAAAATTACAGATTTCTAGACCACATGGTCTAGCACACGGCTGTGGTTATGACCATGTGGGCACACTGAATCACTGTACTGACATAGTAGGGGCCGTACGAATCCTCACCCAACCAACTGCAGAAGTCACGGGCTCACCTACCCCACCACGACCGTGCGATGCGGTCGTGGGTCAACATTGCCATTAGAGAAATGGGTGTGGCAGCAGAGACAAACGGGCGTGGCACTCTAATGCGCCTCCAAACACGACCATGCAATACAGTCGTGCAAAGCAGTACGCCCTAGATACATGAGCGTGGGATAGCGTCAGAAGTAAAAATCTATTTAAACCCCTCAGCCCTTCCCCTTTCCCCCATCTTCTTTCCTCCTTCTTTTTCTTTCAATTTTTTCTTTCTTGCATTAGAAAAGGTGTTCAGACTCTTGAGCTACAATAAAATCATGCCAAAGAAACGTAAGAGGCCAATCACAATCTCTTTAAAGGAGACCCCAACATATAAGGACATGCCAGCAGCTCCAGCTATTCGACATGCCAAGGGTCTCCGACACCATTTCGGTTCTATTTTTCTTTTCTCTTCCCCTTTATTTTTCTTATCTATAATTCTCTTCTACTTAATTTAATTCCCTTGATCCTAGTTTCTTGGTTTTAGGTTCTAAAGGCTGCTTGGGAAGCACGCACCACAGCCGTAGAGGTCACAACCACCTCGCGAACCATCTAACAATAAGCACTCCTTAGTCTATTTGTCTTTTCTTTCAATTTTAGTTTTCTTCTTAGTCTCCTTCTCTTTAATCCCTTTATCTTTAATTATAATATTAGTATATTATTAATATTTCTTTAGATTTCTTGGCTATATCTTCCCAGGCTACCCACTTTCTTCATCTATCGCAGAGATCGTTGGTAGCCACCCCACTGGGCCCATAGAAAACACCATCACCGCCACCAAAGACACCAACTCCCGGAATCATCCAAAATTCATGAAGTGTTACTACTCCCTTTCTCTTTTTATTTCATAATTATTTATCTATCTTTGTACATTGAGGACAATGTACATCTTAAGTGTGGGGGGATAAAAGTGCCTAACTTTTTGCATAATTCTCAAAAATCCTGAATTTTATACTTGTTTTCAAGTATTTTTCTCATATTACTAATTAGGATGAAATTTCTAATGATTTATGATTATTATTGATATGTTTTAGAAAGTCATAGTTAATTATACATTGATGATTAAATTTGAAGAATACTAGAGAATTGAGCATGATACGTATACTTTCTAAAAATTAAAAATTAATAGGTCGTTGAACTAAATTTGAGTACTACCTTGAAATTTGGAAATCTATAGAGATTGATGTCAAAAAAAAAAAAAAACAAGTATAATTTTTGAGAGCCTTATAGATCATATATTCTTTTTCATGCTCACTTTGTTGAGTATGAGTGTGTCAACTTTAAACAGTTATTCTAGAACTTGCCTCGTTAATACATGTTGAGACCACATTAATGATTTGATATACTGAGATGATAAAGGCACCTAGGTTTAACCCACTTACTCCATAAAAAGCCTACCTTCACAAATTAACCCCTAGTGAACCCCGTTGAATCCTAACAACCTTTTTTTTTTGACTCACCCACTAATATTAATCCAAAATCGCTTTTTATTTGTTATCACCATTCTTTTGACTACCCTTTAATCGAGGTTTGATTTGATTAAGTTACCAAATTATATTAGTTCAAGAGTTATATTTTATCATTTATGATGTAATGTTCTTAAAAAAAAGAAAGAAAGAAAGAAAGAAAAGAAAAGAAAAGACCCAAGTATATTCAATATTAGTACTATATAAAAGAGCTTAGAGCATTTAAACTCCAATCGTTGATGAAAAAGATCGTATTAAAGTATTATAAATTTTATGTGATGAAAATACTCTTTATTGTAGAGTAATTATCAATAGTAGGTATTATTAGTTTTCATTCGATGTAAATATTCATATTCAGTTCTTTGTTTTTAGATTAGGTAATTAGTCAATTCGATCTCGATTCTAACCCTCTAACCCAGCCTGTATCCACACCCTTAACCTTAGCCCCATTACAACCCTGATAAAGACCTTTTGATTTGTGTATCATCTCATAAACAGTGGTGGAGATTTGATTTTCAGGTAAGCCTATGGGATTAACTTTTCAGGTTCGACTTATGAGTGCTTATTCTTGAACCTTAAACACTTTGAGTGATTTGTGTGAACCTTCAGTGAGTATGTCAATCCTTGTCGGTTTTGAATTAAAGGTAATTATTCAAATAATGGGAGACACCTACGTTTTTGTAGTACAAAGGTATGACTTATCGCAATTGAATCTTTAGGACTCTTTGAGTTGAATTATCCATGCATAAATTATCTATGAATTATGATGAGACATTGTCGATAGGAATTATGAAATATGGAAAGTTCGTTTTAATTATAAGTTGAGAATTTTGCTTGAGGACAAGCAAAAGCTTAAGTGTGAGGGTATTTGATAAACTGTGAAAGTAACATTTTTTAATCCCACATTTAGTATGCTTTTGGATGATTTAGCCCCAATTTATGTAAAAAGGTGCTCTTAATCCTTTCTTTTCATGTCTTATACTCAGGAAAGCACCCAAGAATGAAAAGAATGAGAAACGGGCTTAAAACGACCGTGCCTCGCCAATCATTCAAAGACACGCCCAAGCATGATTTGCATGCCCGTGTTCCAATCAACAGACCTGAAGCATGGCTTGAATCCAGACTTAAACGGTCGTGCCTCAATCAACAGAATCAACATATAGCCTGAAGTCGACTTACACGGGTGTGTGCCATGGCCGTGCCCCTGCTACGAGAATGAAAAATTTCACTCAGATTTGGATGCTTGAAGCCAAAGAAACATACTCCTAAGTCTACTTAAACACCTTAATAGTAATTCTACTTGAAAGAGGTACTTAGGAGCCAAGTAAAGCATCTAAAGAGCCTATATAAACAATCCAAGGCAGCCGTTCTAAGAGTCGGAGTTTGGGCTGAGCTTTTTGCCAGAACTTTTATTCAGGGAATTACTCGAAGATAGCCAGTAGATCCATCTCAAGAAGCCGGAGTTCTACTCAAGAAAGAGGATCTCCTCTTCAATTCCTTCAAGGGCTTTTAGGGATTTCTTATGTTTTGTTTTATCTTTTCTCTTGAGATATTTTCTTAATTTGTTATGAACTAAACCCTTCAGATACCTGAAGGGGATGAAACCTATGACGGATTTTGTTATTTGATTTCTAAATTATATGATAAGTACATAGTTTGTTCTTAATTATTTTGCTTAATTTAATCTGATGTGCTTAGGTGGAGGAGGAATAGACCCTGCCTAAAGGTAGATCTAACATAATTAAGCGGAGTTGATCGAGCACCTAGAGATAGGGTTGCGATATTTTTTCGGATTAGGGTGAAACCTAATATGGGAGTCCATTGATCGATTTACTATTTCCTTAGGGGGTTATTATAAGAGAATGAGAGTTCCACTAATTAACCTAAGGTTAGATGTTATTCGCCTCGAGAGAGGGTTTAATATAGGTTAGGGAGTCTCATAGATCAAGCTAAGTAAAGAAGTCATATAAATTAAAAGTTAGATAACAAGAGAAGTCATAGGTGGATTCTTCCTGAGGGTATCGTCGTAATCAACTGAGTTTTTCCATGGTCTTTCCCAAAGTTTCGTTCTTTTTGTGTTTCATTTAGTTTAAGTATTTCACTAGTTTTAGAGTAATAAACCAATCATTTCATATTTCAGGCTAAATAATAGAAAGAAAGTGAGTAGTAGTACTTTTAGGTTCCCTTGGGTTCGATAAGATATTCTTGCCTAAACTATACTACTGTTCGATAGGTGCACTTGCCTCTATCATTGTCATAGTTAGTCTACAGGTTTGATCATTCTTTTTATAAATATTAAAACTCAACTGTTTGACACGATCACTCGTATTCAACGGAGGAACAGGGCTCGAGGCATTATCGGACTTATAACACAAGCATTCATACAATTCTAAGTCATAAATTTGCGTCGAAATTAAAACCATTCATAATCAATCACAAAGTCCCTTATACGAGCCTACGAGGCCCAAAACATGCTTTGGATCAGGTTTAGGACTAAACCGAGAACTTTAGAAAAGTTTACGAAACGTAGAAAAATTTTCATGTTACAAGGGTCACACGCCGGTGTGGTTCAAGGGGCAAGCCCGTGTTACCTTGAGACACGCTCGTGCTACAAGTCGTGTTCAACTTAGGGTGCTATCTGACTAGTGCCACATGGTCGTGCCACACGCCCATGTGCTAGGCCGTGTGGTCAATTTAATTTTCATAATTTTTAATAAAATATGTGCAGACTTCGCACGGCCAGTGCACATGCCTGTGTTCAAGGCCGTGTAGCACGCACGGCTAAGACACACGCCTGTGTCTCTACCCATGTGCTCAATTCTAGACATTCTATTGCTCAAAATTAAGGTGTAGAGGAAACACAACCGTAACACATGCCCGTAGGGCAGACCATGTGTCACACACGACCTAGACACACGCCATTGTATCTACCCGTGTTGACAAAAATAAGGCTATTTACCAAGCCATTTGCCACCCTCATTTACAGCTACACTTACACCAACTCAATAGCACAATTCATGGCGTACTTAGGCAACCAAAGCATCCACAACCAAGGTACTAACATCACATCAACATGCTAATCTCTAGCATGCATAAACATTATGATCTATCAGTACAAGTCATGCAAATTTCCACATTCATGAATGATATCAACATATAAATATACTTCTACCAACATAAGCCATCATTCATGGCCATATACATAATGGAATCATTAACCATTAGAAGCAAATACATTTGGCCACATTGCAAATGACACATATAACAAAATGACCAAGTCCCTATACATGCCATACATTCAAAATGCCAAGATCATCAAATACCCAAAATAAGAGTTTGATAGTGTGATCTGAATCTCCGACGATCTCCGATTCCAAGTTAGCTTGGTGACACTATAAAAACATAGGAAATAAACAGAGTAAGCTATATAGCTTAGTAAGCTCATATGCAAGAAATAAACAACCCTACCATGCACGTAACATTCATATAACATAACATAATTAAATGTGAACCTACCACAGTTTCATAATCACAATTTATCCCATCACAAAACTTACCTCATATTCATCATTTCACACATTTAATAAGCATAAGCTTTACACACATACCTGAGCCATCTCAAAATGAATGTATACATACTTTCATCTTTGACATACCTATTAAATACTCGAAATAACAATGTCGGATGCCCAGGAAACTTTGCACACTAAGTGCCACATATGTAGCCAAAGCTACTTAAGTCCCATATCACATAATTGCTCGCTCTCGAGCTATTGACGGGTCTGCTCACACAAGCTATCAAGTATTCGCAACATATGTCGGTATACTTAGCCATCGATAGGACGTATAAGACCAGCACCCGAATCATATAATGACATAACACATAATGGCCCTAGTGACATGTCACTTGTATCCTAACCTATTCCTAAGGTTCAAATGGGATTTCTTGCTTGTCAATCTGTCTTCGGACTCCTTTGTAAAACTACACTTATTCACAAAATCAACATACAATTCATGCAATATTAAAGCATCTAAATACAATTATTCTAAAGCTTATTTTTAACATACGAACATATCTCGATGCAAAATGGATTATTGTTCGATTTAGTCCACAACTTGTTCTTTCCCCAATCTGGGTAAGAACTCTGTCTTTCTTGATCTATAATATCAAATCCAACTTATTTAATTATCACATTATTCAATTTAATCCCAAAAGCACCTTATGGAAAAAATTACATTTTTGTCCCTAACTTTTCAATTTTTTACATTTTAGTCCCTAGGCTCGTACAATGATTTTCATTTAATTTTTTTATCACACTCAACCTAGCTGAATCTATATCATGCTCATAACAGCCCACATTTTTAATTTATTCACATTTTTACACACATTTTGCATCTTTTACAAATGGGTCCTTTTTAGGCATTTTCATAAAAAATCACTCGGTAAAT
The DNA here is from genome assembly GCA_025506655.1 of Gossypium rotundifolium. Classification (NCBI taxonomy): domain Eukaryota; kingdom Viridiplantae; phylum Streptophyta; class Magnoliopsida; order Malvales; family Malvaceae; genus Gossypium; species Gossypium rotundifolium. The sequence goes on along the minus strand of CP106733.1, from coordinate 89,687,306 downwards.
GTTGTTTATCTAACACCAAACATAAATATTCTACCATTAAACATCAAAATACACAAGTATCTAACATGGGTAAATTTTTAGACTTTGATATCTCTTCAAATTAGTCCTTGAAGTAGCTAGATTAGGTTGAGACAAGTTCTAAAACATAAAAATCATGAAAAATGGGGTAAGAACGAACTTACAATCGAGCTTGGAAGATGAACAAACCCTAACTATGGACTCCTCATGTAAATTTCGTCCATGAGGACTAATTTGAAGAAGATGACATCTTTTATTTTAGTTATTTTGGCTTTATTTATGAAATGACCAAAATGCCCTTAATGCCTAACTTCAAAATTTCACCTAACCATGTCCTTTTTTGTCCATACAAGTATAATGATCTAAATACCATATAAGGACCTCTAATTTAAGATCTCATAGCAATTGGGCACCTTTAACTTATAGAACTCAAATTTTGCACTTTTTGTAATTTAGTCCCTTTAACTAAATTGAGTGCCCAAATGTCAAAATTTTCGTATGAAATTTTCACGAAATCATTCCATAAAATTGTAGACCACAAAAATATAATAAAAAAATTTTTCTATGTCGGAATCGTTGTCCCAAAACCACTGTTCTTAATAGACCCAAAATCGAGCTGTTACAACCTTCCCCCACTAGGGATTTTCATATGCGAAAATCGCACAGGAAAAGATGTTTGGATATTGTTTTCGCATAGCTTCCTCGAGTTCCCGCGTAGCCTTTTTGACCCCATGTTTTTTCCATAACACTTTCACTAGGGCTATCGTTTTATTTCTCAATCGTTTAACTTCCCAAGCCAAAATCTTGATCGGTTCTTCACCATAAGTCATATCGGGTTTAATCTCGACCTTTGTCGGTGAAATTATGTGCGAAGGATCTTATGGATAATGGCACAACATAGACACATGAAACACATTGTGTATCCTTTCTAACTCTGCTAGTAATGCCGACCGATATGCCACCGGCCCTATTCTTTTAATAACTTCATACTAACCAATAAAGAGCGGACTCAGTTTACCCTTATAGCCGAATGTAAGGATTTTCTTCCATGGAGACACTTTCAGAAATACCTTATCACCGACTTGAAATTCATTCTCCTTTCATTTCAGATTCGCGTACGATTTTTACCTATCCAAAGCTAGTTTCAAACAATCTCGAATTACTTTTACTTTTTCTTCGATTTCTCTAACCAAATCAATTTCATGGACCTGTCTCTCGTTGAGCTCAGTTTTGTACAATGGAGTTCAACACTTACGGCTATACAATGCCTCATACGGTACAATCTTTATAAGCAAATTCAACTAAAGGTAGATATTTTTCCCAACTACCTTCGAACTCTAAAACACAACAGCGAAGCATAACTTCGAGAACCTAAATCATTCTCTCAGGTTGGTCATCGGTTTGTAGATGAAATGCGGTACTAAAGTTTAACTTTGTACCCAAACCTTCTAACAACTTCTCCCAGAATCATAAAGTAAACATCGGATCTCCATCCGAAATAATAGAAATGGGAACTCTGTGCAATCTCACAATTTCAACAGTGTACAATTCAACTAGCTTATCAAGTGCGTAATCGGTACGTATCGAAATAAAATGAGCCAATTTCGTCAATCTATCATCAACGACTCAAACAACATCTTTCTTCTTCGTAGTCAAAAGGTAGCTCAATTATGAAATCCATTGTAGTACTGTCCCATTTCTAATCGGGATCACAAGCTGAAGCAAACCTAAAGGCACCTGATGTTCAGCCTTTACTTGTAGGAAAATCAAACATTTCGATACAAATTCAAAGATATCTCGTTTCATACCTGACCACTAATACAGTTTCTTCAAATCATTGTACATTTTCATACTTCTAGGATGAACAGAAAGACAACCATTGTCTGCCGCATGAAGAATTTTCTGAATAAGCTCATTATCTCTCGGTACATAAATCCTGCCTCGGAACATCAAATAATCATCAGCCCCAATTTGAAAATCTAAATCACTATTCGATTTGCACTAAGCTTGTTTAGCTTAAAGTTCTGTATCACATTTTTGAGCTTTAAAAATTTGCTAAAGAAATATCGGTCTAGCTCTTAACTCAGCTAGAATCAAACCATCATCCGCTAAAGTCAATCGAGTATTCATTGCTCTCAAAGCAGATAAAAATTTCCTACTTCAAGCATCGGTGACTACATTTACCTTTCCTGGATGATAATCGATTACCAACTCATAGTCTTTCAATAGCTCGAGCCATCTCTGTTGTCGCAAGTTCAAATCCATTTGTGTCATTAAGTACTTTAAGCTATTGTGACCGGTAAAGATATAGAGCTTCTCTCAGAACAAATGGTGTCTTCAAATCTTTAAAGCAACACAAAGGCAACCAATTCCAAATCGTGCGTCGGTTTGTTCTCCTTATGCGGCTTCAACTATCTTGAGGCATAAGCTACCACCTTGCCATCTTGCATCAACACACATCCAATATTGTTTAAGGACGCGTCACTGAAAATCAAAAACTCGTTTCTCGATTTTGGTTGCACTAAAATCGGTGCCTCAGTCAACAATGCTTTCAACTGTTCAAAACTCTTTTGGCATTTGCAGACCATTCAAACTTAACATATTTTTGTAATAGTCTAGTCATAGGGGTAGTAATCATCAAGAACCACTTAACAAAATGCTGATAATACCCGGCTAAGCCCAAAAAGCTTCTAACCTTAGATACATTCCACAACGGTTTCCAATTAACAATTGTTGAAATCTTACTCGAATCAACCCTTATACCTTTTGCTGAAATGATATGCCCTAAAAAACAAACTTTTTAAAGCCAAAACTCACTTTTGCTGAATTAAGAAAATAATTTCTTAGCTCTCAAAGTCTGCAACAAAATTCTTAAATGTTCGGCATGCTCTGACTCGTCTCGAGAATAAATCAAAATGTCATCAATAAATACAACCACAAACTTATCCAAATAAGGTTTGAAGATCCAATTAATTAACTCTATAAAAACAACAAGAGCATTGGTTAATCCAAAAGGCATAACAAGTAATTCATAACGCCCATACCTTATTTTGAACGTGGTTTTTTGGTACTTTTGAATCTTTAACTCTTAGCTGATAGTAGCCGGATCTCAAATCTATATTCAAAAACACTATTGCCCCTTTTAGATGGTCAAACAAATCATTGATCCTCGGTAAAGGATATTTGTTCTTTATTGTAACCTTGTTAAGCTGACGATAATCGATACAAAGTCTCATGGATCCGTCTTTCTTCTTAACGAATAACACCAGTGCCCCCCTGGTGAAAAATGGGGTCTCGCAAAACCTTTATATTTTGATTCTTGTTACTAAGACTTCAATTCCTTTAACACAGTTGGAGCCATTCTATATAGAGCAATCGATATTGGTGCAAACCCCGGTGCCAAATCAATAGCAAGCTCCACCTCTATGACCGGTAATAATCCTGGCAACTCTTCTAGGAACACATCTGGATATTCACAAACTATTGGTACCGATTCAATCTTTATTTTAGTCAATTTCGTATTCAGTACATATGCAAAAAATGCTTCACGACCCTTCCTTACATTCCTCTGATTCAACAGACTCATTTGATTCAACTCGAAGAATTTCATTATTTTTACATTTCAATTCAATAACTTTTCATCTACAATTCACTACTACATCATGTAGAGTCAACTAATCCATTCCAAGTATCACATCAAACTCATTAAATAGCAAAAGCATTAAGTTAGCCTGAAAACAGTGACTCCGAATCATCAAAGGACAACCCTTGAAAACTTTATTGACTTGAGCATATTTGCCTAAGGGGTTCGACACCTTAATCACAAACTTAGTAGACTCAACAGGTAAATTCTTACTAGATATAAAATTCATGAAAATATAAGAATGAGTCAATCCAGGATCGATTAATGTAGATACATTAGTATCATAAAGAGAAAATGCACCAGTGATCACATAAGAGGAGGACACATCTTCGCGAGCACGAATGGCATAACCTCTCGCACGTGCTCTCGCTGCCAATCTCACAGCTAAATCCTTGGACACACCTCTACTACTGGTTCTATTTCTCGCATTTCTCACTGACGTCCCTCTAACAGTAGTGTTACTCTATCTTGCATTCTAGAAATTATCTATTTGAACTATTCCTAGACAATCTCGAATGAAGTGATTGTAACAACCCGATTTAGGGGCTAGTCGAAATAGTGGTTTTGAAACCACTAATTGAGGTTGAAAAACTTTTATATATATTAATTTATGTGTTATAGGATGACTACAAGAGTGCATGAAAATTTTGGAACATTAATTTTAGCAATTGCATGCTTAATTTCGAAAAAGGACTAAATTGTATAAAGTGCAAAAGTTCATTCAATTTAGTCCCGTAGAAATGGAGGCCATAAAGGTGCAATTAGACCCTTAGAAATAGGTGGCCATTCATAGGGGACAAACATTGTCAAATTGGTCAAAGTTATTGAAATTAGGTGTCAAAAAGCCAGAGAATATTAATTGGAGGCCCTAAAGGTGCAATTAGACCCTTAGAAATAGGGTGGCCATTCATAGGGGACAAACATTGTCAAATTGGTCAAAGTTATTGAAATTAGGTGGACTAAATTGATGTTTTAGCATAAAATAAAGAAAGAAAGGATATCATCCTTTATTTTGTTCTTCTCCACTAAAAATTAGCAGCAAATAGTGGGTTTGAAAGCGCAAAAATATTAGCAATCTTTTCTCCTTGCAAGTAAGTGTTTTGATGATCACTTCTTGATAATATTTGTACTTTTGGAACCGCTAAGCTTAAGCTAACTAAAGAAGGGACTATTTTGAAAATGATTGAAAATTTAAAGTTTTTCCATGTGAGCATTCATATTGTTTTTTGCATTTTTATGGGAAAAAATGAGTCTTAGTTGTTAAATAAACAAATTTTGTGAAAGGTGTTAGCATGAGAACACCTAAAAGGACGTTTTTGTATAGGTTATAAAATAGGTGTTAAATGTGTGAAATAATGAGTACTGGGGGTTGCCATAAGATTAATAAATATTCATCTAGGCTTGTAAAAGCAGGAAATTCGATTAATCGATTTACGAGCCTACGGGTAAAATAGTCATTTTGTGAAAGTGTAAGGGCAAAATGGTAAGTTTGCCAAATTATAATTATTGAAATGTGGTGATTAATGTTGTAATTAAATGAGTTAATTTGATAATATAGATCAAGAAGAACGAGGATTTAACCTTGACTGAGAAAAAGGCAAGGTATCGGACTAGATCGGCAGTTTGGCCTATTTTGAAATCGAGGTAAGGTTGTGTGTAATAGATTCAACATCATGTTATTGAATTCTAAAATGTTGATATTAGTTAAGATGTATATCATTTCCATGAAATTGAGCAATGACGTTGAATGAGAAAATGATCAAAATTTACGATGTTTCAGTCTCGGTTGGACTTTAAGATGTGATAGGATATCATCATCGAGATGCGAGATTGGTAAAGTCTCGTATAAGACCATATTTATGACGTGGCCTCGACACTGAATTAAGATCCTGTATAAGACCATATCTGGGATATGGCATCGGCATCGAATATGAAAATGTATAAGACCATATCTGGGATATGGCATCGACATTGATACAAGATCCCGTATAAGACCATATCTTAGATATGGCATCAACATCAAGATGTGACCTCATGCAAGACTATATCGGGGATATGGCATTGGCATCATGTTTATGTGTATGATGAAAATTGTGTATTCTCGGATATTCTATGTGATTCAATGAGATGAGTAGTTAAGCTTATGTTAGAGATGAAATTAATGTTAAAGTTATGTGATGAAGTGGTGCAGGTACATGTGTGTGATTCACGAGAAATGTTTACAATATGTAACATGACATGTATTTGGTAAGTGTAAGCATGAGTAAGTCATGACAATGTGTTTGGTACTTTGTGTTTTTACTCAATACAATGGATGGATGACATTATGAGACTTATCGTTGCTATTTATTTCATGAAAACTTACTAAGCTTTATGCTTACCCATCTCATTTCCCTTTTCCTTGCAGTATTGCCAGGCTAGCTCGGGAATTTGTGGAATGTCGAACTTCAAAAACTACACTATCAACTTCTCTTTGGTATAACAAAGTTAGATTTATTTTGAGTATGGCATGTATAAGACTTGGTCATTTTGTTATGTCATATTTGTTAGCCAAAGTGTTGGCTATTATTGTTTTGAAATTCATTTTGTAAGTGGTCATTGAAAATGGGACAATACTTGACAAGTTTATATATTCAATGATGATGAAATACATGAAGTGATTGATTGTGTGGATGTCTTGATTAGAAGTGCCTTATGGTTCTAATATATGTTGAATTGAATTGGTATAAGTATGGTTGCTTTGTAGGGTGGCATTTGGCTTGTAGATAGCCTTACAAATGTCCATACGGGCATGTGTCTAGACCGTGTGTGACACATGGTCATCCCCATGGGCGTGTTGATAGGCCGTGTGTCCCCATGCAAGCTAGGTTGACAAGTCAGTATGCTTAGTAGTAAACACACGGGCAGAGACACTGTCGTGTGTTTCAACCGTGCGGGAGACACGGCCTAAGACACGGGCATGTGCTCAGGCCGTGTAAAGTCTGCACCTGAATTTAGGATTTCAATTCGACACACGGTCTAAGGACACAGGCGTGTGCCTTGGCTGTGTGACCTTATGACGTCATAAACAGAATGTCAAGGTTTTCACACATAGGCGTGTCATGGCCCTGTGAGGGACACGGGCTATGGACACGGGCGTGTGTCAGGCCGTGTGAAAACCCTTGTAGGTTCGAAGTGGAAAATAAATCCACACGGATGGGGATCACGGGTGTATGATGTGCCACACGAGCGTGTTCCTGCCTTCACATGGACGTGTGGCCCTGTTTTATGTCAAATTTGTGTAACTGTTCAAAAGTTTCCGGTTTGGTTTGAATCATTTCGAGTACAAGTTTAGGTTCTCATATACCTATAATAAGGACATTAAGGTCTTAAATGAAAAGTTGTAATTTGAAATGAAGTTTTATGAATTAATGTTGCACGATTAACCAAGTTAAGTACGGTAATGCCTCATACCCGATTCAAGTGTCGAATACGGATAAGGGGTGTTACATTTAGTGGTATAGAGCTATAGTTCAGTCGATTTTCAAACCAAAATAGCGTAAGCATGAGTCTAGCTACACATGCCATACATATGAGTACTGACATAATGATAGTGTGAGGACTCTTGACGACTTGAATTGTGCTTTTATATAGTAAATGGATCTTGATTGGGCTGCAGCTGATGTTGCTCTAAGTAATACGCTGGCTCTCGCGTAAGTGACCTCGCCAGCAGAAAGTAGACACGACACTTTAGGTTAGGGAGAAGAGCCTCGAGAATCCTTTCACCATATGATGAGCAACTGGTATAATGAGTATATTCAAGCAAATCCTAATGCTTAACCCCCTCCACCCCCACCTATTCTTCAGCCCACTCCTGTAGCTCCCCAAGTGGTAGAGGTAATAAGAAGAGAAAGGCTTCTAGTCGATAAGATCCGAAAGTAAGAAGCTGAGGAGTTTCAAGCTAGTAAAGATGATGATCCGGAGAGGGTAGAATTCTGGCTTGAGAATACCATCAGGGTATTCGATGAGTTTTCATGCAGACCTGAAGAGTGCATGAAAAATGTGGTATCTCTCTTGAGAGATTGAGCCTATCAGTGGTGGAACACCCTTGTGTCGGTGGTACCAAGGGAGAGAGTTAATTGGGAATCCTTCCAAGAGGAATTCCATAAAAAGTACATTTGTCAAAGGTTCATATACTAGAAAAGAAAGGAGTTCTTGGAGCTAAAGCAAGGTTGAATGACGATGACTGAATACGAACATGAATTAGTAAGGCTTAGTAAATATGCCCGTGAGTGTGTAAGGCTATTATGTGTAAAAGTACGAGGACATGTTAAATGAAGATGTCCGTTTGTTTGTTAGTGCCCTAAAACTAAAAGAATTTGCGGTGTTGGTAGATAGAGCCTGTAAGGCCGAGGAACTGGTCAAAGAGAAAAAGAAGGCTGAAATCGAGTCTCGTAACTCGAAGAAGAGGCAGTTAGGCAAGTCATTCCAATCCTCATCCAAGAAAACAAGAGATTTCACTACTTGATCAGCCACCTCAGCTGGATTTTCAAGTAGAAGTAAGGGTAGATAGTACTCGAGGTCTAAAGCTCAGACCACTTCGGTTGCTAGTGTTGGCAACGCTTGACCGAGTAGACTGGAATGCTCGCAGTGTAGCAGACGTCGTTACAGGGAGTGTCAAGCAAAAGAGAAAGCTTGTTTCAAGTGTGGATCTTTAGACCATTTTATCAGAGATTGCCCCGAGGAAAGTGAGAAAGAGAAACCTGCGAATGCAAGACTGGGAAGTACTGTTAGAGGAAGACCACATAGAAACCCAGGAAATGAAATGAGTAGTAAGAATCCATTTAGAGAGCAGACTGCTAGAGCTGAAGGTAGAGCACTGGCGAGAACATATGACATTCGCGCTCGTGAAGAGGCGTCCTCCCCCGACGTGATCACGGGTACATTTTCTCTCTATGGTACTCATGTTATAGCTTTAATTGATCTGGGATCTACCCACTCGCATATTTGCATGAAATTAGACTCTATCATGAACATACCTGTAGAATCTACTGAATTTTTTATAAGAGTGTCAAATCCCCTAGGCAAATGTGTATTGGTCGATAGAGTATGCAAAGGTTGCCCTAGCATAAGCTCGGGCAGGTGCTCTTGCTTCTGACCTCACAGTTGTATCGGTCATCCATCCCTAACTTTCACTCACATTTCTAGTATTTCTGGGTGGTCTACCCCTAGCTGTCACATTACTCGGTCTTTCATTCTGAACATTTTGTTCTTCGACCATCTTTGGGTAATCTCGAATAAAATGATCTTGGGATCCACACTTATAGCATGTTCTATTGTTATACTTGCCCTAGCACTATCCAGCATGTCATCTCCCATATTGTCTACACTCGGGATTGTTACTCTTAACATTGCCGATACTTGATTCAATTAGAGCTTGAGTTCGTGGACCAGCGTTTTGTCTCAAACCATCTCTACTTGAATGTCCGAACGTAACATTTGTTTGCATCTCTAAATATCATTGTAGAAGGTTGAGAAAACTTACTCATCGATCTCTTTCTTTCATCACGAGCTTCAGAATCAACTTTCTTCTATTCTTTACTGAGCTCCTCAGCTGTTCATGCTCTTTCAACTAACACGACAAATTCATTTATATCGAGTATTCCAACTAGCAACTTAATGTCCTCATTCAATCCCTCTATGAAGCATTTGCACATAGTAGCTTCGGTCGAAATATATTCTCTTCCGTATTGACTCAATCTTATGAATTCTCGCTCGTATTCAGTAACAGACAAACGACGCTATTTTAGTTCTAAAAACTCTTTACGTTTTTGATCAATGAAGCGTTGATTGATATACTTCTTTCTAAACTCGGCCTGAAATAAATCCCAGGTGATTCTTTCTCTCGGAACTACAGATATCAACGTCTTCCACCAATTATAAGTCGATCTCTCAACAACGAAATAGCGCATTTAATACATTCATCCGGAGTCAACGACATCTCATCAAATACTCGAAGGGTATTCTCGAGCCAAAACTCATCCCGCTCAGCATAATTCTCAACAGTGGCCCTAAACTCTTCGGCCCTATAATTTCAAATCTTGTCTATTGGAGGTTTATTCAATCTGATCGGATCTGTAACCCATGGCACAACAGGAACTTGTGGGAGTAGAGGTTGATGAGCAATCGAATTCATTCGAACAAATTCTGTAAACCATTCGCTCATCATTCGGAAAAAGGCTTGCTTAGCCTCTCCTCCCTCATTACTTTTATTTTGCCTAGATGTGGCTGACCCTGTCCCTTGAGTGGGAGTAGGCGCGTTACTCTCTACGTCAGCAACTGCTCGATCGGGATCCATTACTATATGAAAACACATTTTCAACTGTCAGAATTCATCACTCTATCATAATTTCTAATACGGCATGTATAGCTAGACTCACACACGCTACGTTAGTCCGAGATTCGACTAAATTGTAGCTCTGATACCAATAAAATATAACACCCCTAACCCGAAACCATCACCGAAATAGGGTTAAGAGGTATTACCAAACAATCAAATCATTTAACAACCCATTTACGACACAAAGTCAATCATCAATATATCACATCAAAATATAATCATACAGTCCTTTATTGAGGCTTATACGACCTTAAACACAAGCTAGAGAAGGATCGAGATTAAATCGAAACATATACAGAATTTCTCAGAAACTTAGAAACTTATCCAAAATATAGGGGATACACGCTCGTGGGAGCCAACCATGTACTCTCCACGGCTGCTAGACACACTGCGTTTCCTCCCCGTGGTCGAACTTGATTCCTCACCACGGCCACCAAGCACGCCCATGTACCCTCGTCAATCCTGCCAAAGCAACACGGTTACCAGGCACCCTCGTGTGCTAAGGCTGTGCACTACTAGGCCATATACTGACTTTCTCACAGGGCTTCATCAGCACACAACCCAAGCCTCAGATGTGATGCATCGCGAGACATCAGAATTCCTTACCGACCTCGGGTTGAATCGAACCGAGCTTCGGTCAAAATCTTCTTCAACTTGTCGAAGCTCTCCTGTTGCTTCTCATTCAACTAAACGGAACTCCCTTTCTCAATAATTTGGTCATTAGCCGCCTGCGATCAACGAGAAACCCTCTACAAATCTTGGTGAGTATCCCCGCCAAGCCCGAAAACTCCGAATCTCGCTCTTGACTTAGGCGGCTTCCAATCGAGCGGCCTCTATCTTTCGAGGATCCACTCTAATCCCTCACCGATACTACATGACCCAAGAATGCCACCTCCACGAGCGAACTCGTGATTTCTTGAATCTTCGCAGAAATGCTTTCTCCTTAGAATCGCAATACTACCCGCAAATGAGCATCATGTTCCTCCTCGGTCCTTGAATATACCAAGATGTCGCCGATAAAACCACTACGAATTGATCTAGATATCTTTGTTGGAACACCATTCGCTCATCGATCCATGAAAGCTCAGTGCGTTAGTCAACCCGAACGGCATAACCAAGAACTCAAAGTGCCCATACCGAGTATGAAATGCCGTCTTACAGATATCCGCCTCTTTTACCTTCAACTGGTGATACCCAGACCTTAGGTCGATCTTCGAGAAAACCGACGCCCCCTTCAGCTGATCAAACAAGTCATCTATCCGAGGTAGTGGATACTTGTTTTTGATCGTCAGCTTATTCAGTTGGCGGTAGTCTATACACATCCGCATAGTGCCGTCTTTCTTCTTTACAAAGAGTACCAAGCGCTCCCATGGCGAAATACTTGGCTTTGATAAAACCTCGGTCCAATAACTCTGGATTTGAGCCTTAAGCTCCACTAATTCTTTAGGTGCCATCCATGCGGAGCAATGGATACGAGTGCGATTAAGCAATGATCTATCCGAACTCTACCTCCCGATCCGGTGGCAAACCGGAAGCTCCTCGAAACACATCAACAAATTCCCCAAGCCGTCCGAACGGTCTCCTGGCAGTCTCCTTAGCCTCCAAGGCATACACATGCACATATATGCTTGCAACCCTTTCTAACCATTTTCTCGGCTTTCGAGAGCGAGATACCACATTGGATGATAGTTTCTCCTATTACCGATCGAACTACTTCATCACCCTCGGTGTGTTCGTAACCATGCGCTTAGCGCGCAGATCCAACTTCACCGACACTTACCCGGCCCATCCATTCCGAGAATTAGATCGAACTCCCGAATGGCGGTTCCATCGATCAACCTCAAATACTACCCTTGGAGTTCTAGAGGTACGTCTCTATACGCTTTATCTACCACTACTGAGTGACCTAGAGGGCTTATTACGGTCATCCGCTAGAAGATATCTCGAGTCTAAATCCATTGTCTCTACTATACCATCGGCAACATAAGAGTGCGAGAACCCACATCAATTAAAGCGGTATAAGGAGAACCAAAAAAAAAACGCGTCTAGGTTATGGCGTCCGGGCGTCGCCTCTCTCGGCGCCTCACGGCAAAGATACACTAGCCCCACGCTGGCCTCGTAACTACTGCACCTCTGCTCGGTGCTCCACGACCCGACTGTCAAGTACCTCCTCCCGCCATTACCTCGCCCCCTGCGGTGGTCCATTATTTTTGTATTGATTACTACCGATTCTCTGACCGAATTCTAGCCAACTTGCGCGGTGATCCCTCACACGGTGGTCCAACGAGCCACACTCAAAACAACCTCTACCATCACCCAACATCCTCCCGGTGAGCCTTTCCACAACGGTTACTCTGCGGCGGTCCCCGCTAGCAAAGAACAAACCTACCCGACCGATTCGGCCCCTCGGTCTAGCCTCTTACTGCTGATTACGATGACCCGAAGACCCAAAACCTTTTATGACGGTTCCTATCCATACCACGCCTCACAGACTCTTTAATGCCCTCGGCAACCTTCGCTTTTCAGCGTAGGCAGTAAATTCACGCTCATCAAGCAATCAACAATCTTAACTCGTCTCGCGAGCCATCCTCGAAGCGAATGCACCTTTCCTCTTCAAGAGCCACCATACCCACGGCATACCGACTCAAACCTCGTAAACTTCGGCCTCATACTCCGATCTGATTTGCTCCCTGGACTAACCTCGAAATGCTTTCCTCTGCTCATTTATGTAATTAGCTCTGACGCATTTCTTTCCGATAAGCAACCGAAAATAGTCCCAAGTCGATCTTCCATTGCGGTATTGTCACGGACCGTGAGCCACCATCGGTATGACTCATCTCTGAGAAGTGATACGATCCCTTTAATTTTTCTTCTGCGGTCGTCTAGATCATCCATGATCCGCTCTGTCGCTTCAAACCAATACTCAAGAAGTCTTGGAGCAACACCGAGACACCTCGAAGAATTCAGCCCCATTTGCTCAAGTCGCCAGCATGATTTCTAGCTCCACGCCTCCACCGCCTCCAACTACTCTCTAAAACCCGCAAGATCGCTTGTGACATCGTGATCATCGCGGCTCATTCTCGAACTCACCACCTCGGTGGTGGCGTAATCCCAGTATCTCATTCTCTGAACCCCCCTGCCCGAACCTACGGCTCGAAGCAAATCATCCCTCTGCGACCACGCCCACGACCACGTCCACCTCGGGTACTCATGACTAAATCTCGTTCGTTAAAGAATTTTATGTATCATCATTATTCCTGTGTTTAAAGCAAAGTTTTATGAATTTTAAAGAAGCTTTTTTATGAGTCCACGAGTCCTATTAGTCTCGATCTCTAAAGTAGTCTTACTAGCCATCCAATCATGTCAATCACAACAAATAGTATCGGGGTACTTACAGGCGAATCGTGCGGTGACTCGGTGCCATGCCCTTCAAACCATACTTTAAAAGCAGAATACTTGAAAATTATAGTTTTAAAACATTTTGGGCCTCGGCCCTGTACCGAAGCTTTTGAACTTGGCTCGATACCACAAATGTAACACCCCAAACCGGCACGCTTGTTTGCCATGGCAAATGCCCGCCATTATGTAAGCTACCGACTTTACCCCAGGTTACTAGGCACACCCAGTGTACCATGGTAGTGTGACATTATAGGTCATTTGCAAGACCAAAAATGCCACCCAAATGGGTCATACCTACAAGCAACATTTGCCAAAATAACTCATGTACTTATGACTGCCCAAAAGTATATCAAAATAATCATTCAAACCATGCATTCAATACAAATTTTATTCATACCAAATTTAATACCAAAACTTATCTTATCACAAGTATAATTCATTCCCAAATTTGACTTAGTCCTACTACCATCATACTATCACAAAAATTTCCATCAAAAAATCAATTTTCTCAACTCACAATCCATACCAAAAGATGCATCATATATATACCAAAGTCGTTTATGCCGGAACTATCACATATCTAGCTACATCTCATGGCTAATTACAAATCTCAAACATGATTCAAATAACTAGCCTATACATGTCATATTTAACTATGTACATCATTCGAAAATACCAAAAAATAGATTGTCACAAGTGTGATTAAGATGCTGACGATCCCCGTATCCGAGCTAGCTTTATTGACACTGCAAAGCAAAAAAACAAATCACACAATAAGCTTTTCAAAGCTTAGTAAGTTCATAATTTAATGTATATTACTCAATAATACCACATCATACACAATTGAATCATCTAATAGATAAATTGAACAATTAGGCTCATAATCAATCTCAACTATAAGCTCAAGTATCCATTCTGTCAACCTTTAAAACTATCATCAACCACATAGGTTCAAACATACCTTTGCCAACACCTAGTTAACAAACGTTCTTGCTATTTGATGCTCGATACATATCACAATCAATGCTCGATATCTTTTCAACTCAATCGCACACTTAGTGCCCAAATCATAGCCGAATCTTAATTAACATCATACACTTAGTGCCTTGATACAAAACTGAACTTAATTTGGTATCGCACACACAATGCCAATCAGAAAAGCCGAAGGTTCCATTACTTCGAACACACAGTGCTATTTAACTCTGTCTTAATTTCAATTATGCACACTTAGTGCCTCATTTCTCAACATCATACATGTAGCATTTCTAATTCAATAACTATCATTCAATTCACATCACATAGATATAAATTAACAACTTGTATTTATCCGAACTTGCATCAGTTGTAGAACTATCGATAAGGTCGATTGATCGAGCACTTTATCTTTGCCTTGATCTCGATCTGAACCTCTCCTCTCTTGGTCTATGCACATTCAAATTCAATCCATTCAATCCTCAAATCATTCATTTTAGTCCAAACACATATATTTAGGGCCTTTTACAAAATTGCCCTCACATTTTCACATTTTGACATTTTAGTCCCTATTTCACAAAATCATCAAATACACATAATTTGATTGTGCTCAAGCCTAGCCGAATTCTCACTATGCTCATACAAGCCCAAACCTTTCATTTATTTCACATTTTAGTCCCTCATTTTACACTTTTCACAAATAAGCCCAAAATACTCAATTTCATCAAAAATCCCAATAAAAACTATGTTAACCCTACACCAAGTTTTCATATTACATTATCAACTAGCACTTAGCTCAAACATTCATCAGTGGCTCATCACCAAAACATCATCAATTCACAATATTACAACATGGGTTAGCTAGAGGACGAAGCAACGATCACGAAAACATAGAAATTATCAAAAACTGAAACCAAAACATACCTCAATTAAGCTTAGCAAGTGCCAAAATTTCAAAAGCTTCAATGGCTATTCTCTTTTCTATTTTTCGGTGGAAGAAAGATGAGAAGATGGCCATCAATTAGTTTTGTTTTAAATAAATTATAACTAAATTCATCTTTTACCATTTTACCCTTCCATTAAACATATAAAACAAATATATATCAAGGCTAATTTGTCATTTAGCCATCCACCATCTTTAATAATGGATTAATTTCCTTTTAAGGCCATCCTATTATGAAGACAACAACACTTAAGTACTTATAAACCAGCACATAGCATTTACTCTTTACGTGATTGAGTCATTTCTTCTAATTCGGCACTCAATCGAAGAAATTATCACACAGAATTTTCACACAAACTATGTCACATACCATTCACACAGAAAATAACATTAAGTTAACATTTTGACCTTGGATTTGTGGTCTCGAAACCACTGTTTCGACTAAGTTCTACACTGGGCTGTTACATAGTCCTAGAAAACTAAACATTTCAGACACATTTCTCGGAGGTTTCTATTCCAGAATAGCAGACATCGTCTTCGGATCAACACGAATCCTAGAAGCTGACACAATATGTCCCAGAAAACTAACCTCATGCAACCAAAATTCACATTTGCTGAATTTCATGTATAATTTCTTTTTTCTCAAAGTTTGCAATACAATTCTTAGGTGTTCAGCATGCTCATCTTCATCACGTGAATAAATCAATATGTCATCTATGAATGCTACAACAAATTGATCTAGAAACAGTCTGAAAATTATGTTCATCATGTCCATAAAAATAGTAGGAGCATTGGTTAGTCCAAACGGATAACTGAAAACTCATAATGTCCGTACCTCGTTCTGAAAGTAGTTTTCAGTATGTCTGAATCTTTCACACTCAACTGATAGTATCCCGATTTCAGAAAGCAGTTTTCAGTATGTCTGAATCTTTCACACTCAACTGATAGTATCCCGATCTCAGATCAATCTTGGAAAATACAATAGTCCCTTTTAACTGGTCAAATAAGTCATAAATTCTTGATAATAGATATTTATTCTTTAGAATCACCTTATTCAACTGACGATAATCGATGTACATTCTCATCATGCCATCCTTCTTTTTCACAAACAAAACAAGAGCTCCCCAAGGGGAAAAACTCGGTTTAGCAAACCCTCTATCAGTCAATTCTTTCAACTGTAACTTTAACTCTTTCAACTCTGTTGGTGCCATTCTATATGGAGCTATTGAAATAAATGTCATACCAAGCATCAATTCAATACCAAACTCAACTTCATGAATCAGAGGCAAGCCCTGTAACTCATCAAGAAACACATCAGAAAATTATTAGACAATAGGTACTAACTCAATTTCGTGTCAGACATTTTCGAATCAATTACATAAGTAAAATATGCCTAATATCCCCTTTTCACATAACTCTGAGCTTTCAATACCGATATCACAGCAGGCAATCCATTCAAGTCATTAGATTCAACTCGTACAATTTCACTATTCGAACATCTCAAATCTATAGTCTTTCTTTTGCAGTTCACAACATCATCATGCAAAGACAACCAGTCCATACCCAAAATAATATCGAACTCATCAAATGGAAAAAGCATCAGATCAGCAGGGAAACAAATATCTCTAAACATTAACAGATAGTTCTTGCATATTTTATCAACTAAAACACTTTTACCTAGGGGATTCGATACTTTTATAGCAAACTTAGTAGACTCTACAGGCAATGTCTTACTGTATACTAAATTCATGCATATATATAAATGTGTAGAACCAGGGTCTATCAATGCAATCACAAAAGTATCATAAAGTGTAAAATAACCCATTATAACATCTAGTGGTGAAGCTTCCTCACGAGCCCGGATAGCATACGCTCTAGCAGGCACTCTAGCTTCAGATCTTGCGACAGTGTCTCTCATAATCCTCTGACTACCACTAACATTTCTTACATTCTTTGGAGGTCTACCTCTCATAGGTGCATTATCAGGTATCGGATTCTGAACAATCACTGGCTCGACAGACTCAAGATAATCACGGATGAAATGATCAAGTTATCCACATCTGAAGCAAGCTTTGTCGTTTAATCTACAGCTTCTTGGATGCCTTTATCCACAATGTTTACATTCAGGTCTCTCAGTCCAGACATTACCAACACTGGCCACTAAGTTGCTGGAGTTTTGGAACTAATTTGTTATCTAGCACGATTTCTATTCGAATGTTCTACATTTTCTCTTAAACGAATTTGATCATCTCTGAATCTCTTCGGAGCAAACTAAAATGATTGCTTGGATATCTCTCTCATATCTCTAGCTTCAAACTCAACTTTTCTTTTATCTTTCTCGAGTGCTTCAGCTTTGAATACTCGATCAACGAGTACAACAAACTCCTTTATTTCTAAGATCCCGACTAGCAAACGAATATCTTCATTAAAACCGTCTTCAAATCTTTTGCACATTATAGATTCAGATGATATACACTCTTGGGCATATTGACTTAGTCTCACAAACTCACGTTCATACTCAGAAACAGTCATTCGGCCCTGTTTAAGCTCCAAAAATTCCTTTCATTTCTGATCAACGAATCTCTCACTGATATATTTCTTTCGAAACTCAATCTGAAAGAAGTCCCATGTAACTCGTTATCTCGGAACAACAAAATTTAAGGTTTTCCACCATTGACAAGCATCTCAAAGCAAAGATACAACACACTTTACGCAATCTTCCGGATCAGAGACATTTCATCGAATACCCGGATAGTATTTTTAATCCAGAACTCGGCCTTTTCATCATCATTGTCATCAATAGCCAGGAATTCTTCGATGCCATACTTATGAATCTTATCAACCGGAGGCTTATTCCACGGATTTAGATTTGCAGTCGAAGGTATATCAGATGCCTAAGGGGGATTAACTGGGGGCGGGGGTTGCGAAATAGTCAGGTTATTCCTCATGAATTGAGTGAACCATTCACTCATCATTTGGAAGAAAGCTTGTTTAGCTTTTCACTCTTGACCGCTCGTAGCCGGTCTCGAATCAGAATGCACTGTCCCTTGCGCGGGAGCAGGCATATTACTTTCTACATTGTCAGCTATGGCTCTTTCGGGATCCATTACTATACGAAAATCACATTTTGTACGTCAGGATTCATCACACTATCACATTTCAGATATATGGCATGTATAGCTAGACTCTGACACACTACGTTAGTCCGAGAATCGAATAAAGCGTAGCTCTGATACCAACCAAATGTAACACCCCTAACCCGTAATCATCACCGAATTAGGGTTAAAGGCATTACCGGATAGATTGGAGACTTTCCTAACATATCATTCATTTCATTCTTCAATCATACACATATTGTCCCTTAAATAGGTCAACGAGACCTTAAACATGCTTATAACCCAGGTCGAGACTAAAACGAAACATATACAGAAGTTCTCAAAAACTTAAAAACTTTTCTCAAGTACAGGGGATACTCGCCCATGGGAGTGGGCCGTATTCCACCCACGGCTACTTGACACACCCGTGTGTCCTCCCCGTGGTCGAAACTGACCTAGCACCACGGCCACCAAGCACGCCTGTGTACCCTGGCCGTGGTCGATCCTACCAAAACAACACGGCTACCAAGCACCCCCGTGTGCTAAGGCCGTGTACTAATAAGCCATATACTGACTTTCTCACACGGCTTCTAGGCACGCCCGTGTGCCATGGCCGTGTGCGCATAAGCTAGCTACTGACTTTACCCCACGGTCACTATGCATGCCCGTGTACCATGTCCGTGTGACATTATAGGTCATTTGCAAGACCAAAATGCCACCCACATGGGTCATAACTACAAGCAACATCTCATGCACATATGACCACCAAAAACATAACAAAATAATCATTCAAACCATGCATTCAAAACCAATTTCAACTATGACAAATTTCATGACTATAACTAATCCCATCACATGCATAATTCATTCATTTGCCTACTCAAAACTTGACCAATTCATGTGTCATCTAACCATGCAAAAACATACTTCACATATCACATACATTGAAACAATTTCTCAACTCATAATTAGCCAAATCACATGGCTAAGATTATAAGACATACTTATAGCAAATACTAGCCTATACATGCCATAACTAGCTATATACATTTCCAAAGTGTACCAAAAAGAGTTTAGTAGTGTGATGACGATCCTTGACAGTCCCGAGCATTCAGTAGCTTTGACGACCTATAAAATAGAGAAAACACACATAGAATAAGCTTTCCAAAAGCTTAGTAAGTCAATATACAAACAAACTTAGCATAGAAGGCATATATGCAATTAGATACATTGGCACATCTCATTCACTTAACAAACTATCACATATATGCTTTGATTCATACTTGTGGCCACATTTTCCACATTCATCATTTCAAGATTCACATTCTCACATTTAACCATACATTTCCTCAAATCAAAATAACTTAAATACTTACCTTTTTATAGACACTTTGTGTATATACCAAACGTACCTGAAATAGACATTCGGTTACTTAATTGATCATAGCTCGGATTTGCAATTCGTATCACAGACTTACCCGTTGAACCAATAGGAATCTAGTAGGATACTCAGAAAACTCGAAATAGTTGTGCAAAGCCAAGGTCCCAGACAAGGTCTTACATGCACTCAGATATCGATGCCATTGTCCTAGACAGGGCCTTACACAAATCAATACGATGCCGATGTCCCAGACATGGTCTTACACGTAAAGCTCATATCAATGACAACGTCCTAGACGTGGTCTTACACGTAAAGCTCATATCGATGCCAACATCCCAGACGTGGTCTTACACAAAATCTTAAATCAATGCCAACGTCCCTGACGTGGTCTTACATGATAAACAAAACATATACCTATATCATGACATAACTAATCCTATCTATTCCTAGTTTGTATGGGACTTCTTGGACATTTTCACTATTATCTCAGAATTCATATGCATAGCCTTCCATAAGCATTTGTTATCAACATTAGTCTTATGAACAATTACAATTTCATACAAGTACGTTTAGGTGCATGTGACTTACCTCAGATTCGGTTTAACTGAATGAAAATGGCTACTCTGTTACTTTTGCTTTCCTGTGATCTAAGTCCATTTTCCTTGGTTCTTGATCTATACATATTCAGAATTAACTCTTTTATTCACTAACTCATTCAATTAAATCCCAAGGACACACATTTAGGTCTATTTTGGAAATTAATCCTCTTACTTGCACAATTGATCAATTTAGTCCATTTTTCTCAAAACATCAAATTCACAAAAATCATCACCCAACCATGCTTAGCCGAATGCTTATGAACATCACACAAGCCCATATTTTTCATCAAATTGCAATTTATTCCTTTAAATTTCCATTTTCTCAATTAAGCCCTATTTAGCTAAATTCATCAAAAATTTAAGAACAAAGTATGTTTATCTAGCTCAAATCTTTCATTTAACACCACAAATCATCACAAAGCTCAACATAGCATTAATGGCATTTCTCATGAACAACATCAATTCATCAAATTGAGACATGGGCTTGATAGTAGACTAAGCAACAATCTAAAAAACATAAAAATCATCAAAAACCAACTCAAAATCATACCATAATCAAGATGAAAGCCAACCAAAACCCTGAAGCCTTTTTTCTTTCCTTTTCTTTAAGACATTCGGCCAAAAGATGATATAAATGCCTAATTTCATTCTTTTATTAAACCATAATATACTTAATACATGAATGACATAATTACCCTTATATTATAAACTTATAAAACATATTTTCAAAGGTTAATATGGACCATAGCCGTCCACTACCTATAGTAATGGCTAATTTGCCATATAAATCCTTCATCTTTACAAAGCCACAACATATTTGTACTTTAACAAGTAGCATACAACTTTCACAATTAATGCAATTCAAACCTTATGCCAAATTAAACACAGACGGACAAATTAACTTACAGAAATTTAGCACATGCTTTATCACATATAAAACACATAGAAAATAATATTAAAATATTATACAGACTCGGGTTTGTGGCCTCGAGACCACTATTTCGACTAGGGTATAAACCGCACTCTTACACACAGCCTTTACTTGAATGTCCAATTGAAGCATTTGATTGATTACTTGAATCTCTAAATCTTTTAGTTGAAGGTTGAGAAAACTTACTCATCGATCTTTTTCTTTCATCTCTAGCCTCAGAATCAGCTTTCTTCTTTTCTTTACTGAGCTCCTCGGCTTTGCAAGCTCTTTCAACTAACACAATAAATTCATTTATGTCAAGTATTCCAACCAACAATTTAATGTCTCCATGCAGCCCTTCAATGAAACATTTGCACATAATAGCTTCGGTCAAAACACATTCTTTCGCATATTGGCTTAGTCTCACAAATTCCCCTTCGTACTCAGTAACAGACACGTGACCTTGTTTCAACTCGAGGAATTCTTTACATTTCTGATCAATAAATCGTTGACTGATATACTTCTTTCTGAATTTAGCTTGAAAGAAATCCCAGGTGATTCTCTCTTTGGACCACAGAATCAACGTTTTCCACTAGTTATAAGTCATATCTCTCAACAAAGAAATTGCACACTTTCTACATTCATCAGGAGTCAACGACATCTTGTCAAACACTTAAATAGTATTCTCGAGCCAAAACTTAGCTCGCTCAGCATCATCTTCAGCGGTGGCCCTAAACTATTTGGCCCCATACCTTCTAATCTTATCCACAGGAGGTTTATTCAATCAAATCAGATCTGTAACTTGTGGCATGGAAGGCACTTGTGGGGTGGAGGTTGTGGAGCAGCTAGATTCGTTCGAACGAACTCCGACAACCACTCACTCATCATTTGGAAAAAGAATTACTTAGCATCTGCTCATTCACTACTATCATTCGGCCTAGATGTAGCCGGCGTTGTCCCTTGATCGATAGCAGGCACATTACTCTCTACGTCGTCAGTGACTATTCGATCGGGATCCATTACTATATGAAAACACATTTTTAGCTGTCAGTATTCATCACACTATCACAATTATATATATTGCATGTATAACTAGACTCACATGCGCTACGTTAGTCTGAGTATCGACTAAACCGTAGCTCTAATTCTAATAAAATGTAACACCCCTAACCCAAAATAGTCGTCGGAATAGTGTTAAGAGGCGTTACTAATCAAATCTGTACTTTTCATAACATTTTACGACACCAAGTCAAACGTCATTCAGTCATAATAAAATATAAACATATAGTCCCTTAATGAGGTCTCGGGACTAAACTGAACACATTAAAATTTTTTAAAATTTAGAAATTTCCCTAAATTACAGAGGTCACAAGCCCGTGTGGGCAGACCAGGTGCCTCCTACATCCCAGACACGCCCATGTGTCTAAGTCATGTTAAAACACAACATACATATTGACTTGTTCACACGATCTTGGACACACCCGTGTGCCTCACCCGTGGTCGAGCCTGACTTGCACCACACGGCCAGTCACACGCTCTTGTGTCCAGCCCGTGGTCGAGCCTGACTTGTTTCACTTGGCAACCTTAAACAACACGGTCGAGCCACACGCCCGTGTGCTCAACCGTGTGGGTAATTATAGGCCATATTCAAGGCCAAACTTGCCAACCACACATTTAATCACCCTTATGCATCAACCCAATACCAATTCATGCCTCAAATGCATCCAAAACATAGTATTTCATGCTCCAATTAATCACCAACAATACCATCTATCCTTATACTCAATTCCTACTCAAGTAGATCCATTTCAAAGCACCATTTCCATAACTTAATTCATGTAAACTAAATATCATTTAGTCAAGCCACAAATCACAATTAATACACCATTTCCATCAACTAACACAAGCATGAAATATACCATTTTCAGCCTTGCCACCTCATGCCATATTCATCATTATCGTAACTCATACATAAGCATCAACATCATTCAACTTCCAAACAAAATCACATGGCAAGGTTCACACATCAAAAACATACACCATATCTACTAGCCTATACATGCCATACACCAACTATATCCATTGTAACACCTCTAACCTGCAGTCGTTGCCGGAATAGGGCTAAGAGGCATTACCAAATGATCGAAACATTTCACATCCATTTCACGACACAAAGTCATTATTATCATACATATTCAAGTACAACTATATAGTCCACTATCGAGGTCTACAAGACCTTAAACACATGTTAGAGAGATGTCGGGACTAAACCAGACACTTGCAAAAATCTTTAGAAACTAAAACATTTTTCAACACTGTAAAAGTCACATGCCCGTGTAGTTGGGTCATGTGCCTCACACGACTACCAGACACGCCCATGTGTCCAGGTCGTGCCAAAACAGAGCATACATACTGACTTGTTCACATGGCCACTAGAAACACCCGTGTGCCATGGCCATGTACGCTTATGTTAGCTACTAACTTGGTCACACGATCTTCATGCACGCCCGTGGGCCACGGCCATGTAACCTGTCAAGACACACCAAGAAGAAGTCCTTAAACCACATAAAAGGGACACACGCCCGTGCCACTTAACTAGTATGCAAAATAAGCCATTTGCAAGTCCAAAATGCCACCCGCTCTTGGGCCAACCTTACAATCAATATACCAATTCATTTCATGTACCATTGACAACTAAAAACCTTTCAAATGATCAACATATCATCTTATTCAATCTCACTTCTAATCATGTCTACTTATAACCAGAATTTTACAAGTAAACACATGCATTATCAAGCATGATTCATCCATAACATCACTAGGTTACAATAGCATCAATCCATCACTAAGCTTACCATTTATAAGACATTCTTATTGCCAACAAAACATACCAAAATATACTTCACATACCAAATTCACATACGCATAATTCCAGCATTTATCTAGCCACGTCACATGACTATTTACACATTTCAAATGTATTTCAAAACAACTAGCCTATACATGCCATATTCAAATTTAGATCTTCAAAAGTACCAAAATAGATTGTCGACAGTGTGATAGAGATGCTAACGATCCCCGGATCCGAGCTACCCTTACTGACACTGCAAAGTAGAGAAACAAATCACACAATAAGCTTTCAAAAGCTTAGTAAGTTTGAAAAACAATACAATTAAGTCCTTGGATCAAATCAATGTACAAATTAAACCATCATATAAACAATTTACCAATGATACACAATTTCAACTATATTCAATATTCACATAGAATTCTATCCATGTACTTTCAATTTCACCAACCACATAGGTATCATACCTACCTTTTCCTACACTTAGTTACTCACTAACCATACTATCCAACCATCACATAGATAATGACACAACTAAGCACATTATCAATCTCAACGACATACTCAAATATCAATTCATTCAACTCTTAAATCTATCATCAACCACATAGGTTCAAACATACCTTGATCAACACATAGTTACTCACCATTCATGCAACTCAATTTCTCGATTTTACCTCTCATTCAACCTTCGCTATTCCTTTGATAAATTCACACACTTAGTGCCAATTTCATAACCGAAACATAATTGTCATCGCACACTTAGTGCCAATATGTTAAACTGAATTTATATTGGCATCATGCACACAGTGCTAGTTTGATCAGCCGAAGCTTCTATCGTTTCGCACACACAGTACTAATCATTAAAGCCGTAGCTTCTATTGTTTCGCTCACACAGTGCTAATTTAATTCTGTTTCAACTTAATTCCGCACACTTAGTGCCTCAAAACTCAAACTCGTACATAACACATTCTATTCAATTAATATACATTCATTAATTATTCATCACATAGATACTAGTTTAATAGAAAGTATTATATCCAAACTTACCTCGAACGTCGATATACCGAAATGGTCGATTAATCGAACACTTTGTCTTTGCCTCGATCACGATCCGAACCTCTCCTCTCTTGGTCTATACACATTCAAACTCAATCCATTCAATCACCAAATAATTCATTTTAGTCCACACACACATATTTAGGGCATTTTACATAATAGCCCTCACATTTTTACATTTTAGCACTTTAGTCCCTAATTCACAAAATCATAAAATACACATAATTTCATTGCACCCATGCCTAGCCGAATTCTCCTTGTGTTCATACGAGCCCAAACATTTCATTTATTTCAAAATTTAGTCCTCAAATTTAAACTTTTCTCTATTTAGCCCAAAATACTTAATTCACCAAAATTTCAAATACAAACTATGTTAACCCAACACTAAGCTTTCATATTTCACCAACTAACATTACAAAGCTGACATATTCATCAATGACACATCTCAAAATCTCTATCAATTTCTAAAATTAAAGTATGGGTTGGCTAGAGCATGAAGCAACGTTTACGAAAACGTAGAAATTGTCAAAAACCTATCAAAATCTTACCTTGAATCAAGCCAATTACTAGCCGAAATTACCAAAGCTTTAAACCCTTCTTCTTTCTTTAATATTCGATTGATGGAGAAAAAGATGAGCACTTTCTAACTTTTGTTTTTTTTTAATGTAATATTATTTCATGTTTACTAAATTACCCTCAACGAATCATCCATTTAATTAGCATATATTAGGACATTTATGTCCATCTACCATCCATTAATTTAATAATGAACTAATTGCCTCATAAGGCCTCAACATTATAAAGACAACAACAATTAAGTCACAGTTAGCACACATCATTTTACACTTTATGCGATTTAATCCTTTTTCATAATTCAACACACAGTCGATAAAATTACCACACAGGCTATATCACATATAATAAACACCATTAATATTAAAATGTTATTCTGACCTTGAAGTTGTGGTCTCAAAACAACTGCTCCAACTAGGGTTTAATCCGGGTTGTTACAACTCTCCCCCTTAGGGATTTTCATCCCCGAAAATCTTACCAATGAATAAATGTGGATATTTATCTCTCTTAACATTCTCAAGCTCCCACGTAGCCTCTTCAACTCCGTAAATCTCATAATTTCAGTAATATATAATTCAACCATTCAATCAAGTGAATAATTTGTTCTCATTAGAACGAAATGAGCTGACTTCGTCAATCTATCAACATCACCCAAATTACATCTTTCTTTCCTAGAGACAAAGGCAATCTTGACACAAAGTCTATAACAAACTTGATGGACCTAATGTTTAGCTTTAACTTGGAAACAAACTAATCATTTGGACATATAGTCCGAGATGTCTCTTTTCATATCATGCTACCAATAAAGCTATTTCAGATCATTATACATTTTCATACTCCCGGATGCACAGTCAAACGACTATTATGAGCTTCATTCAAGATTAGCTGGATCAACTCTGAATTCATCAGAACACAAATATGATCTCTAAATCTCAAACAATTATCACTATCAACTCAATATTTTAAATCTGAATTCAAATCGCATTGATCTCGTTTTGCTATCATTTCATCATCACTTTTCAAGGCAATACAAATCTGACGTACAAACATCGACGTTACTCTCAACTCGGCCAAAACAGAATCACCATCACATAGATCTATCAGAGTACTCATAGCTCGTAAGGAACATAAAGAATTTTGACTCAAGGCATCAGTAACAACATTAGCTTTGCCCGGATGATTATCAATCACAAGTTCATAATCTTTCAAAAATTCTAACCATCTCCTTTATCGCAAATTCAATTCTTTATGAGTCATCAATTATTTCAAACTCTTATGATCGGTATAAATGTGACATTTCCCACCAAATAGATAGTAATGCCAAATATTCAATGCAAACACAATCGCTGCTAATTCAAGGTCGTGCGTCGAATAGTTCTTTTCATGCGGCTTTAGCTGCCTCAAAGCATAAACAATGACTTTTACTACTTGTATCAGCACACAGCCCAAACCATTTAACGATGTAAAGTATAATTTTCTTTGCCTGATTCAGGCTGAACTAACACTGCGCTTTCGTCAACAACGCTTTCAACTGCTTATGGTACTTTTCTGACCACTCAAATTTAACCTCTTTTTGTAGAAACTTCATCAACGGAGTCGCAATCATCGAGAAGCCTTTCACGAGCCATCTATAATATCCCACTAGTCCTAGAAAACTATGGACTTTAAACACATTTGTCGAAGGCTTCTATTCTAAAATAAGAGAGATTTTACTCGGATCAACTCGTATTCCCGCAGCTGATACAATATGCCCTAGAAACCAACCTCACGCAACAAAAACTCACATTTGCTAAACTTAGTATACAGATGCTTCTTGCACAGAGTCTGTAACACAATTATCAATTGCTCGACATGTTATGTCTCATCACAAAAATAAACCAGAATATCATCAATAAACACTACGACAAAGCGATCCAAATACGGTCTGAATATCCGATTCAGCAAATCCATAAACACTGAGGAGTATTCGTTAGTTCGAAAGGCATCACTAAGAATTCATAATATCCATACCTCGTTCTGAAAGTAGTTTTTGACACATCAGATTCTTTAAATCTCTTTTCTGATACTTTTGTATCAATCACATATGCCAAATAGGCTTCGCAACCCTTTCTCACATAGTTCAAAGCTTTCATTATAGATACAACAGGTAGTAACCCTTTCATATCATTGGATTCAATTCAAACTATCTCACCGCTCTGACTTCTCAATTTAATTCTCTTTCTTTTACAATTCACAATGGCATTATGCAAAGTGAGCTAATCCATACCTAAACTTATATTGAACTCATTGAATGGTAGCAACATCAAATTAATCAAAAAACAAACATCCCAAAACATCAATGGACATTTCTTGCGCATTTTATCCACCAGAATACATTTGCCTAAGGGGTTCGATATTCTAATCACAAATTTAATAGACTCAACAAGTAGAGTCTTACTTGATACAAGATTCACACACACATATGAATGAGTAGATCTTAGATCTATCAATGCAATCACATTAGTATCAAATAGAGTAAATTTACCAGTAATGACATCTGGCGATGACGCCTCCTCTCGTGCACGAATAGCATAGAATCGGGGAAGTGCTCTCGCCTCTAATCTTCCAACTGTATCGGTAGTCCCTCTTTGACTTTCACTCACATTCTTGGTGTTTTTAGGTGGTCTACCCCTTGTTATCACATTGCTTGATCTCATGTTCTGAACATTTTCTTCTTTAACCATCTTTGGGCAATCTCGAATGAAGTGATCTCGTGATCCACATTTATAGGAAACTCTATTGTTGTACTTGTCCAGTATTCTCCCACATGTCGCCTTCTACACTGTCTACACTCAGGTTTGTTACTTTTAGCATTATCAACAATTGATTCTATTGGAGCTTGAGTTCTTGGATCAACACTTAGTGTCACACGATCTCCACTCGTATGTCGAAATAAAGTATTTGATCGGTTGCTTGCATCCCTAAATTTCTTCGTCGAAGGTTGAGATGACTTACTCATCAATCTTTTTCTTTCATCACGAGCTTCAGGGACTACTTTCTTCTTTTCTTTACTAAGCTCCTCGGCTTTGCAGACTCTTTCAACTAACACAACAAATTCGTTTATATCAAGTATCCCAACCAACAACTTAATGTCCTCATTCAATCATTCTATGAAGCGTTTACACATAGTAGCTTCAGTCGAAACACATTCCCGTGAATACTAGCTCAATGTTACAAATTCCTGCTCGTATTCAGTAGCTGACAAATAACCCTATTTCAACTCTAGAAACTCTTTACGTTTATGATCAATGAATCATTGACTAATATACTTCTTTCAAAATTCAACTTGAAAGAAATCCCAAGTGATTCTCTCTTTTAGAACCACGGATGTCAATGTCTTCCACTAGTTATAAGCATATCTCTCAGCAAAGAAACATACTAAATACACTCTTCAGGCGTCAATGACATCTCATCGAATACTCAAATTATATTCTCGAGCCAAAACTCAGCTCGCTCAGCATCATCATCAGTTGTGGCCCTAAACTCTTCAGCCCCATACTTACGAATCTTATCCACAGGAGGCTTATTCAGTCGAATCGAATCTATCACTTGTGGCACAATAGGTATTTGTTGGGGTGGAGGTTGTAGAGCAGACAGATTCGTTTGAACAAATTCTGAA
This sequence comes from Gossypium rotundifolium, assembly GCA_025506655.1. NCBI lineage: Eukaryota > Viridiplantae > Streptophyta > Magnoliopsida > Malvales > Malvaceae > Gossypium > Gossypium rotundifolium. Next base: position 89,657,829 of record CP106733.1, on the reverse strand, counting down.
AACCACTCACTCATCAATCGAAATAAGGCTTGCTTAGCCTCTCCTCCATCACTACTTTCATTCGATCGAGATATGGCCGGCGTTGTCCCTTGAGTTGAGGCAGGCATGTTACTCACTACATCATCAATAACTGCTCGATCGGGACCCATTACTATACAAAAACACATTTATAACTGTCAGAATTCATCACACTATCGTAATTTCTTATATGGTATGTATACCTAGACTCATACACGCTACGTTAGTCTGAGAATCGACTAAATTGTATATCTGATACCAATAAAATGTAACACCCCTAACCCACAACCGTCGCCAGAATAGGGTTAGGAGACATTACTGAACAATTAAAACATTTCACATCCATTTAATGATACAAAGTCATTCTTCAATCATCCACATTCAATTACAACTATATAGTCCCTTATTGAGGTATACGACACCTTAAACACATATTAGAGTGATGTTAGGACTAAAGCAAACATTTGTGAAAATCTTCAAAAACTTAAACATTTTTCAACATGTAAAAGTCACACGCGCGTGTAGTTGGGCCATGTGCCTCACACGACTACCAGACACGCCCATGTGTCTAGGTCGTGCCAAACAGAGCATACATACTGACTTGTTCACATGGCCACTAGACACGCCCGTGTGCCAAGGCTATGTATCCCTATATTAGCTATTGACTTGGTCACACGGTCTTCATGTGCGCTTGTGGGCCACGACAGTGTAACAAGTCTAGACACACCAATAAGAAGTCCTTAAACCATACGGACAGGACACACGCCCGTGCCTCTTGACTAATATGTAAAATAGGCCATTTGCAAGGCCAAAATGCCACCCACTCTTTGGTCAACCCTACAATCAATATACCAATTCATTTCATGTACCATTGACAACTAAAAACATGTCAAATGATCAACATATCATCTTATTCAATCGCATTTCTAATCATGTCTACTTATAACCAAAATTTCACAAGTAAACACATGCATTATCAAGCATGATTCATCCATAACATCACTAGGTTACAATAGCATCAATCCATCACTAAGCTTACCATTTATAAGACATTCTTATTGCCAACAAAACATACCCAAATTTACTTCACATACCAAATTCATATACGCATAATTCTAAAATTTATCTAGCCACATCACATGGCTATTTACACATTTCAAATGTATTTCAAAACAACTAGCCTATATATGCCATATTCAAATATATACATCTTCAAAAGTACCAAAATAGATTGTCGATAGTGTGATAGAGATGCTGACGATCCCCGGATCTGAGCTAGCCTTACTGACACTACAAAGCATAGAAACAAATCACACAGTAAGCTTTCCAAAGCTTAGTAAGTTCGAAATACAATACAATTAACTCCTCGAATCAAATCAATGTACAAATTGAACCATCATATAAATAATTTACCAATGATACACAATTTCAACTATACTCAATACTCACATAGCATTCTATTCATCTACTTTAAATTTCACCAACCACATAGGTATCATACCTACCTTTGCCAACACTTAATTACTCACTAACCATACTATCCAATCATCACATAGATAATGACACAATTAAGCATAGTATCAATCTCAACCACATACTCAAATATCTATTCATTCAACTCTTAAATCCATCATCAACCATATAGGTTCAAACATACCTTGATCGACACATAGTTACTCACCATTCATGCAACTCAATTTCTCAATTTTACCCCTTGTTCAACCTTTTCTATTCCTTTGATAAATTCACACACTTAGTGTCTGTAACACCCTGAATTTGGGTCTATTAGGATTGGGCCCATTGGGCCTTGTCCATGGAAGTGTTGTAAAATTTTTGGGATTATGAGAATGGCATTATTTCAAGTTAGACCTATTAGGAAGGTGATTTTAGAATGTCAGGGGGCTTCTATGAAGTCTAAGATCAAACCTGGGCTTTAGGAAAATTTTGGTTTTAGGTGAATAAAACCCTAAGAGTTAGTAAGTAGGCTTTAAGAATAAAATGTGGAGAAAAATGACATAAAAAGAGCTTGTGGTGTAGTGGCAAAGTGAAGCCACATAAGAGACAAAGAGATGATGCCACAAGGAAGTAAGGGGTCCCACGATCAAGCCTTGGCGCTGGCATTTCATTTTGGATTTATTTTTTAGTGAACTTGGACTTTGGCCCATAGTTTATATTTAGTTGCGCACGATGTTAGACACAAGAAATTGAGTGGTCTAGTGGAAAGACATTATTAAGGGTTCAAGGGAGCCTAGGTTTGAGTCTCATGACAAGTAGGGGAGTATTTATTTTGTGGATTGGACGGCCAGGGTTTGAGTTGGATTTAAACTCTACTAACAGAGAGATCCCACATCGGAAAGATAGTAAGATAGAAGGTGAGAAGCTAGCTATATATAGAGCTGTCCATGATGAGAGGAAGCATACCTTGGTAAGCGTTTGGGCATAGGAGCATTCGGAGAGCGAATTAGCTTCAGACTCCTATCAGGTGTGTATTCTCTCTACTCTAGCTGTAGAGCGGCAAATGCCAAAATGCAGGTCACACGGCGATGGTAGCCACACGACCGTGCGAGCGCACGTATTGGAGCTTTGACACGATAGTTGAGGCCAGCTTGAGTGTTTTTGTGTGTTTAGGCTATTTTGGCCACGATGGGTCGAAAGGGCCCATGTGGGCCCAATAGGCCCGTGGGCCCATATTAATAAATTGTATGATTGTGTAGTAGATAGTGAACTGGACTGTGGGAATTTTGTATCTGTGGCTAGATTTGGGCTAAGTGGGCCACACGATCGTGTGGGCCCACGTGGACCGAATAAGGGCCTTGGCCCATTTACACCGTTTTGACCATTTAGGCTATCTGAGTCATTCGGGGCGGTAACAGGCCTTTGGAAAGGCTGTTAAATGTGAAATTACCAAAGTACCCTCGATGGGTAAATTTTTGAAATACCCATGGTTTACGAAATTACCAAAACACCCCATAGTTTTTAAAATTATCGAAATACCCCTAGTTTATAAAATTATCAAAATAACCCTGGTTTTTGAAATTACCGAAATACCCCATGGTTTGTGAAATTATCGAAATACCCTAGTTTGTAAAATTACCGAAATACCCCTGGTTTGTAAAATTATCGAAATACCCCTGGATTGCAAAATTACTAAAGTACTCTCGATGGGTAAAATGACTGATATGCTCCTAAAGTGCAAACTGATGAAAATGCCCCTATATGTTATATGGTTATTCTTGTATGCAATTTATGATTATTATGACATGTTTATTATTGTATGATGCATTCACGTGTTATTATGTTGTATAGGAATGGGATTATTAATATGGAGGAAATACTAATAAGATCGTATGGTCGCTTGACGACAGTGGATCCACCGGAGACTTTTAGCTACCGAAAGCACCATTTGCATCGATAAGTTAGTCTCAGAGCTAGGTGCTAGAAAAGGAGTGTACGAATGGGTTGGTCGATTAAATCCCCACAGGAGTGCACGGTTGGACAGGAGACGGAGTGCAATGTTGGTATGGGCATTAATGCATTGCATATATTGATTTTAATATTGAAACGGGATTAGGCCCGGATATTTATGATATGTGACATATAATATGGGTTAACGCCCAACCGAGGCTATTTTGGGCTAAGGCCTAATTGCCACCGTTATTGTAATGGGCGTTGGCCCGGATTGTTGTGATGCCTACTTTTACTGATGAGGGTTGTACACACTGAGTTTTTGCAAACTCACTCCCTCTTTTAATTTTTCCAGGTAACCCTCAGTAGGCGGTTCGACGTATTGGAGGACTCAGAGGTGGCTACACTATGAGCAGTTTTGGATTTTACTATTCTACTTTACTTTATTAAATCATTTTTTATTGGGTTGTAATAAGGCCTCTCTTGAATTCTGGTATAGTTTGGGATTTTTTGTTTATTATGTTTTAAATCTGCTCAACATTGAATCATGATTTTCCAAAACAATATCTATTTTCAAAACACTACGTTTTCGCAACCAAGTTGTAAGCATCACGTTTTATAAGTTAGTTATTTAAAAGTAAGCTTTTGTAATGAACAAGGTTTTGAAGATAATGACTTCTTAATAAATGTCGATTATTAATAACAATCGCAAACTGGGACTTTAGTTTTTAATTATCAAGAGGGGCTTTCAATGAAAATGTGATTTTTGAAAAAAAAAACACCTCAATATGACACGTCAGATTTGGGCCTAACTTTTAGGCCGGGTTTGGGGTGTTACATTTTGTGGTATCAAAGCTCAGTTACAAACTCGAGTTGTGAAATGGGCTGTAGTTTTTTTTAAAGATGTTTACAAATGATTTTGAAATAGTTTTGGAATGACTTTTGTATGGCAAACCGAGACTCCATCATTGGACCAAGTAAGTTCTCCTATCTATTTTAAACTGTTGTACTATTGGTAGATACTGGTACGTACTTTATCTGTAATGTTCTATTTACAATTAGGATTATATTGCATAGCAGAAGCGTAGTGGTATAACCGGTATTGTACGGCTACTAGATAGTTGACAATTTTAAGAACGAAATGTCTTTAAGGGCGTAGATTTGTAACACCCTGAATTTGGGACTAGTAGGATTGGGCCCATTGGGCCTTGGCCATAGGAGCGTTGTAAACTTTTTGGGATTATGAGAACAAGATTATTTCAAGTTGGACCTGTTAGGAAGGTGATTTTTGAAGGTTATGGGGCTTCTATGAAGTACCGGGATCAAACTTGGACTTCAGGAAAATTTTAGTTTTAGGTGAAGAAAACTCTGAGCGTTAGTAAGTAGGCTTTGAGAATAAAATGTGGAGAAAAATGACACAAAAAGAGCTTGTGGTGTAGTGGCAAAGTGATGCCACATAAGAGACAAGGAGGTGACGCCACAATGAAGTAAGGGGTCCAAGGTTCAAGCCTTGGCCTAGCATTTCATTTTTGATTTATTTTTAAGTGAACTTGGACTTTGGCCAATAGATTTATATTTAGTTGCGCATGATGTTAGATACAAGAAAGTGAGTGGTCTAGTGGCAAGGCGTCATTAAGGTGTAAGGGAGCCTGGGTTTGAATCTCCTGACAAGTAGGGGTGTATTTATTTTGCGGATTGGATTGCCAGAGTTTGAGTTTGATTTAAACTCTACTGACGAAGGGATCCCACATAGGAAAGATAGTAAGAGGGAAGGTGAGAAGCTAGCTATATATAGAGCTGTCCAATGGGAGAAGAAGCATACCTTTGTGGGCGTTTGGGCATAGGAGCATTCGGAGTGTGGATTAGCATTAGACTCCTATCAAGTGTGTATTCTCTCTACTCTAGCTGTATAGCGGTAAATTCTGGAATGCCGGTCACATAGTGATGGTAGCCACACGATCGTGCGAGCACACGTATTGGAGCTTCGACGCGATAGTTGAGGCCAACTTGAGTGTTCTTGCGCGTTTAGGCTGTTTGGGCCACGATGGTCCGAAAGTGGCCAAGTGGGCCTAATGGGATGAATAAATTGTATGATTGTGTAGTAGATAGTGAATTGGACAATGGGAATCTCGTATCTATGGCTAGATTTCGGCAAAGTGGGCCACACGAACATGTGGGCCCACATGGGTCGAATAATAGTCCTCGGGCCCATTTATACCGTTTGACCATTTAGGTTATCTTAGTCACTTTCTAGAGCGTGCGAGCAGCCTTTGGAAAGGCTGTTAAATACGAAATTACCAAAGTACCCTCGATGAGTAAATTACCAAAATACCCTGGTTTGCGAAATTATCGAAATACACCAGGTTTGCAAAATTACCAAAATACCCCTAGTTTGTAAACTTATCGAAATGCCCCATGGTTTGCGAAATTATTGAAATACCCCTAGTTTGCAAAATTACCAAAATACCACTGGTTTGTTAAATTATCGAAATATCCTATGTTTTTGAAATTACTGAAATACCCCTAGTTTGCAAAATTACCAAAGTACCCTCGATGGGTAAAATGACTAATATGCCCCTGAAGTGCAAAATGACGAAAACATCCTTACATGTTATATGGTTATTCTTGTATGCAATTTACTATTATTATGGTATGTTTATTATTGTATGATGCATTCATGTGTTATTATGTTGTATGTGAATGGGATTAATAATATGGAGGAAGTGCTAATAGGATCGCATGCTCACTTGACGACTGTGGATCCACCGAAGGCTTTTTAGCCATCGAGTAGCCATTTTGCACCGATAAGTTAGTGCCACAACTAGTGCTACAAAAGGAGTATACAGATATGTGGGTCAATTAAATCCCCACAGTAGTGCACGGTTGGACAAGAGACGGAGTGCAAGGTTGATATGGGCATTAATGCATTGCATATATGGATTTTAATATTGAGATGGGCTTAGGCGCAGATATTTATGATATGTGACATATGATATGGGTTAAGGCCAGACCGAGGCTATTTTAGGCTAAGGCCCAATTGCCACCGTTATTGTAATGGGCATTGGCCCGGATTGTTGTGATGCATGTTTTTACTGATGAGGGGTGTACACACTGAGTTTTCGCAAACTCACCCCCTCTTTTTAATTTTTCCAGGTAACCCTCAGTAGGTGGTTCGACGTATTGGAGGACTCAGAGGTGGCCACACTATGAGCAGTTTTAGATTTTAGTATTATACTTTACTTTATTAAATCGTTTTTTATTGGGTTGTAATAAGGCCTCTCTTAAATTCTGGTATAGTTTGGGATTTTTAGTTTATTACGTTTTAAATCTGCTCAACATTAAATCGTAGTTTTCCAAAACAATATCTGTTTTCAAAGCACTACATTTTCGCAACCAAGTTGTAAATATCACGTTTTACAAGACAATTATTTTAACTTAAGCTTCTGCAACGAACAAGGTTTTGAAGGTAATGACTTCTTAATTAATGTCGATTATTAATAACAATCACAAACTGGGATTTAGTTTTTAAATATCAAGAGGGGTTTTCAATGAAAACGTGGTTTTCAAAAAAAAAAAAACACCTTAATGTGACACGCCAGATTCGGGCCTAACTTTTAGGCAGGGTTTCGGATGTTACAGTGCCAATATGTTAAACCAAACTTATATCGGCATTGCACATACAGTGCCAATTCGATAAGCCGAAGCTTCTATCATTTCGCACACACAGTGCTAATCATTAAAGCCGTAGTTTCTATTGTTTCGCGCACAGTGCTAATTTAATTTCGTCCACTTAGTGCCTCAATACTCGAACTCGTACATAACACATTCTATTCCATTAATATATATTCATTCATTATTTATCACATAGATACTAGTTTAATAGCAAGTATTATATCCGAACTTACCTCAGACGTCAATATACTGAAACGGTGATTAATTGAGCACTTTGTATTTGCCTCAATCTCGATCCGAACCTCTCCTCCCTTGGTTTATACACATTCAATTCAATCCATTCAATCACAAAATCATTCATTTTAGTCCAAACACACATATTTAGGGCATTTTACATAATAGCCCTCACACTTTTACATTTCGACACTTTATTCCCTAATTCACAAAATCATGAAATACACATAATTTCATTTCACCCATGCCTAGCCAAATTCTCCTTGTGTTCATATGAGCCCACACATTTCATTTATTTCACAATCTAGCCCTTCAATTTACACTTTTCTCAATATAGCCCAAAATACCTAATTGCACCAAAAATTTAAATACAAACTATGTTAACCCAACACCAAGCATTCATATTTCACCAATTAACATTACAGAGCTCACATATTTATCAATGTCACATCTAAAAATCTCTATCAATTTCTAAAATTAAATCATGGGTTGGCTAGTGCACGAAGCAACGATTACGAAAACGTAGAAATTATCAAAAATCGATCAAAATCTAACTTTGAATCAAACCAATTGCTAGCCGAAATTACCAAATATTTAAACCCTTCTTCTTTCTTTAATATTCAGTTGATAGAGAACAAAGATGAGCGGTTTCTTGCTATGTTTTATTTTAATGTAATATTATTTCATGTTTACTAAATTACCCTTAATGAATAATCCATTTAATTAACAAATATTAGGACATTTATGTCCATCTACCATCCACTAATTTAATAATGGATTAATTGCTTCATAAGGCCTCCCCATTATAAAGACAACAATAATTAAGTACTTAACAATTAGCCCACAACATTTTGCACTTTATGCGATTTAATCCTTTTTCATAATTCGACACACAGTCGATAAAATTACCACACAGAATTCTCACACAGGCTATATCAAATATAATATACACCAAGATTAATATTAAAATATTATTCTGACCTTAGAGTTGTGGTCTCGAAACCACTGTTCCAACTAGGGTCTAATCCGGGCTATTACATACATCTTTCAAAAGTACCCAAAATAGGTTGTCGATAGTGTGATAGAGATACTAACGATCCCCAGATCCGAGATAGCTTTACTGACAGTGTAAAACAGAGAAAACAAATCACGCAGTAAGCTTTCAAAAGCTTCATAAGTTCGTAATACAATCCATGTAACTTAACAATTCATGTCAATATACAAAATAAACCATCACATAGATTAATTGTTCAAATATACACATCATCAATCTCAACCATATGCTCAAGTATCTATTCATTCAAATTTTAAAACTATCATCAACCACATAGGTTCAAACGTACCTTGATCAACACATAGTTACTCACCATTCATGATCCTTAATTGCTCGATATTACACCTCGTTCAACTTTTTACTATTCTTTTGAGTATTTCGCACACTTAGTGCCAATTTCATAATCGAAACATAATTGTCATCGCACACTTAGTGCCAATATGTGAAACCGAACTATATCGGTATCGTACACACTGTGCCAATTCAATAAGCTGAAGCTTCTATCTTTTCGCACGCACAGTGCTAATCATCTCAATCTCATTTCTAATTTCACACATTTAATTCTACCTATTCAAATTTTGCACATAGCATTTCTAATCTCTTAACTCTATATGTTTTAATTCAATTCACATCACATAGATATAATTTAACAACTAGTATTATATTCGAACTTACCTCAGACGTCGCAGTACCAAAATAGTCGATTAATCGAGCACTTTGTCTTTGCCACGATCTCGATCCAAACTTCTCCTTACTTGGTCTATACACATTTAAATTTAACTTATTCAATCACCAATTCATTCAATTTAGACTACAGACACATATTTAGGGCATTTTGTAAAATAGCCTGACATTTTTACATTTTAACACTTTAGTCCTTAATTCATCAAATCACAAAATACATCAAATTTCTATTCACACAAGCTTAGCCTAATTATTCCCATGCTAATACAAGCCCACACATTTTAGTCCTTCAATTTACACTTTCTCAAATTATCTCAAATTACTCAAATTCACTAAAAATTCAAAGACAACATATGTTCATCTTTCACATATCCTCCATATTTCATCATCGACTATCACAAAGCTTAAACCTTCATCAATGCAATATCTCAAAATCACCATCAATTTCTAAAATTAAAGCATGGGTTAGCTAGAACACTAAGCAATGATCACAAAATGTAGAAATTATCAAAAATCGAGTGCAAAACATACCTTGATTGAGCTATGCAAGTGTCGAATATTTCAAAGGCCTAACTCCATCTTTTTCTTTCAATTTTCGGTAATGGAAGATGAACACTCACCTAATTTCATGTTTTTGTTTTATTTATTATTACCTTGTTAGACATTTTACCAACTTGCCCTTAATGAAATTTAATAATAACAACAAAACCATGCTATCATCTTCCACTAACTTGTAAAATGGGCTACTTACATCAAAAAACCTCCAAATTATAAAAACAACAACTATTAGGCACTTAACAATTAGCACACAGCTTTTACAATTTACGCGATTAAGTTATTTTTCTTAATTCGGCACTCAATCGATAAAATTTCCACACCAAATTTTCACACATGCTCAATCACTTATTATAAACATCAAAAATAATATTAAAATATTTTTTGACCCCAAATTTATGGTCTCAAAACCACTGTTCCAATTAGGGTCTAAACTAGGCTGTTACAGCCGATCATATTACCGTCGTTGATGCTATGAGCCAAACTTATTACAGTTATCGTTAGCTTTGTGCCATCTTGATTATGGTTTATAGCCATTATGTTTATCGCTTTTAGATGCTCTGTTAGCCGACAGCATTGCTGTGATATTTATGGCTTTTAGCCGTTCTGTTGACTTAGTGCCGGCAACCGGTACTAAGCTTGGTGTGTTGGCTAGGTGGGTCAATTTTATCCCCACGTAAGTGTAGGGTTCGTACGAGTGGTGTGTTGGCTGGATTGGGTGGGATGCATCCTCATACTGTTTCATATCTGTTTATGAGATATGTCACTGTACTAGCCTTAGGCCACTTGTTCTGTTACTGTGACGGGCTAGGCCCAATTGATTCTATTATGGGCTGTGACCCAAATGATATTGTAGTGGGCTTTAGCCCATTTATGCTGTAAAGTGGACTGTACTGTTACTGTTAAAGGGTTTTGGCCCAGACTGTTTCAATTTCTACTTTTGTATACTGACTGTTACTCTAGTAAGGGGACTACACACTGAATTTTTGTAAACTCACCTCGTTTTTAACTTTGCATGTAATCCCTAGCATTAGGAGGATCGATGCTGTGAGGGACTCGGAGGTGACCTATAACACCCCAAACCGGCCTAAAAGTTAGGCCCAAATCTAGCGTGTCACACTAAAGAGTTTTTCAAAAACCATGCTTTCATTTGAAACCCTTCTTAAATAATTTAAAACTTTCTTCCATGTAAAACCTCAGATTTCGTTTGCTTATCTTCAAAACGTAGTTTATTAAAAGTCATTCTCTTGCAAAAAGACATTATTACTCTCAAAACCTTGTTTGTTGTGGAAGTTTGATTCGAACATTTGCAAATACGTGATATTTTTAAAACAATGTTTATAGTTTTAAAAACCCGTGTTTAACAGACCAGCAATTTGTAATACAAAGAAATACCAAATAAAAGTTAAAAAGAAAAACGCAATGGCCTTATCACAAAAGTTATTAACAGAATAATTTAAAATAACTAAATTAAACTAATATCACTAAGTTTAGTCTTTAAACCATATCCGACGGGTGGCCACCTCCAAGTCCTCCGTAGCTCCAAATCCTCTAAGGCTGGGGATTACCTGCACGGTTAAAAGAAAGGGGTGAGTTATGAGAACTCAGTGTGTAATCCCCTAATACGGTCACAGTCTGGGCCTAAGCCCATACGGTATCATTTTTGGGCCTAAGCCCTATTCGGTAACAACCTGGGCCTAAGCCCCAAGTCATAACAATGCAATGTATATGTACCCACCCCAATCCAACAAAACTCTCCACCCGTACCAGCCAAACACTCTATATGGGGACCATGTCGACCCATCAAGCCAAAACTCTCTAATAATACAGCCAAGCTCCTAATAACAAAGCAACAAAGCTGCTAATACATATACGATTGTAAGCCTTCAATAGCGGTATTATAATTTGCACAAAGCCATCAGTAGCTGTATTATGTTTCGCACATAGCCAGCAGCGGCGGTAATATATTCAGCATGCAGCCTTGAGCAAATATGATCGATGCAGAGTCATCAATATATACGTTAGGCACATAGCCATGGGTAAATACAATTGGCACAAAGCGATAATTAAGATGCCAAAGAGCCATGTTTAGGTTGGCACAGAGCCATAACCAGATTACGTGGCGATGCCACTATAACGGTATGTGGTGATACCACTAGAACGGTATGTGGTGATGCCACTAGAACAGTATGTGGTGATTCCACTAAAATGGTACTTCCTCCAATCAGCAAACCCAACCCAATGCAATATGTTATGTATGTCATGCTCAATCTTTACACGTGTATGCAAAATGGACATGCTCAGTAATAATCACTTACACACACATTAAAAACATAACAGTCACACGACCATAGTCAAACCAATTAAAACATGATCATACATTCACAATTAGAATAGTCTTAGTCCTAATTAGTCAGTTACTCGCAAGGGAAAAACAGACATTTACCCTGTAAGGGTATTTCAATAATCCTACCCTTCAGGGGTATTTTGGTAACTTTACCCATAGAGGGTATTTCGGTAATTTCATAAATCGAAAGTAATTCAGTAATTTCAAAAACTGGGGGTATTTTAGTAATTTTGTAAATCGAGGGTATTTCGGTAATTTTGCAAGCCAAGGTATTTAGGTAATTTTACAAATTGGGGTATTTCGATAATTTCATAAACTGGGGGTATTTTGGTAATTTTACAAATCGAGGGAATTTCAATAATTTTGTAAATTAAGGGTACTTTTGTAATTTCGCAAACCGAGGGTATTTCAGTAATTTTACAAATTATGGGTATTTTGGTAATTTTGCAAATCGAGGGTATTTTGGTAATTTTATAAATCAGGGTATTTCGATAATTTCATAAACTGGGGGTTCTAAATAGATATAACGATGCGAATGAGCCTAGGGATCCACTCTCGACCCAAATGGGCCCACACGCTCGTGTGGCCCATTTAGCCCATATTTAGCCATATATATTAGATTCACATAGTCCAGTCCGATATTTACTAAACAATCATACAATTTATCCAATTGGGCCCACGGACCCATTGGCCCCACATGGCCCCTTTCGGCCTATCGTGGCCTAAACAGCCTAAACCCGCAAGAACACTTCAGATGGCCTCAACTATCACGTCGAAGCCCCCACATGTGCGCTCACACACTCGTGTGGCTACCATTGCTGGCATTTCGGCATTTGCCGCTCTATAGCTATAGTAGTGCAAAATACAGACTGATCGGAATCTGAAGCTGCTAATTCGCGCTCCGAGCACTCCTATTCCCAATCGCCCACTACGGTATCCTTTCTCTCCTTATATATTACTTTATTTAAAGACAGCTCCTCACCTTCCCTCATGCTAGCTTTCCGATGTGGGATCCTACCTTCAGCAGAGTTTAATTTCAACTCAAACACTTGCCGCCCCAACTTGGCAAAATAAATATCCCTTTTTTGCTTGCAACGGGATTCGAACCCTGTCCCTCTCCTATGCTTCAGACGCTACATGCCACCACAACACAAGCTCCTTTGTGACTCAAAACATGCACAACTAAATATAAACCTATGGGCCAAAGTCTAAATTCATTTAAAAAGAAAACAAAATGAATTGCAAGCGCAAAGACTTGAACCTTGGACCCTTTGTTTCCTCCATGGCGTCACCTCCTTGTCTCCAATGTGGCGTCATTTGCCACTAGAGCAAAACTCCTTTTCTGTCATTTTTCTCTACATTTTAGTTTTAAAGCCTACTTACTAACTCTGAGGGTTTTATTCACCTAAAATCAAAATTTTTCCTAAAGCCCAAGTTTGATCCCAGGACTTCATGAAAGCCCCCTAACCTTCCAAAATCACTTACCTAAAAGGTCCAACTTGCATTAAGGTCGTTCTCTTGTTCTCAAAAAATTTTTAAACGCTCCCGTGCCCAAGGCCCAATAGGCCCAATTCTACTAGGCCCAAATTTGGGGCATTACATGACCACACGACTGCAGTTGTTATGCTTTAGAATTTATATATGTTTTCAATTCCATTATGGGTTTTAATTTTTGTAATAAGGCCTCTCTAGATTTAATTCTGAACTTGAGATTTTGTTTCGTTTTATATCTATTAGACATAGACGAGTTTTCAACCCAATTACTGTTTTTAAAAACATATGTTTTAAACTTCTTTACCTGAAATTAGCTTCTGGAACTAAAAGAGATTTTTAACGAAGTTAATAACGTTCATAAAAGTGATTAACTTTTCAATGAAACACATTTTCAAATTGAGCGAACAAAAACTGAGACTTTAGTTTTTAAATATTAAAGAGGGTTTTCAATGAAAACATGGTTTTCGAAAAATACTTCAATGTCACATGCCAGATTTGGGCCTAACTTCCATTTATCTCATACACAATATCATCGACCACATAGGTTCTGTACATACCTGTACCATTACGTATTTATGTATCACATTTACCACTTCAATGCTCAATTCCATAATTCATTCAATCCTCTTTAAATGTTTGATGAATTTGCACACTTAGTGCCAATTAATTAGCCAAAGCTATAATAATATCTCACATGCCATCACATACAACCGAATTTATCTCGGTATCGCACACGTAGTGCCAAATAAATTAGCGAACGTTTCCTTTATCTCACTCATTTAATGCCATTCATCACTATAACTATTCTATTTGCACACACTTAGTGCCTCATATATTCGAACTCACATTTCTCATTATCAAACTCCATAATCACATTTCCATTCATTTCATCATATATGAACATTATGTAAATAATACGTATTATATACGAACTTACCTCGGACATAGAAACAACAATACTAGTCGATCAATTGAGCACTTTGTTCTTGCCTCGATCTAGGTCCAAATTTCTATTTTCTTGATCTATATAATAACAAATTCAACTCAACCAATCTCATCTTTACTCAACTCAATTCACAAACACAAAATTAGGGCATTTTGCACTTTAACCCTTATAATTTCACACTTTCTCATTTTAGTCCTTATTCCACAAATACATCAAATTCACAAAATCCAATTTAATCCATGCTTAGCCAAATTACCATAGTGACCCTAACAGCCCATATTTCACATTTATTTCACATTTCAACACAGTTTTCACATTTCTCAATTAAATCCAAAAAATACATTTTTACTCAAAATCACTTTAGAACATATGTATATCAATCATCAAACACGTCTTTGAAACACCCACACTTTACCCACGAGCCTGAACCGGATCTGGTATGTTCCTAAAGTAAACCGATTTCAAGATCATTTTCGATACTTAGAGAAAATTGTAAATTTTTAGAAAAACTATTATTTTGAGCTGGGCTTAGATTGGAAGCCCATTTGTTTAATCTTGTAAGCCCATTTAATAAAATACATCCAATATAGTCCTTAGCATGGAACTTAACAGTAAGCAAACATAAAGTATAATCCACTGGGCCTTAAGGCCTTATTACATCAAGTAAAACCCAAGATAGAATAAAAGTAACTAAAAATAAAATTAAGTCCAAATTAAATGAAATTTTTCGCATGTAGCATGGCCACCTCATGGTCCACCGGCCCGGTCCACATCCTTTGCTCATCACCGAAAATAATTCCCACAATGGGGTGAGTCAACAGACTCAATGTGCACACAATACTATCATTCAATAAATCAGGCATTCATGTTTAAATCATCAAGTCCATATAATAATGAAATTATGATGCAACCCAAACCCAATCCTAATTAGCCATCCACTACACTCCCCCGTACCAACCTGCACACCGTGGGGACTACTAAGTCAACCCTCCATCCGCTACTCTCCACGTTGTGTCTTTAGACACTATAATCAAATTTAAACGTTGTGTCATTAGACACTGTTGTAACCGAAGTTACCAAAATTTCGCAATGTGACCGTAGTCAACATTTTTCGTTGGTGAGACCGAAGTCAACACCTTCGTTGGTGAGACCGAAGTCAACACCTGTTCTCCCCCTTTCACATAAATCCCGAATGCCCCAAAACATATATATTGCATAACTTAATTTCATGTTCATATCATATATTCGCATGTTATTAAATAACATTTTTCACAATCCTATCAGAAGTAGGAAACGTACCTGGGTACTGTTTGCCACATTTGTGGTACATAGCCACATTCACATTATTATTCATATCATACATTAAAATAATTAGCCATATAATATCGAAGGATAGTAAGGGTACACACCTGATTTGTTTAGCGATTCCTTGAGATTCCGAAAAGCTAGATCTAAAGTTTAGATCCTTAGTCCCTACATTTGATTCATCCTTTATTACTTAGCATAAATTCTATTTGGCTATGATATCCAAATCCTAGTAGGATTTGTAAAAAGACTTACCTTTGATGCCGATTTGGTGTTTATTCAAATCCCGAAAACTTGGTTTTCCTTCACTTGATATTCGGCCAACCTTGAATCTCAATATGGGTTAGTTTTTGGCTTTTTAATAATTAAAGAACTGATCTAGATAATCATACAAGCTTTGGCCGAATACTTTTAGGTACTTACCTTGTGGATCTTAAATCCGAAATTCACCGAATAACTAGGGAACACGTGGCCTATGGTGTACCTTCGGAAAACAATTTCTTCTTCTATGATTCGGTCAAGATTAATAATCGAAATTAGCCTCTAAATTTCAATAAGTCTAGAATATAAAAGAATGGAAAACTAAACTTGGATCTTACCCTTATTTGAAGGAATCGATTGCACCTTCACTTCAACCTTCGAGAGATTAGACTTAGAGACTTGATGAACAATGGGTTATGATTCCCTTATGTATTTGGTTTCAAAGATGAAAGAAGAGAGGAATAATAGGCTTAGAAGGAAATCGGCTAGGAGGCTAAAAGAAAAGAAGAAAAGAATGGATGCTCAAGAAGAATATTTGGGAGGAAAAGAGAGGAGAATGAATAATGAATGGCCCTAGTCTCATCCTTTTATAGCCGAAATTACTAGGCCAAGAATCCTTAACTTGGCCACCACTCTTCCTTATTTTCCTAATTAAAGAATAATTCTTCATTTATCTCTTATTATTCACATATTTATGTGAATAAAACTCCTTTATTTATCTCTTATTATTCACATATTTATGTGAATAAAACTCCTTTATTTATCTCTTATTATTCACATATTTATGTGAATAAAACTCCTTTATTTATCTCTTATTTTCACATATTTATGCGAATAAAACTCTTCCTTTTTAGAAACCCATGCCGTCCACCTCGTATACGGAAGCAAAATAAAGCCTTCATTATTTGCTTCTGGATGACTCAAACTCGAGCCCAAAACCTCTTGTATTTGGGCCATTTCCTAAGACCTTAGGTGGCATCTTGAGCCACATTTCCAAGTTCGTTATTGGGGCAAATGTCATGTCTTGTATATTTTTAGGGTTACTTGGCCCTAAGTTCCCTTTTGGGCTCAAATTCGACATTAGGGGTCATTTTAAGTTTCCTAAAATTTTCGCTGGCTCAGATTTTCTAGGTTTCCAAAATGTTCGGTTTCCAAAATGTTCGAGTTTCCAAAATGTTCGGGTTTCCAAAATGTTCGTGTTTCCAAAATGCTCAAGTTTCCAAAATGTTCAAGTTTCCTATTTTGGCTTGGTTTCCAAAATGTTCACTTTCCTAATTTACTTAGGTTTCGAAATGTTCACTTTCCAAAATGTCTAAGTTTCCAAAAGTGTTCATTTCCATTTCCATTTCCATTTTCATTTCTATCTTCATTTTCATTTCCATTTTCCTTTCCATTTTCATGCATTTCTAGATTTCCAAAAGTATCAAAATTTATTCATAGTACTTGAAACTTGTCATTTCATACAATTTAGCTGAAATGCATAGGCCCTATTCGGGATGTTACGATTCTACCTCCTTAAAAATAATTTCGTCCTCGAAATTACTTAACGACAAATCGTACAATCTTTCTCACAAGACTATGCTTACGTGCAAGACTCGATCTTAATAGAACCATCATACTTTCTAGGCACAATCTCTAAGTTCACATCCTTAGAACTCATTTTCTAACGTCGCGATTTAATCGATTTAAAAGTTTTATACATTAGTACTTGTTTCACTTTATTACTGCATGAAGAAATTTTATGAAAAGAGTTTAGGAGTGGTTCTTTCGTATTCATACATGCACACATCTTTTCATCCATTCATACATCCATCAAACAATTATGAACCTTAGTTCATTCGGAGAAACGTTGTAGTTTTTCCTTTGTTGTTGTTTTACCACTACTCGGGGTATTTTCGTAATTTGTCCTCTGGGTATTTTCGTAATTTGTCAAAATAAGGTTCCTTGGTGTTTTGTCACAAAGTATTTTTGGAAATTTTAAAGTTCTCGGGTATTTTGGAGAATTTTTAAAATCAGGGTATTGCAAAATTTATGGACCTTGGGGTATTTTGGTAATTTTCCACAAACCGGGTAAATTGTAAAATTTTAATAAATCGTGGATATTTCGGGAGTTGCAAAATTTTGAGGGTTCTTTTGAGAAATTTATTTTCCAAAATGATGAAGTTGCAAAAATTTTGGAAATCGAGGTCATTTGGTAATTTTGTAAGTTAGGGGCAATTTTGTAATTTTCTAAAATCAAGGTATTTTGATATTTTACAAATTAGGGTTTTGAATGTTTATAAAATAATGAAATTTTGGTAAAGTGTTGAGTAGTTGAACATTTTTTAAACCAAGGGCATTTTTTATAATTTTACCACTAAGGGTATTTTAGTAAATTTGTAAATCAAGTATTTCAGAAAATATTCTTTTCAAATCAAGAGGTAATTTAGAAATTTTAAAATTAGGGTTTCCATAAAAATACGGCTAGTCCCTTTCGGTTTTAGTTAAGTCCTCTTGGTTAGGGTGAAGTTACTTACGCACTGTAGGATTCGAGTAAAGAGGAGGTGAGTCACTAGGACTGCTTAAATACCAAGCTCTTCTTGAATCCACTCCTAGACATGCGCACATGATTACCACACCTAGCTCGGTGACTTAATCATGTGTTTGTCTAGTGTATTAAGTCTTATGTATTTGTGTTTGAGTAGACTAATCCTAGGGTTCATGTTCCTATCATGCTATTCTACGTTCCATTCCTTTTCTACCCTTCTATAATTCACATAATCACACGAGATAGTTAGGGGTACTTACACGGTGGATCATGGGTGGAGACTTAGGTGCCATGCCGGAAAACCGCTTATTTTTCATAAGATACTTTATAAAGCTTATTTGGGCTCGATTTGAAAATGTTTTGGGCCTTAGCCCACAGTAGAGAGTTTAAAGCGGGCTCGATACAAAATCGAAACACCACACCCTACCCACGAGCCCGAGCAGGATCTGGTATGTTCCTAAAGTAAACCGATTTCAAGATCATTTTCGATACTTAGAAAATTGTAAATTTTAGAAAAACTATTATTTTGAGTGGGCTTAGATTGGAAGCCCATTTGTTTAATCTTGTAAGCCCATTTAATAAAATACATCCAATATAGTCCTTAGCATGGAACTTAACGAGAAGCAAACATAAAGTATAATCCTTTGGGCCTTAAGGCCTTATTACATCAAGTAAAACCCAAGATAGAATAAAAGTAACTAAAATAAAATTAAGTCCAAATTAAATGAAATTTTTCGCATGTAGCATGGCCACCTCATGGTCCACCGGCCCGGTCCGTCAAATCCCGCTCATCACCTGAAAAATAATTCCCACAATGGGGTGAGTCAACAGACTCAATGTGCACACAATACTATCATTCAATAAATCAGGCATTCATGTTTAAATCATCAAGTCCATATAATAATGAAATTATGATGCAACCCAAACCCAATCCTAATTAGCCATCCACTACACTCCCCGTACCAACCTTGCACACCGTGGGGACTACTAAGTCAACCCTCCATCCGCTACTCTCCACGTTGTGTCTTTAGACACTATAATCAAATTTAAGCGTTGTGTCATTAGAACCTTGTTGTAACCGAAGTTACCAAAATTTCGCAATGTGACCGTAGTCAACATTTTTCACAGTGAGACCAAGTCAACACCTTCGTTGGTGAGACCAAGTCAACACTGTTCTCCCCTTTCACATAAATCCAGAATGCCCCAAAACATATATATTGCATAACTTAATTTCATGTTCATATCATATATTCGCATGTTATTAAATAACATTTTCACAATCCTATCAAGTAGGAAAGCGTGCACAGGTCTTGTTTGCCACATTTGTGGTACATAGCCACATTCACATTATTATTCATATCATACATTAAAATAATTAGCCATATAATATCGAAGGATAGTAAGGGTACACACCTGATTTGTTTAGCGATTCCTTGAGATTCGAAAAGCTAGATCTAAAGTTTAGATCCTTAGTCCCTACATTTGATTCATCCTTTATTACTTAGCATAAATTCTATTTGGCTATGATATCCAAATCCTAGTAGGATTTGTAAAAAGACTTACCTTTGATGCCGATTTGGTGTTTATTCAAATCCCGAAAACTTGGTTTTCCTTCACTTGATATTCGGCCAACCTTGAATCTCAATATGGGTTAGTTTTTGGCTTTTTAATAATTAAAGAACTGATCTAGATAATCATACAAGCTTTGGCCGAATACTTTTAGGTACTTACCTTGTGGATCTTAAATCCCGAAATTCACCGAATAACTAGGGAACACGTGGCCTATGGTGTACCTTCGGGAAAACAATTTCTTCTTCTATGATTCGGTCAAGATTAATAATCGAAATTAGCCTCTAAATTTCAATAAGTCTAGAATATAAAAGAATGGAAAACTAAACTTGGATCTTACCCTTATTTGAAGGAATCGATTGCACCTTCACTTCAACCTTCAGAGATTCGGCTTAGAGACTTGATGAACAATCGGTTATGATTCCCTTATGTATTTGGTTTCAAAGATGAAAGAAGAGAGGAATAATAGGCTTAGAAGGAAATCGGCTAGGAGGCTAAAAGAAAAGAAGAAAAGAATGGATGCTCAAGAAGAAACACAAAACCTCTTGTACTTTTCATCATCAAACATCACAAAGCTGACAAAATAAACAATGGTACTTCACAAATCTTCAACAAATTAAAAAATTATGACATGGGCTAGCTAGTACTCAAAGCAACGATCACAAAAACGTAGAAATTATTAAAAACCGAGAAAATTTCATACCTCAATCAAGATGAACAAGGGTCGAATAGATGAAAACTCAAAACCCTATTTTGTTTGCAGATTTTCGACTATGAATGATGATAATATGGCTTAGTATCACTTTGTTTTATTTAATATTTACTTAATAACCTAATTACCATTTTAACCTTTATATAAAACATTTAATAATCCACTAACTAATGTCCAACCATGTCATTTCATGAATTCAATGGTCCATTTACAACATAAGGACCTCACATTTAAAGAGGCACATCAAATAAGCACTTTTAACTACTAGCACATAGCTTTTGCATTTTTCACGATTCGGTCATTTTTCACAAATCGGTACACAAACGATAAATTTTTTACATAGAACTTTCACACATACTTTATCACATGCCATAAGCATCAAAAAAATAATATTAAATTATTTCTCTAACCTCAAATTTGTGGTCCCAAAACCACTGTTTCAACTAGGGTGTAAGCTGAGCTGTTACAACTCTCCCCCTTAGGGATTTTTATCCCGAAAATCTTACTAGTGAATAGATTTGGGTATTGCTCTCTCATAGCATCCTTAGGCTCCCACGTAACCTCTTCAACCCCAAGTCTATACTACAACACTTTCACTAAAGCAATTTTCTTATTTCTCAACTCTTTGATCTCACGAGCTAGAATTTGAATCAGTTCTTCGCTATACGATAGATCGGATTGAATCTCAACTTTAGTAGGGGCAATCACGTGTAATGAGTCAAATCTGTATCGTCAAAGCATTGATACGTGAAACACATTATGAATCTTCTCTAACTCAGGTGGCAACAACAATTTATAAGCAACGGCTTGATGAATCTCGGACTCAACTTGCCTTTTCTGCCGAATCGGAGTACTTTTTTCCACGAAGATACTTTCAAAAACACTTTATCCTTGATCGTAAATTCAATAACTTTTCATTTCAAATCCGTGTAAGACTTCTGATGATCTAACGCCGCTTTCAAACTGTTTCTAATCACTTTCACTTTTTGCTCATTCTCTCTGATCAAATCTACATCTTGAATCATATTCTCACTAAGCTTAGTCCAATACAATGGTGTTTTGCATTTACGACCGTAAAGAGACTCATATGGTGCCATTTTAATACTTGATTGAAAGCTATTATTATACACAAATTCAATCAATGGCAGGTACTTTAACAAAAAGCATGCTACTTTTCATTTGATGCAATTCAATCCTTTTATCAAATTAAACACATAAACGGACAAATTAGCTTAAGAAACTTTAGCACATGCATAATCACATATCATTGACACAGAAAATAATACTAAAATATTATACAAACTCAAATTTGTGGTCCCAAAACCACTATTCTGACTAGGATATAAACCAGACTGTTATTGAGGTGGTTTTTCATGTAGTCACCTCTAGATGCCAATGCCATATCCCGGATATGGTCTTATATGGGATTACCTCTAGGTGCCAATGACATATCTCGGATATGGTCTTATATGGAATTTCCTATCATGTATCGATGCCATATCCTGAATATGGTCTTATATGATTTTCACATTCATTACCGAAGCCATATCCCAAATATGGTCTTATACGGGATCTCAACTCATTGCCAAGGCCATGTACTAGAGATGGTCTTATACGGGACTTTATCTATTTCATATTTCAATGAATTTTTTTGTAATCAGTATGGCCCATTATGACTTCATCATCTCATTCACATTAACTACTCAATTCAGTAGAGCATCATGCATTAATATAATGCCAAGCATTCGCAACATGCTAACATAAATGTTGCTTTAATCACATACAAACTTACCTCGATTTCAAAATGAGTTAGCTTGTCGATCTAGTTCGAGATTTGTTCTTTCCCCGATCGAGGCGGGTCCTCATTTCTTCTTGCTCTATAATAGAAATTTAACTCATTTTAACAAGGATATTAATAAAAGCATTTCAAAAATCATGCTCAAGAAAAATTACTATTTTGCCCTAGACTTTGGCAAAATGACCATTTTGCCCCTAGGCTCGAAAATAAATTCTAATCACATTTCTACCTTCAACAAGCCTAGGTGAACATTTAATGCTCTTAAAGCTATTATAAAAAATCAACATCTCATATATTAACCACAAACTTTATAACCTTTTCATCAAAGTCCTAATTGATGTTTTCATGCAAACACCTTTCACAAAAGTTGTTCATCTAACAACTAAGACTCATTTTCTTCCATAAAGATACAGCAATAACAATGGTAGCTCCCATAGTAAAACATTAAACTTTTCACAATATTTCACAATAATCCCCTCATTTGAAAGCTTAAGCTTTAGGGGTCTCAAAAGTACAATTATTTTCAGTAAAAGATCACAAAAACACTTACTAGGATGAAGGAGAGCTTGCTTAAAATTTTGAGCTTTCAACTCTCTATTTTGCTTGCAAAAAAATCGGTGGAGAAAGATGGAGAGAAAGATGATATCTTTTCTTTCCTTATTCTAATATTAAACTAGTCAAATTGGTCACCCACTTTCACCAACTTTGACCAACATTGTCCATCTTTGTTTCCTATATTAGCCTATGGTCGGCCAAGTAAAATATTGGGGGTCTAATTGCCTAATAAAGACCTCTAATTGAAAATCTATGGCCATTCGGTACTTTTAGCTTATAGAATGGAATTTTCGCACTTTATGCGATTTATTCCTTTCTCGCGATTAGGCATAAAATTGTTAAAATTAAAGCACCAAAATTTTCATGCACATATGATATCGTGTTCTAGCTCATAATGTAACATTAAAATAAATTTCTCAAATCTTGGATTAGTGATCCCGAGATCACTATTTTGACTAGCCCCTCAATCGGTCTGTTACAATTTTTCCTCTTAAGGATTTTCGTCCTCGAAAATCTTACTGGTGAAAAGGTTGGGATATTGGTTTCTCATCGTTTCCTTGGTCTCCCATGTAGCCTCTTCTATTCCATGTCTTTGCCGTAGGACTTTCACTAGGGCTATGCTTTTGTTTCTTAACTTCTTGACCCCACGAGCCGAAATTCTAACTAGTTCTTCACCATATGCCAAATCCAGTTGTATCTCTACCTCTGTCGGCTATATGACATGTGAAGGGTCTGAACAGCATCGGCGTAACATGGTTACGTAAAAGACGTCATGAATCTTTTCATGCTTAGGTGGAAAGGCTAACTAATAAGCTACCGGTCCTATCCTTTTGTAACTTCATAAGGTCCGATAAAGCAGACTCAATTTGCCCTTCCGGTCAAATCTGAGGACTTTCCTCCAAGGTGATACTTTCAAGAGCACTTTATCACCGACTTTAAATTCTATCTCTTTCCTTTTAAAATCCGAATAGGACTTTTGTCTATCTGAGGCAACTTTCAAACAGTCACGTATCACTTTTACCTTCTCTTCAGTTTTCTTAACCAAGTCGACCCCGTGCATCTGTCTCTCTCTGAACTCGGACCAATACAAAGGCTTTCGGCACTTACGCCCATATCATGCCTCATAAGGCGCCATCTTCAAACTTGGCTGAAAGCTATTGTTTTAGGCAAATTCCACCAATGGTAAGTATTTCTCCCAATTACCGTGGAATTCCAAAACACAACATTGAAGCATGTCTTCTAGTATCTGAATTACCCTCCCTAACTACCCGTTAGTTTACAGATGGAAGGATGTACTTAAACTCAATTTCGTGTCCAATGCCTCTTGCAACTTTTTCCAAAATCGTGACGTGAATCTTGGGTCTCTATTTGAAATGATCGACAACGGTACCCCATGAAGTCTTACTATCTCAGACATGTACAAGTCTGCCAATCTATCGAGTGAATAGTCGACTCACACTGATATAAAGTGGGCTAACTTATTGAGTCTATCAACCACTACCCATACTGCATCTTTCCTCTTCGGAGTCAACGGTAAGCTCGTCACAATGTCTATAGTAATACGGTCCCACTTCCACTCAGGAACCATAATGGGTTGAAGTAAACCCAAATGTACTTAATGTTTAGCCTTCACTTCCTGACAAGTTAGGCATTTTGATACAAACTCAAAAATATCTTTCTTCATACCCAACCACCAATATCATTTCTTCAAATCATTGTACATCTTTTTTACTGCCTAGGTGTACATTCAAACATCCGTTATGCTCTTCATGTAAGATTTTGTGAATAAGCTCATCATTCCTAGGTACACAGACTCAACCTCGAAATGTTAGACATCATCAAGATTTACTTGAAAGTTTGTCTCAATGCTCGACTCACATAAAACTCTCTTGGCTTTCAAGCTATTATCATCTTTCTGAGCTTCACGAATCTCTTGGAGAAATAATGATTTAGCCCTCAACTCGGCTAAAACGAAATAATCATCTAACAAGGTCATCTAGGTACTCATGGCCTTTAGTGTGAATAATGATTTTCTGCTTAAAGCATCGGCGACCACGTTCACCTTTCTTGGATGGTAGTCAATTTCCAACTCATAATCCTTAATCAGCTCTAACCAACTTCGTTTCCTCAAATTCAATTCATTTTGAGTCATCAAATATTTTAGGCTTTTGTGGTCAGTGAAAATCCAACACCTTTCACCATATAAATGATGTCTCCAAATGTTCAGTTCAAACACGATTGCGGCTCTAAATCATGAGTCGGGTAGTTCTTCTCATGCGGCTTCAACTGCCTAGAGGCGTATACAATCACTTTACCCTCTTGCATAAGTACACAACCTAATCCGTTCAAGGACGCCTCACTGTAAACCACAAATTCTCTTCCTGGCTCAGGTTACACCAGAACAGGAGCCTCAGTCAACAGTGTCTTCAGTTTCTCGAAACTCTATTGACATTTCTCTGTCTAAAAGAACTCCACATCTTTTTGCAAAAGTCTTGTCATCGGGGTAGTTATCATGGAAAACCCCTTGACAAAATGCCTATAATAGTCGTCTAGGCCTAGACAAGTCCTTACTTCAGTTATGCTCCTCAGCGATTTCCATTCAACAATTGCTAAAATCTCACTCGGGTCTACTCTAATCCCGTCATTCGAGACAATGTGCCCTGAAAATCCTACCTATTTGAGCCAAAATTCACTCTTACTGAGTTTAGCATACAATTGTTTTTCTCTAAAAACTTGTAGAACCGTACTCAAATGCTCGGCATGATCGTTCTCAACTCGAGAGTAGATCAGTATGTCGTCAATGAAGACCACAACAAATCAATCCAAGTACGGTTAAAAAAATACGATTCATTGAATCCATGAAGATCGCGGGGGCATTAGTTAGACCAAAAGGCATGACCAAAATTCGTAGTGGCCATACCTATTTCTAAATGCGGTTTTGGCACATCCAAGTCCTTGACTCTCAACTGATAGTACCCTGACCTTAAATCTATCTTCGAAAATATCGTGGCTCCCTTCAATTGATCGAATAAATCGTCGATTCTTGACAACATGTACTTGTTCTTCACAGTTACCTTATTGAGTTGCCGATAATCTAAATATAGTCTCATGGAACCATATTTCTTCTTCACGAACAAAACGGGGGCACCCCACGGAGAAAAACTTGACCTCGCGAAACCCTTATTGTTAATTCTTCCAACTGTTCTTTCAACTCTTTCAGTTTAGCTGGAGCCATTCTATATGGAGCAATAGAAATAGGGGTAGTAGCTGGAGCTAATTCAATCCCAAATTCAATCTCTCTATCCAGAGGTAGCCTTGGCAACTCTTCCGGGAAAACATCTAGGTACTCGTATACTATGGGTACTGACTCAATTTTCAACTCAGTCTATTTAGTGTTGAACACAAAGGCAAGTTAAGCCTCATGTCCCTTACTTAGATACCTTTGAGTCGACATGGTTTATATCACTATTAGTGACCTATCCAGGCTTATCTGATTCAACACGAATAAAATTACCATTTCCATCTCTCAACTCGATATGCTTCTTCCCACAATTCATAATTACACCATGGGTAACTAACCAATGGTGATAACATAAGAATGACTAGGAAACAATGACCCTTAATCATCAAAGGGCACCCTTTGCAAACTCTATCAACCAACACACACTTTTCTAGGGGATTAGATACTTTTATGATAAATTCGGTAGACTCTATAGGCATGCTCATACTAGAGACTAATTTCATGCATATGTATGAGTGGGTAGATCCTTGGTCAATTAAAGCTATAACACGATTATTATGGAGGGAAAAGATACCTGTTATCACATCGAGGGAAGATGCCTCTTCACGAGCACGAATGGCATATGTCCTCGTCGGTGCTCTACCCTCGACTCTAGCAGCTTGCTCTCTAGGTGGATCCTTGCTTCCCGTCTCAATCCCTAGGTTTCTCAATGGTCTTCCCCTAGTGCTACTTCTCGATCTCGCATTCTGAGGCTTTTCTTTCTCGTCCAGCTCGGGATAATCTCTGATAAAGTGGTCTAAGGACCCACATCTAAAGTAAGCTTTCTCATTAGATCGACACTCACCAGAATGGTGCCTGCCACACTGAGGGCATTTCAGTCTACTTGGTCAGACGTTGCCCACACTAGGAACTGATGTGGTTTGCCCTTTCGATCCCGAAAATTGCTTGCCCTTACTTCTGGTTGAAAGCCCCGTTAAAGTGACTGATCGAGTAGTGAAATCCTTCGATTTCTTAGATGAAGATTGGTGAGACTTATTCAGTTATCTCTTCCTCGAGTCACGAGACTCATACTCAGCTCTCCTCGTCTCTTTAGCCAACTCTTCGGCTTTACAGGCTCTATCCACCAACACTACAAACTCCTTTAATTCGAGAACCCCCACATATAGACGAATATCTTCATTCAATTCATCCTTGAATCTCTTTCACATGAGTGCCTCGGTAGACATGCACTCCCACGCATACTTGTCAAGCCTTACGAACTCCCATTCGTAGTCAGTCACTGACATACGGCCTTGCTTCAGTTCCAAAAACTCCTTTCTCTTGTGATCCATGAACCTCTGGCTGATATACTTCTTCCGGTATTCCTATTGGAAGAATTCCTAACTAACTTTCTCCCTTGGCACCACCGACACCAGGGTGTTCCTCCATCGGTAGGCTGAATCTCTCAGGAGAGACACCGCACACTTTAAGCACTCCTTAGGTGTGCAAGATAACTCATGGAATACCCAGATGGTATTCTCGAGCTAGAATTCTGCTTTCTCTGGGTCATCATCCTTATTCGCCTGAAATTCTTCTGCTCCTTACTTCTGGATCTTATCCACCGGATGCCTTTCTCTTCTCACCACCTTAACCACTTGAGGGGCTATTGAAGCGGGTTGAGGAATTGGTGGGGGTAGAGGGGGTTGACCATTAAGATTTGCTCGAATATACTCTGTATACTAATTGCTCATCATGTAGAGAAAGGCTTCTCGAGCCTCTTTCCTCTGACCTAAGGACTCGGGTCTACTATCAGCTAGTGCTGTCCCTTGCGAGGGAGCTGGCGCATTACCCGCAGCATCATCAGCTGCAATTCGATCCGGATAAAAATCCATATACTACAAAAAAATATATGATTTTATACGTTAGGAGTCATCACACTATCATTATGCAAACATTCTTACATATGGCATGTATAGTTAAACTCGTACTTACGCTACGTTAGTCCTAGAATCGACTAAACCGTAGCTCTGATACTAATAAATGTAACATCCCTTGCTCGTATTCGAGCCGAAACAGGGTTTGAGGCACTACATAGCTAATCTTGCTTGAACATCTAGAATAAGGTTATTAAATTTTGCTTAACCCCATCGCTCGCACATACTCGGCCTAGGAGGCCCTAAATATACTTCCGAGAAGTATCAAAATCTTTCTGGGAACTTTCACGAGTTCAAGAAAATTTTTAACAAAACAGAGGCCAAACGCCCGTATAGGCCTAGGGACACGCCATTGTGCCCCTAAGACATGTACGTGTCTTCCACTTGTGGTCGACACTGACTAATTTCACACGGCCATGGCACGCCCGTGACCCTGCCCCTATGTAAAACCTTAGCATTCTGACTTATCCACATGGCCTAAACACACACCTGTGTACCCTAGCCATATGGTGATTTAAGTCTCAAGTGCAAGGTACAGACTTCACACGGCCTGGGCGCACTCCTATGTCCTAGCCGTGCCTCCCACACGGTCTAGACCCATGCTAGTGTGTCTATATATGTGGATAATTAGTAGGCTATATACCAAGCCCTTTCCACCCTACAATGCACATATACATACTTCCACTCAAAACAATACAACTCATATCCCATAAGAAACTCTAAGATCTCATTCCAACATACAAGATAATAAAAGGAACAAACAGTTCATGAATTTCATCTTCATCAAGCAAAAGAGTTTTCCAATTATTTGCCTAACTCATAAGGCCATTTACAAAATGACTTTTACCAACTTACATTGCCAACACTTTGACTAACAATTACAACTTAACAAAATACTCAAGTCCTATACATGCCATACTCAAAATAAGTCTAAAATTGTTATACCAAAGTGCTGTCAATAGTATGATTTTTGAACTCCTACGTCCACGACCCTCGAGTTACCTTGGCAATACTACGAGAAAGAAGGGCAATGAAAACAGGGTAAGCATAAGGCTTAGTAATTTTGCATGGAATTAAATAGCAAAATTAAGCTCATAAAATAATCCATCCATGGTGTTAGCTAACCGTACACGAGTCAACGCTTCTTGATAATACTTACTTACAATTTCCCTTATCTAGCACACACCGTGCCACATATCAAAACTGATTATTCGTGACTCATTCACAAGTACCTGTATTCACTTATTCACATGACTTAAATATCATTCACATTTCTACTTTTAAATTCATCTACTTATCCCCCTATTCACAAGGGATAGTTAAGGACATGTGTTTATCGTCATTATTGTATGTATAAAGCCAATGCCATATCCTCGAGGTTGTAACACCCCTATACCGAGTCCTTCGGCTGATTAGGGTTAAGAGCGTTACTTGAGAGATCAAAAACTTGAACAGACAATTCAAACCATCATTCATCAATCACACTCATAATGTCCCTTAAATAGGTCAATGAGACCATAAACATGCTTATAAATAGGGTCAGGACTAAACCGAAACACATATAGAAATTCTCATAAAGTTAAAACTTTTATAAGTTTCAGGGGATACACGCCCGTGTGGGTAGGACGTGTACCTCCCACAGCAGCTAGACACACCTGTGTGTCCTCCCCGTGGTCGAACCTATTTTAACACCACAACCACCAAGCATGCCCGTGCACCTTGGCCGTGGTCGATCCTATTGAAACCACATGGCTACTAGACACGTCTGTGTGCCAAGGCCTTGTAGTCCTAAGACATATACTATCTTCTTCACATGGCTACCAGACACGCCTGTGTATCTTGGCCATGTGCTCCTAAGTTAGCTACTGACTTAGCCCCACGGTCACAAGGCATGCTCGTGTGCCACAACCGTGTGACATTATAGGCCATTTGCAAAGCCAAAATGCCACCCACGAAGGGTCAAACCTACAAACCAATCACCAACACTTCTCATGAATATATGGCAACCAAAACATACCAAAAATAACCATTCAACCTATACATTTAATACCAATTTCAACCATGCCAACTTTCAAGACTAAAACATATACATCATAAGCATAATTCATCCAAATAATTCCCTAAAAACTTAACCATTTCATGTACTTCAAACCATATCAATATATGCATCATATAACACATTCATTCAAGCATAATGCCACCATATAAATAGCCAATTTACATGGCTAAGTTCACATTTCATACTTATCCAAATAACTAGCCTATACATGCCATATCTAGCTATATATATCTTCCAAAATGTACCAAAAACAAGTGAAGTAGTGTGATGATGATCCTCGACGGTTTCGAGCCTTTAGTATCTTTGACGATCTAAAAACAGAGAAAACACACACAGGGAGTAAGCTTTCCAAAAGCTTAGTAAGTCACATACGAATAAACTTAATATGTAAATCACATAAACATAGGTAAACATTGGCACAATTCATATTCGTAGCAAATTTCTCACATACACACACAGAGTAAGCTTTCCAAAAGCTTAGTAAGTCACATACAAATAAACTTAATATGTAAATCACATAAACATAGGTAAACATTGGCACAATTCATATTCGTAGCAAATTTCTCACGTATATGCTTAAGTCCATATTTTTGGCCATATTTGCCACATTCATCATTTCAAGAATCATATTCATAACCATTCTTGTATCTCATTCACAATCTCATATTCATTTATACATTTCTTCAAATCAAAGTCACATAGCTACTTACCTTTTATACACACTTAGTGTACATATCAAACGTGCCTGAGATTAATATACGTTCACATAATTAATCATAGCTTGGATTTTTCCTGTTGAACCGATAAGAATATAATAGGACACTTAGAAAGCTCAGAATAATCGTACAATGCCAATGTCCCAGACGAGGTCTTACGTGTACTCAAATATCAACGCAACTGTCCCAGACAGGGTCTTACATGAATCAATACGGTGCCAATATCCCAAACATGGTCTTACACGTAAAGCTCATATCAATGCCAACATCCCAGACGATGTCTTACACGAAATCTCAAATCAACGCCAACGTCCCAGATGTGGCCTTACATGATAAAACAGAACAGATACCTATGTCACGACATAGCTAATCTTATCTATTCCTAGGTTCACACGGAACTTCTCGGATATCGATACTAAATCAGCCTTATCTCAGAATTCATGTACGGATCATCTCATTAAGCATTCATAGTTAACAATAGTCATATGAATATGCACAATTCAATACCAATACATTTATTTGCATAATAACTTACCTCAGATTCGATTTTAACAGAAATGAAAATAGCTAATCGGTTACTTTCACTTTCCCACGATCTATGTCTGTTTTCCTTGGTTCTTGATCTATACATATTAAGAATTAACTCTTTTATTCACTAACCCATTCAATTCAATCCAAGGACACACATTTAGGGCTATTTGTAATTTAACCCTCACATTTGCATAATTTATCAATTTAATCCATTTTTCTCAAAACGTCAAATTCACAAAATTATCTCATACTCATGCTTAGCTGAATGTTCATATATCCCATACAAACCCATATTTTCCATCAAATTTGTAATTTAGTCCCTTAAGTTGCTATTTTCTCAATTTATCCCTAATTAGCTAAATTCATCAAAAATTCAAGAATAAAGTATGTTCATCTAGCTCAAATCTTTCATTTAACACAGTAAAACATCATAAAGCTTACCATTTCATCAATGGTACATCTCATGAACATCATCAATACACAAAATTGAGACATGGGCTTGATAGTAGACTAAGCAAGAATCTTAAAAACATAAAAATCATCAAAATCTAAAGCCAAAACATACCTTAATTTTGCTTAATTGTTGCTGAAAATCAAAAGAACCTAGCACTTACTTCTTTCTCTTATTTTCGGTGAAAGATGAGTAGAAAATAGTTATGTTTCATGTTCATACATTATTATAATCCTTTAGTAACTAACTTCCAATTTTGTCCTTATAATGAAACATATATAACAAATTAACACAAGGTCATTTATGACCTTTGCCGCCCACTTACCATAGTTTTGGCTTAATTGCCATATAAGGCCTCCAACTTTACAAAGCCACAACACTTTGGTAATTTAACAAAAAGCATGCTAGTTTGCATTTGATGTAATTCAATCCATTTATCAAATTAAACACATAAACGGACAAATTAGCTAAAGAAACTTTAGCACATGCATAATCACATATCATAGACATATAAAATAATATTAAAATATTATACAAAGTTGAATTTGTGGTCCCAAAACCACTATTCTGACTAGGGTATAAGCTAGACTGTTACAATTCTCCTCCCTTAGGGATTTTCGTCCCCGAAAATCTTATCGTCAAACAGAGTCAAATATTGTTGTCTCATTGAATCTTCCGATTCCCATGTTGCCTCTTCAATTCTATGACGATTCCATGATATTTTCACTAACTGTATTTTCTTATTTCTCAACTCTTTCAGTTCACAAGCTAAGATACGAATAGGTTTCTCTTCGTATGTCATATCAAATCAATTTCAATTTTAGATAGAGTAATCACATGTGACGGATCGGATCGATATATACGGAGCATCGAGACATGGAATACATTATGGATCTTTTCCAATTCAGGTGGTAAAAGCAATCTATATGCAACAGGCCCAACACGTTCAATGATCTCATACGGCCCGATGAACCTCAGACTTAACTTGCCTTTACGTCCGAATCGAAGCACTTTCTTCCACGGTGACACTTTTAGAAATACTCTATCGTCGATCTCAAATTCTATATCTTTTCATTTCAAGTCCGCATACTACTTCTGACAATCAGATGCTGTTTTCAAACAATCTCGGATCAATTTCACTTTCTGTTCTAAATCTTTTATCAAATCTACCCCTTGTAGCTTATTTTCATTAAGCTCGGTCCAATACAGAGGTGTACAACATTTACGTCTGTACAAAGCTTCGTATGGTGCCATTTTAATGCTTGAATGAAAACTATTATTATATGCAAATTCAATCAATGCTAGATATTGTTCCCAAGTATCATCAAATTCAAGAATGCAACATCTTAACTTATCCTCTAGAATCTGAATGATCCGCTCGGATTGACCATCTGTCTGCAGATGAAAAGTTGTACTAAAATGCAGTTTTGTACCTAATG
Source organism: Gossypium rotundifolium (assembly GCA_025506655.1). NCBI lineage: Eukaryota > Viridiplantae > Streptophyta > Magnoliopsida > Malvales > Malvaceae > Gossypium > Gossypium rotundifolium. The sequence continues at coordinate 89,624,343 of CP106733.1, read as the reverse complement.
CTTCATGCAATTTCTTCAAGAACCTCAA